>JAWNOM010000117.1:0-212500 GCA_035045965.1 Drosophila aldrichi
CGTTTCCGAACAAAAAAAAAATATTGATTTGTTTCTAATTTTAATGAAAATTTTGCCTTTTTTCTTGTGTATTTTTTGCTGGGTGCTGCCTTAATTTAACTTTTTTGATGCTTGCCCAGCGATAGTCCTTGTTGTTGTTGCTTGTGTCCCTTTACTTATCGCTGTCTTGTGCTTGGCTGCAGCGCCCCGAAAATGTCACGCAAACCATTTTCCATTTTCCATTCTGCGAAACTAATGATGGAAGGTATTTTAATTATATTCGAGCTCGCTTTTATTCTCCTTGGACTTGCTCTGTGCATTGCTGCAGAAATTTTCTTATCATTTTCATTTTGATTTTCATTTTCATTTTCATTACGCGCTGTCTTGGCTTTTGCTTGACTGATTTTCAAATTGTGTAAACTTGTTCATTTTTTTTTCATCTTCTTCTTCATTCATTGTTTGAGATGCAATTTGCTGAGCAGCATCATTAGCAAGATTAATGAGCCAGCCCGATTGTAGTCGACATAAAGAGTGGGATAGAGAGAGAGATAGAGTGAGAGAGAGAGTGTGGGTGGGTGGGAGAAGTTTTTAAGAAAAAATAAAATAGATAAGCTTGGTATGAAGGCAAGGAGTTAAGTGTCCTTCCTCTACGTTGATTACAGTCGCACCACGTGCGAATTTATATGCAATAAGAATTGAAAAATATATGTATACGTGAGTGTGTAAGAGTGGGTGTGCACACACACACACACACACACACACATCGAGCTGTGTAGCATTTTGCGCATTCGCCTCGCCGCACAACAAATTTGGCGGCGCGTACATTTCATGCATACCAAAGAGCTTGAAGCTCTGGCAGACCCAGAGACAGCGCCTGGGCTTGGTTCCGGAGCAGGTGCCTCGAAGGATAACATGCGCGTGCTGCGCGCTCTGCTTGGGTCTGGGATTGCGAGTGCTCCTTGTGCTTGTTTATCTATTTGGTTTAGTATCTTTTTGTTGCGTTCCTCTTTCTTTTTTATATTTTTTTCTTTTTTTCTGTGTGTTTTAAGAAATCCACAGGATTAAAGCAGCAATGGAGCTGCAAGGTGCTCAGCTGAAATATTTCGTTTTGCACAAATTGAAATCCAAAGTGCTTTTCAGCCTCCACCCGAAAACCCTTCTGCCTGCCGCCCCCGCACCAGCCCTGGACTGCGAAGCAGCTCTGACAGAAATATTAGCATTTGTGGTTTTTCGGGCTATGAGGAGCAGCAGGAGCTGGAGCAGGAACAGGTGATGTACTGAGCTGGTCTGCGTGAGAATGCGGCAAGTGCTGCATCCAAATTCAGTTGAGTTAGCAACACGATGTGTGACACTAACAGCAACATGCATTAAATTATTCTGCAGCCCTTAAAGGTCACAGAGAGGTGAGAGCTGGCATATCAAGTGGATATGGCTTGAGTACCTGAAGTGGAACTTGAACAGGTTTTTACTTTTATTCACATATTGGATTATAATAGAGTTACAAATATATTTATTTATTTACAAACTGCATGAAAGATGACAGTCACAGTTGGAGCTGGTCTTCAGTCGGGGGCTGAGTTTGATTTAAATTTAAGATTATATTGTTTTACTCGTAAACTTAAGGTAATCAAAATTTTATTGCTCCTAATGTAAAGTATATGAGAAATTTTGAAAAATTACTATTATATGTTTCATCATCAATTGTTTTGTCTTAGATACTCAATTACGATGGCATGAAATTAATAAATAATATATCAGTACTTTATGCGAATGTTAAATAGTTATGAAGGAAAACTTAATAAATAATAATTTTAAAGGGTTGACCCCATGATCGCTGCATAAGTTAATCTTCTAATAATGTACATTTCATTTATGGAACGATGTTTGACGGCGAGAGATTCGCATCGATCAAGCGTGGGGAAATTGTCATTGAGAGAAAAAAAAAAAACTGGTGCTAGCTGAGAGGCGGTGCTTAAGAAAAAAAAGTTTACTTAGCATACAAAATGAAAAGAGACAAGACAAAATTCCGACTTATTGCATTCTAAGCTTCAGTGAATGATAGAAAATAAAGTGGATTTTGAAATGCCTGGGGAGCTTTCAGGACCAACACAGTCTCTAGAAAATAATGTAAAAATATTACATTATTGTTATAAGTTAGCAGGTATTAAATTTGTATTCAATTTTTTTTTTTTTTTAACATTCTGCATTCTAATACAATGCCTATTTCAATGCTTATTTCAATAAAAAACTTGAGACATTTATAATTATATGAATTAAAATAGACCTTCACAAAATTTAAATGAAAATCTACTGTTTCAACTTGTAAGTATTAACTCACTTAATTTTCAAGTACTTTAAACATATTTTATAATTTTTCTAAGCAGTGAAATTAATAACAAACAACCTCTTAAATATTAATGCATTTCTTTATTTAATTTTATTTATTTATTTATTTTCTTTTTTTTGGTTGATTTTTTTATTTGATTATAACTTAAACTTTGGGATTCATTTCAATAAGAACAACTATAATTAATCATTATTAATTATAGTCATTCTTATGATGATGATGATTAACGGAATTCATATAAAGCTAAAAATTAAAAATTAAATAAATAAATGTGTAAATGCGCTATACAGTCTACGACAAAAGCTGCAATAAAACTATATTATATTAAAAAAAAAAAAATAATAATAATAAATAAATAAATTTAAATTTAAAAAATTAAATAAATTAAAAATCAACATTTTTTATTTAATTTCCATTTAATTTTGCCTTACTTTTTGTATAATTTGGTACATTTCTTCAAGAAAGACAACTCAGTTATCTCAAATTTTGTGTTTTCTAATATTTCTATTCGAAAGGGACTACAAATCTTCCATGACATTCACGTTTAGGTGCCTGAGCTGGTGGTTCCATGTGCGAACAGTTGCATCTGTCAGGTTTGCATATATTTTGGAGCTAAAATGATATAAATCTGCAATAGAAACATTTTTCTGGCTGTGGCCTGATGAAGCACAGCACTCGCTGTTGGAATTTATGTGGAGTTCCAAAGACATCGCCCCTTCGCCCCTCCTCCCTCTTGGGCGAGACGTCAGGGGCAGTTGCTGTGCGCCTTTGATGTTGTCGTTGTCACTTCAGCGGCCATGTCATAATTACCAAAGTGAAAATTATTAATTTCGACATTTAAAACAAAATGCGCATAATTGCCAGGCCGGGTAGCACGACGGCAACGAGAACGGCAACGGCATCCAAAGAGATTTATGCAAGCTGTGCAGAAAAATTGTCTAAATCGGCTGCGACTGCGACTGCGGAGACAGAGGCAGAGGCTGCGGCAGCTTCCACCGAATTACGCGGAAACGATGGCAATGGCAGCATTTGCCGCGCTAATTGCGTACGCGATAAATCTTGTCAATTAAATTATAATGTTTGCATGCAGCGATGGCAAATGGCGATGGCGATGGCGATGGCCATGACGGCGATGGCACTGCTGAAAAATGCTGAAGAGGCAAGCAGCGGCTGCAAAACGATCTGTGCGATTATCGAGTGTTTTATCACCTCAGCAGGCAGCAGGCCCCTCTGCCTCACCCTCTCCCGCTCTCTCTGTGGAACTCGACAACTCTCCTTACCATATAATTAAAGTGTTCACAAGTGCCACATCGCATTGGACTGGACGCGACTGGGAAAGGAGCTGCAGTGACAGCGCTCGGCCGGCCAGAAAGCCAGAAAGCCAGCCAGGCAGTCAGCCCCATTCAGAGAGTGGAGAGTCTGGAATTTTGAGGCGCATTAGTTGCGCTGCATTTGCTGCTCATGCGAGCTCCAACTGCAACTGCAACTGCAACTGGAACTGCAGCAACAACAACAACAACCAGAACTGGGCAGCCTCAGTTGCTACTGAAATGAGCCAAAATTGTATTGGCAGCGGCGCCGGCTGCCATTTCAGGTTGCCTCTGTGCGCCGACTGGTTAGTTGGGCACATAAATTTCCAGCTTGTCAGCTTTTGATATATTTTCATAAATTGCTAGAGTGCATTAATTAATTAAGCGAAGCTGCAGCACAGTTTTCGGGGGGCTGGGCTCCACAAACAGCGCGTGGAGCTCTTCACCTCTCGCACTCTGCGCGATTTGGGCTGCACTCAGTTGGGGCTCATCCTTGTTGTTCGCCCAAGCAGGAGCAGAACAATTTCATTATGAACTGTGCAACATGTAACAATTCATATTATGATGTGCGAGGGCAGCTAGAAGCATTTCTAATGCATAATAAATATTTAATCATAATAGATAAGTTAAAAGTTTGTAGTAAGCTTAGCATATTCCATATACTACATTTATTTTATATATAATCATAATATATAAATATTTAATATACATTTATTTTATTATAATAAATATATAATCATAATATATACATATTGAATGTGCATTTATTTATCTTTTCAGCATTACATATTTTGAATATATTTGATATATTAAGGAAATATTAAAAACAAAAATTAAAAGTAAAATTAAATTAAATTAACAATTTGAAATATTAAAAAAAATATTGGTCAATGAAAATTTGTATAAAAAAAATCCCAATTTATTTTAAATTAAATTGTAATTTATTAATATGTCTGTATTTTAATGTTATTCAAACATATATTCTTATATGTCTATATATTCATTTGTATATGTAATTAAATGTAACAACTCTTATTATTATATGCGAGGGCAGTTTGAAGAATTTCTATTATATAATAAAAGAAAGAAAACGAGAAAGAGAAAGGGTAGTGAAAGAGAGACGAACTAGTTATGTATACAAAAATATTTGTATTTATATTTATTAGAAGCATTTCAGAGCAGAGTTAAATTCTTTTACAAATATTCATTTTTAATATCTTATGGGAATATTCGAACTACAAGAAAATTGTTAAAATTATAATAATAAATAAAAGTTTATTATATATTATATAAAATAAATCGTATTTAGCGAAAATTTAAAAGTTGAAAGAAAAGATTTGACAACTATTCGTTTCATAATTATTATTTAAATTCTAATTTATACCAAATCGTGTATTCTTATATTATTCATACACATATTCCAATAAGTATATACATATAAACGTATATCTAATTATAATCATATGTAATGCGACCTTCTCCCACTTTTTATTTGCGCCCCAAAAGTATGCAGAATTTTTTTATTTTTATTTTATTTTATTTTATTACTTGTTATGTCAGCGCCTTTGTTTTTGTTGCTTTTTGAAACTAGTTTGGAAAAGATTAAAAATAAAATGGAAATCAAAAACTAATTACTCTTGACATATAATTACAACTTTTAAATAACAATTTAAATAATTTGCTTGCTGACTTTTGTGAAAAATAATAGTATCGGGCGCTATAACTGAAACTGAGACAATAAACCAGACACACACACACTGACAATTTACTGCACGCGATGGTCAACAACACATACATACATACATACATACATACATACATATATAAAACGGAGGCCGACTGTAAAATTCCTTTAAAGTCGTCAGTCGACATTTGAGTGTAATTTTCGAAACTGATTTTACATTGAAACCAGTTAAATTGTCAGAAAAATCAACTGTCAACATGTCAAAAAATCGTTGGCTATGCAAATGCACACACACACACACATGCACACACACAGGCACACACACACAGTCAAGCATACGCAATGTGGCACACACTCGTTGCACATGCAACGATAGTTCTTATGTGTGTGTGTGTGTGTGTGGGAAAGACGTGCACCGCCAGCATGTGGCAACAATGCTGATTGCACGCTTTTCGATTCCTCAATTCAAATTATCTACAGTTATTTCTTGCCATTGTTGTTGTTGTTGTTGTTATCGCATAGCTTGTTCTTTGACTATACAAATTTAAAACTAATTGGCTAAACGTACGTACGGCTTGTATTCGAATGCCAGAGGCAGGGGAGGTGCAAGGGAGGGGAGGCGGCTCATAATAAAATCATGATAGAAGGCTTGCATTTGTAATAACACTTCGCTAGCAACCCAATATTCAAATGTCAGAGCTGTTAGTGGACGAACATGTTTTGTTCTCCAATCAGTTAATTGATCTATTAATATTTTCATTTTGCAATTTACCGGAAAAGTTAGCGCAATTTTTTTTTTTTTGGTTTATACATTTGTATGTATAATATTTATTTCTTTGAATTTATTTATATATTTATCAATAATACAATTGATAAAAATTGTGTGAAAATCATTTGAGTCTTTGTTGTTATAAAAAGAGTGAAACAAACGACTTTATCTATTTTGTCATACTTAAACAAGTATGAAAGCTCAAGTCGAGTCCGCTCGATTAGCAAATACCCTGAACAAAGTATTGAAGCAGCAGAGAGCGTTCCCATTGGTCACTTGAAGCTCGCCTGTAACTGTAGAGACAGTACTGGAGTAAACGTAAAAGCAAGCAGAGAAGAAGTGCAGAAGATCATTAAAGTTGTCCATGTGTATGTAGCAGTATTCATTTGGTATTTATATTTAAGTAAAACAAAGCTAGAATGCTCACAGCAGCAGAGAGCGTTCCCATTGATCACTTAAAGCTCGACTGCAACGAGCTCTACCTGCCGTCGAGCTCAACCTTCGGGAGAGACAGTGCTTGAGTAAAAGTGGCCCTATATAAAGGGCAGCAGCTGCAGCATTTCTTCAGTCTTCCAGGCCTGCTGGGGGTCAGCGCAATAGTGTGAAGCATTAAAGACGTAGAGGAATTACGTAGAGGAATTACGTAAAGGTATTACGTAGAGGAAATAAGTCGAGGAAATACTTCGAATATTGTAAAGATTAAAATAAATAAAATACATATAGACAGAAAATTGTAGAAATAAATATTATAAATAATATTTTGCATATATAAGCATATATTATTATTTTTATATATATGTACATTGCACACTGGTTGCACAATTTCAACAATATGGCAACATCAGTTCAAGAAGAAGACAGTTCGAGAGGAACATAGATATAGTAAAGACATTCACGCTGAAGATTAAAAGTATTTTAAGTAATCAGAGTGATTTAAAGATGTTTAAGTTGAATCAATAAATTCCTAATACTCAGAACATAATATTAATCCCCTATTTATGAAAATAAACACGCAGTTATATCCATAATAGCTGTTACGTATATTTCAATTTTAATTATAATTAATATTACATTTTTTATATGCCTTCAAGCTTAAAAAAAATAATAATAATTAATAAAATAAATGAAATAAAATAAAATAAAATAATAAATTAAACGAATACAAAATTTAAAAATGAATAAAACTAATATTCATGTTTTACACCGAAGATACATATTTATATAGTTGTTTCATACATTTATAATAGTAGTTGTTTGCACTTGCTAACAAATATATAAAGGTACTTATGTATACCTATAAATATACATATATTATATTATCTTGTATATTATATGAATTTTGTTACATATTTTTAAATAATAATTTTTAACTAATATTTAAGGGAATGGTAAATATTCTCCACTCTAGCGAAACTAGTTGTACAAATTCTAAGTCCTGTGCCGGGCTCAATTTTATTTGTTATTATTTCAAATTTCTTTTCACTTTAACATAATAACGAAAAGAGTAGCAACTAAAAGTTAAAACTAAAATAAAAATATTATTATTAAACGTAAATAAATACAATCACGATATTCATATTTCATTTGCTCAACAGGCAGGTTTTGCTCCTATCACATATGTTCAGGGATATTAAATCATCGGACAGTTAGTGAAAACATAAAAGAGACATTTTTAAAGAGTGTTTTGTCTAAATATAACAAGTGAATTGACTATCAATAGAGTATTGGGCAAGCGCGTTCTACAAACATTGGCTTAAAATCATTAAATAAATATTTAGAATACTACAGCTCTTGTTTTTGTAATAGAATATAGAGCTGACAATCAAATATGTTTAGTTTACCTGGCAGTTTAGAGCGCGTTGCTCTTCTGCATTCCATTAAATGAATATTTGTTGTTTTCCAAAAACCCGCATTATTTGCTGCTCTCGCCTACTCATGGAGTCCCCCATTGATGCGAGGCTGGCTTGCGGCGGTCAATGTGAGTGCACTAATTAGCTATCATAGATACGCTGGCTGCCCACTCAAATTACCCAATTATGAAACGAGATATTTGTATAATTTTTTTTTTTCCGATTGAATCAAAGCCTTTTGTTCGCCAGCAACAATGATTCCCGGCAACCGCAAACACAATGCCCGAAAAGAAACAAACTTACCCGAAAAGCAGAATTTCATGCAACTGTCAAGACAAAAGGCAGCCCCGTTGACATGCTGAGCAGCTATGGATAATACGAACCGCTGGCTGAGACTCGCAACCAGACCCCATCCCAGTCCCAGTCCCAGTCACGGGTATGGACAGTGCATTCAAATTGTTCAAATTGTGTGTGAGTGCGAGCTGTCAACAGTGTTTAATTTTGGGAGTCCTCGCTACTTAGGTAGTGCAGCCAGTGCCGTGCCACATGCAACAATTGAATGAGCAGTCCGGCCCCGGGCCTGGCCGAAACCGCAATGCACTTTGACCAGGGAAGACCCAAGTCGAACCCAGGTCGAAACAAACAGAAGGAGAGAGGAGTGAGAGCGTGGGGGGGGGGAAACTGAGAACGCATTATTATGTATGCATGTATGTATGTACATACTCGCACATAATAGGAAGTTGAGAGGTCTAACCGTCAACAGGCTCACAAATTATCAAGCTGTCGCTGGCTTTTCGGTCACTCGCTGGAATGTCACGCAAATGTGTGTGTCCGTATCGAGGAAGCGTTCGAGCACCGTTCGAGTTCGAGTCCAACTGTGAGTGTGAGTGTGAGTGCGAGTCCTGCATGGTGTCCTTAGCATGCAAATGCCCGAATTGCGATTGCATTTGCTGTGCCTGCGGCTGTTTAATAGCCACACCTGTTCAATTAGTCAATGTAACCACAAATTCTGGTTAAATTATCGCATTAAAATGTTCGTGCTTAACCTCAAAATGTGCGTGCGTGTCCAGCGCTGTCCCGCTGTTCGACTGTAGTCCATACCAAACGCCATTACCAGCCCCAATAGCTCGCCCCCTGTCGCTGTCCCTGGCCCTGGCCCTGGCCCTGTCCTTTAGGGTTGCAGCTTTGAGCCTGGCCAGCAACCGCTGGCAGTTAATCAGCGCCGCTGCCACTGACCACATGACCCCCCCTGCCCGCTCGAACTGCCCAGCAGAAACTGCGAGCCAACTCCGCATACGTACAGTTGAGTGCGCGGCAAATTTAATCGCTAATTATCAGCAGCAACTGACACTTACACTGGCAACAACTTACGCATGCGTGTCCATGTCCTGGCCAAGCTTATGAGCAGCGAACGCATGTCATCATTAAAAGCCAAAGAGTTAAGCAGTTTTTTGAGCTGACGCTTCAATACCCTTTAGCTACACTGGCCTAACGATTCATTAATAGTGCTCCTACTCTGAGCAGGAGATGCCAAGCTTAAGCAAGTGTCTGTCTAAGAGAATTGCGAAAGATTTTTGTTAATTAAATGAAAACCAAGTAATCTAATAATAAATCCTTATCCTTGCCTTCTTAATACTCCAGCTTCATCCATTGGCAGGAGGGGGCCAACTTTACAGTCTAATCATATATGGTATATATACCTAAGAGTAATATCTATTTCACACTTTACACTATGGGCAGAAATTTATTGTACTAGGTAGTTGTCAATTATGACAGACGATCAAATAATAGATCCTTACCATTGCCTTCTTAATACTCCTGCTTTATCCATTAGCAGCAGGGGGCCAACTTTATGGTCTAATCAAATTATTGACAAGGAGAAATGGCTATTTTACTATAAAAAGTAATTTGGTGTTTAAAGTAGTTGTTAACTTTGACAGGCAAACGATCAAATAATAAATCCTTTGCCTAACTTTTTTAGTACTGCTGCTCGAGGAGAGCGAAAGTCTGTAGTCCATTCAAATTTCTCTCTAAAAGAGATGACTACTTCACACTTTCTTTAAGGACATGCAGTTTATTGTAGAAGGTAGCTATCAACTTTGACAGGCAGATGTTAAGTAATATATCATTCGCATCTTCTTAATACTCCTGCTAAAAGAGAGCGAAAGTTTGTAGTCTATTCAAATTTCTCTCTAAGAGAAATGTCTATTTCACACTTTGTACATTCAGTTTATTATATAAGGTAATTATCAACTTTGACAGGCAGATGTCAAGTAATAGATCCTTTCCCTTTCCATCTTAGTACTCCTGCTCCATTGACAGTAGAGGCTGTATTTATATACATATGTATATCTAAACGTCCATTTTAGATCTACTTTAAGAAATGTCTACTTCACACTTTCAACAAAAACCTTGTCTAAAATAGCTGTCAGCTTTGATAGACAGATGCAGCAATGAATGTCAGCTCATCATGAATTGTTTAAGTAAAATCTGAATGTTTTTCATAAATAATTAGTTTAATAACAAATATAGACTCCACTGGGTAGTCGTGCATGCCTCGGAGCTATATCGATTTCAATATATTTTAATTGATATTTCTTACATTTATTTCCCATCGACAAACATCACTGAAAAGTCACGAAGCCCCAATCATTGAGCAGCAGTGAGTGGAACAAGTTTCTTGTTCGCCTCGGACCACATGGCTCTCTCTCCCTCTCTCTCTCTCTCTCTCTCTCTCTCTCTTTCTGCGGCTTTGACAAATTATCAACTGTCACTGCTTAATTTTTTGGCGCACTCGGCCAAGTTTTTGGTCGCTTCAGGTAGTCTAAGGCCCGGCGAAGGCAGCCAGGCAGCCAGGCAGCCAGGTCGAGTCGATTCCCTGTTTTCGCTTTCGATGCGCAGTTGTTTTTGCATTTTTATCTGCAACTGGCGACTGATATCGTGGGCTTCATTAATTGAGAACCGTTGTTAAGCCCAAGCCTTTTTTCCGGTTCGCGTTTTTCCATTTACATAATTTATGATAAGCAGGCGCGCCCGAGCAAACAATAATTTTGAAGAAATACATTAATGCAATCAATGGGATGTTGTCTGGAATGTGAATGCGAATGCGAATGAGACTCGGAATACGTATGCGAAAGCTGTGGAGCCTCTGACGAGAAGGGGGCAGCGGCAGTGGCAGTGGCGGCGGCTGCATTGATGCTTCTGCTGCCTGGCGGGCTTAATTAAGTTGTGCCTGGACCCTGGGCACCGGACACCGGGCACCAGGCACTGGCAGTCTGCCTGAGCTTGAGCCTGGGACTGGGACTGGAGGTGAAGGAGCTATGACTGGTGCTGCTGCTGCTGGTGCCACAAACAGTTGATGAACTCTACGTGTGAATGTAAATTATTTTGCACGCAGCGGGCGAGCGACACTTGCAAAGGCTTAACCCGCACTCGACTCCTGCTCTGCTAGCTGCCAGCCATAGGTCCAGGTGCACACAGTACTTTTCTCTCCCACTCGCTCCCTCGCTCTCTGTTGGTCTCCCTCTCGATTTTCCCTGTTCTGGATGTTGGCTGCTCGGTGCGATTGAGTGCTTTTAAGTCATTTGTGTCACGACATGCTAATTTCACATGAAATCTCTCGCCGTCGGCTCGACCGTTGGCCCGGCCATGTCTGCTGAATTTTAGCTTGAAGCCTTGACAAACACACATAGTCACATACACACACACACACACGTACTAACTGCATTGGCGACTGCTGCCTAGAGTTGAAAGAGACCTGAGACCTGCCTATTCCTGTGCTTGTGCCTTGTGACATCAACAACTTCGTGCATGTCCCAGCCGCGTTTGTATCCACATTCACATCCACATTCACATCCACATCCAACGGGTTACCGGCAATCACTGTGTTAAGGCCCCCGACTCCTGCCATCGACAACGGCATCTCGAGTGCAGCACTCAAGTGTACTTGCGGTTTTTGCGTCCATTGCTGCCAATGACATTTTGCCAGCTAAAGTGCAAAATTTACCGGTGCACAGCTGCAAACGCCCACCTCTCTCCCAGCCATTGAGCACTATCCACTGGCCACTGGCCACTGGCCACTGGCCACCTTACCCATATTACCCAGAAGAACAATGCCTGCTGCCACTGTCCGAGCTGCTGCAAGTGGCTTTACTTTGGGCATTTCATACTCCGGCCATGATTAGATGTCGTCGGTTGTAGTTTGTCGGCCCGGCCAGGACTGGACTGCTGTTGGCCTGGCTGTTGCAGTTATTAGGTTGTTAGTGGCATAGTCTCTGCCATTTTCATCGATTTATGCACTTCACAGCATCTAATGTGGGCGTTTTTTTTTGTCAGTCAGTGTTCTGCTCTGCTCAGCTCTGTTCGGGCCGCACCTTTGCATTTTGCTGGCTGCTCAACGAAGTCGTTTACCTAATGGCGCGAGCCAGCACTGCCCTCCACTTGTCCCATACTCGATCCATGGGCTATTGAAGTGTCCATGTCGGCTAAGTGCAGAAGCCGGCGGGCTCTCCAGCTTATGCACTCGAATCAAAGTGAAGGCAGTCCATTTGGCCAGTTCGTGATTGGCCAAAATTTACAGCTATATATCATTATATATGTGTATGTATGTATATATTAAGTGAATATATTAAGTGATGTGTCTCTAAGCATTGTTATCAGAGAGAGAGAGAGAGTGTGGGGGGCAATAGATGGAAACTGTATAATATATGTTTATATTACAAGTACATATTTAAATATTAAATAATAAAATGTCTGTTGATTTATTATTAACTATTTTCATTACTGTTATTAATCATTAATTAATGAGCACACTTTCCCTTTGATTTATTTTATAAATTTAAATATTTCAAAAAATTCATTTCTGCTTTGTCATAAAGGGAATATAGTAAATTGGTTATCTAAAATGATTTTAAATTTGATTAGAATACTCTGCATGGAATGGGGATATTTTAAATATATATAAATTATAAAATAAATAAATTAATTAAAATAAAAGTTTGTGATAGTAGACAAAATTTGTTTGTGGGTTATTTGTGGAAAATAATTGTTTTTTTTTTTTTTTGTTTATTATTATTTAAAATATCAAATATAATTTTTATCAAAATAAATATATATTTTACACAACAATTTTACATACTTTTTTAATTTTCTGTATTCCTTATTCATTACAGCTTAGTCTATGATTAATCTATGCTTCTACAGAGAATTTTACTGAAAACCTTTAATAATTTGTATATCCGTTTACAGGAATTACGTCTATATCCTTAAGCCGGTCTAGAGAATGACTCTTTGTCTTTTATTGTTCATTTTTAGATTAGCTACAAGATGATTTGGCCGCGTGCTAATAAATAACAAAAAAAATAAAAATAAATAAATAAATAAATAAATAAAAATAAAATAAATAAATAAAAATAAAATAAAATAAAATAAATAAATAAATAAAAATAAAATAAAATAAATAAATAAACAAAATAAAACAATGAATCTTTCCAATTTGACTATATTTAGCAAATGAAAAGAGGCAGCTAGCAGAAATAAGTTGATAACTATTATTGATTGGAAGACTTAAAAGGCAATAAGAACTATGGAACATTAATGCTCGGAAGTGAGCATTGTTCAGTATCGGAGCTGCAGGCAGATTGCACATGTGATAGCTGATAAATTGGAGGGGGAGAAGAGAGCTATCGGTATTCAGGCTGAATCGAACGGAATCGGCTTTCTGTGTGCCCCGCACCTGTGAGAGCCTTTTTTGTCTTGGCCCGGGACAATCGCAGTTGCAGTCAATGGTCGTGCCTCATATCCAGTATCCAGTATCCAGTATCCAGAGCTGGCAGTGCACCATAAACAACGTGGATATGGCTGTGAAGCGACTGTGCTGGGCTATCTGAGCTGCGCCGGCGGCAGTGGCTCTTTGATGTGGGCCAGCTATCAAGATCTAAACGCAGTCATTAAGAACAAACAAAACGACTTTATGGACAGCAAAAAGTACGAAAGCAAACCGAACTGCACTGAGCCGAACCAGCCGAGCTATACGAGGCGATATGAGACTCTTTGGCAATCACACATCGATGCCGATGCCGATGAAACTGAAGCTGAATTTGGAGTTGGAGTTGGAGTTGGTGTTGGAGTTGGAGTTGGAGCTGGAGCTGGAGCTGGTCAGGTGAACGAGCGTCTGTGTGATCTTTATCGATCTGCAGACAACTAATGATCTAATAAAACCGAAACCGAACCGCACCAAAAACTACAACGAGTGCAGCAGGCAAAGGCAATGGCAAAGGCGAAGGCGAAGGCGATGGTGAAACCAGTTCAACATTGGCGTGGATTACCAGACCTAACACAGGAGCAGAGCTCCCGATTCAGGTCTGAATGGCACAGCGAGCGAAAAAATAAGAAACGTCTTACGACATAAAAGAACAAACGCAGTTGCACAACAAGCCGCCATCTACTGGATGAGCGGGGCGAGCAGGAGGCGGAGCGATGTCTAAAGATGCTACAGAATCTGAAGCGTTTATCTATGATCTTATATCATGTACTTTCGACATTACAATTGCGGTAAATGCTTCTAGTTTTTAGTTTCAGCGCGTACACGAGGCAGCCGCTGCTTTATCAATGGCCAGCAATCATCGTCATCGTTGCGGCTGCTGCTGTTGCTGTTGCTGTTGCTGTTGCTGCTGCTGGCAGGAGTCGCATCCGCACAGCGTCGTCGTTGGGTCTGGGCTGAGAGCGCTCCCGTTTGCTACACTCAGCTGGTAAGAGCGACTCCTCTCACCTTGCCCCTTACGTAGCTTCTGCCTCAACATGCAAATGCGACGACTGCTCCTCCTGCTGCTGCTCGCTGCTACTGCTGCTGCTGATCTGCATACCAACCAAGCGAGCGTTGGCTCCCCTGCCTACAGATCGCTGGCGGCGACTGTTTGTAGCTGTTTTTTCTGTTGCTTCGGCACAATCACAGCACCAGCTACAGCTCCAACTCCAACTTCGACTTCGACTTCAGCTTGGGTACGCAAATGTGGCCAACGTCGCCGATCATTTTGATATAGTTCGATAACAATGTAAGCTTCAGTCTGAGTCTCCGACTGTGCCTGAGCCTGACTAGCGGTCGCTGTCGCTGTCGTCGCACGTCTTCCACATCCAGATTCCACTAACAAGCCCGCCATCGGCAGCGTCTGAGCCACAGCCAGAGTCAGAGTCAGTGGCATCGTCACCGGAACCGCTCAACGTTTTTCGTTACGTTTCGATTCGTTTGTTTACCGCCGCCGCTGCGGCCATTGCAGTTTGCAGTTCTTAGTTCGCAGCTCCCGCAGCCGCACTCCACCCCCTCCTGGCTGGCTGGCTCGCTCTTTCGGCTGGGCCATGGGGCTGCCCCTCGGGCTGTTTTTATGGCTGCTTCCACTGAGCATATTATCATAAATATGTATCAAATTGACGTTGCATCTTCTTGAATTTTCATCTCGTGGCTACTTGTCATTGTCTTTGATTTTTCCTCAACCTCTTGCAGCTCGTCCCCTCCCCCCTCTTCAACCGTCGCCGCAGCAATCATTGTCTATGGGCAGCGAACTGGACATTGGTCGCCAGTCGTCCGTCGCCCGTCGCCTTTGATAAGCCGACATTTTGTGTTCTGGCAGTTCGGTTTTTGGTGTAAGTATCTGTCGCTGTATGTTTGTCAATTGTCTTCCTCCGGTGGTGCCTTATATTGTTGTGTGACTGCAGCATTGTCTGCTCTCTCAGAGATTGGCGGGCAGCCACCGAGCAATATACAAGTCACCGAGCGGAGTAAAGTTTTTGTAGTTTTTGTAAATAAATAAGTTGAAATAATGGCATGGCATGAGTCTAAAATAGTTCGAAATTCGCAATATGATGCCAAGCGAAAGCTTCTTCAAGGGATATACAGAGTGTCGCAATTCTATTTTGATTACAGCAGTATTAAAAGTTCTACAGAACACTACACTTCATTCAAAATATATCTGTTAATATAAAAAATTAAATAAATAAAATAAAAAATTAAGTAAATAAAAATAAAAAATACAATAAATTTTTACAAAAGTAAATTTAAAAAAAAAACCCTAAGTCTCTCAGTACAAAAAATATTATTATAATATGTTATTTGTATTACAAGAGTTATTAGCTATTTTAATTACTTTTAATTTTATTTTTTTTTATTTTTTTTATTTTTTTTTTCATTTTTATTTTATTTTATTTTTTTTTTTCATTTAAATATTGATTTTTTTATAAAAAAGTAAATAAATATAAAAAAATCTGAAATTCTCAGTAAAAACTCTCCTTTTTTGTAAAAATAAAATCAATATTAAAAAGAAAAAAAATTTAAATTAAATAAAATATGTTAAAACTCTTGTAGTACAAATAACATATTTTAATAACATTTTGTGCTATAAATTTATATTCAAAACTCATTGCCAATGACTGTACATTACTTTTAATGAACGAATTCCATATAATTTTATGCAGTTCATTAATATTTTATATAGTTTTAAGAATTAAATACTAAAAAATAATAATAATAAAAATTAAAAAATAAAACATATTGATGGATAGTAAATAATAAAAAAATATATATATGTAAAATAACAAAATAAACAATAGATAAAAACAATAATAAATAATAATAAATTAAATATATATTATACATGTTCATATGCATGTATAATTCTTCACATTATTATTACAATGTGATGAAAATTATACAAATATTTAAAAAATAAAATATTGTTATTAAAATATTTAAATCGGAACAATATTGATTAATATTACCAATTTGTATTTAATTAATTTTTAATATAAAAATTGATTCGAGCGATATCTTTAAAAATGTAAATATTTATATACTAAAATTTGATTAATTTATAATTCATATTGAAGTAAAAGAATAACAAATAAACGTATTTATTTATATATGTTTAAATACCATATAAATTTTGATTACCTTTTAAATTCATGATGAAATAAATGAATATTTAGCACATGTTTTTATTTGTATTTCAATTTGATATTAAAAATTTCCATTCGAAATTCAGGTTCGCTCATAAAGAGAACTAAAGCGAAATCTTTTGGTATTACGTTTCTGATTCTGTTTTAATTAATATGGAAATAAAGCAATATTTATTTAGATGTGTAGATAGTTCCTTTGCCAATCTCAAGTATGACTCTAGGCAAACGTCATGTGGAAGGGAACTCCCTTGTTTCGTATCATAATCTCTATACTCAAGCGAGTTGAGTGATTGCAACAGCTGTTTTTCAGCTAAAATAATGCAGCGGCCGTTGGCGTTGGCTGGCCACAAAGGCATTGGCAGCAGCAGCAGCAGCAGCAGCTTCTGTGGCCCGTCGGTTTTCCAAGAAAATTAACTGGCCCTGCCAGCAAAAGCGTCTCCATTCCCGTTGCCATTCACTCCACTTCAATTTCCTTAATACAGCTGCAAACGGCGAGCGGGCAGCTACCAACGAGCGATGATAAATGTTCACTTAATCAGCATTTAGCGTAATTTTAGCTTTTACAATTTCTGAACGTTCTCCTACTGGCCTGGTCTGTTTGTACCAAAACCAACGATGGCTGCGCGTTGCGATGGCTTCAATTTAAGCTCCGACTGCAACTGCAACTGCGAATGCAACTTTGCGTCTCCAACTGCGAATGGTAGGTAGCTGGAGCAAGGGGCCAAGTTAGCGGCCAATTATTTATGACATGAAATTACAAATTCATTTTGTAAAATTTTTCACAAATGCTGCCCCTTCCCTCTGTGCGGCCAGCAGCACGCAGCACCTGTTGCCCCGGCCAGTGGCAGAGAGTGTGTGTGATCAGCAGTTGGCATTTCTATGGGGCCTAGGGCCGGCCGCGAATCCAGCCATATTGGCAAATATGCACCCCGACGTAATTAACTCGGCTCGGAATCGTAAGTTAGTCACCATTAAACAATTTAAAATTCTTAACTGCCAGCGGGGATGAGGCGACTGCGACTGCGACTGGTCAGAGACAGAGACAGTAGGAGCGAGCGAGAGAGAGAGAGAGAGACGCACAGCAAAAGGTAAAGGTAAAGGTAAATTGCAATTAGGCTTCAGCTTCTGGTTGCAACAACTGGACTGCTGTTGCCCATTCGGTGCATGTATTTATGGCCCCAGGGCCAGGGCTGGGCAATGTCTTCGGCTTGGCAGACGTAGACGATAATTTCGTAATAGCCGACGACTTTGTCTTTGTGCGAGCGAGACGGCTTGTGTCGCTTGTGCGGCGGGGCGTGGCACATGCAAAAGAGCGAGTCAGCGAGCCGATGAGTCGACGGCCCAAACCAACTCAACCCAGGCCCCCATCAGCTTTTGTACAACTGCATTAGAGGCACGGCAGAGCACGACACGACACGACACGGCACGGCACGGCTTAGCACGACACAAGGCACCATCAATTAAAACTCACCTTACGGCATTGGCAAAAATGTTAATAACAATAATAAACGTTGCCGTTGCTGCTGCTGTTGCTGTTGTTGTTGGTGGGCTGGCTCTCTCAGTGCTCGTGCTGTTAATTGTTAAATTGCGTTTTTGTTGCAAGCAATTTCATAGCCGTAAACTTTATTGAGTTGTGGCAAGCAGACACCCGAGACGCGAGACTGGAGAATGGAGATCCGACACCAGAGAGCCAACAAACAACATGGCCTGTGAGCTAAACTAAATACATCGACCCAGTATGCTTATCATTAAATTGTCGTTCGTTGAGTCGTCCACAGCAATTTGTATGAAATGCTGCCCACTTGTCACTCTATTCCAGGTGCTCAGCTTTATCTCAAGCACTTGGCCAAAACGAGCTCACGACTGGCCTCCGACTCTGACTATGATTGCCAACGGGGGGGTTGCCGTTGCTCCGTTGCTGGAGTCGGTGCCAAGTGCGACTTTTATGGGCATTAGTGCGACTTATGTTGTTTGCTGCGTCCAGGAACGTTGCTCGTCCACTCGACCCTCAGAGCAGACGAGGTGTTCATGCGTGCGACACGCTCTGCTCCAGCCGAAAAGAAGCTGTGGGTAGGAGCAGGAGGCGGGGCGTCGTTGGCTGTCATTGCGACGCATTTGAATTTCTGAGTTGCATACACAAAAATTTCATATGAAAATCCACTTTTTCAGTTTATGAATTTCTCAAAAAGCTCACAGTGACAGTTGTTGTTGCTGTTGTCGTTGTTGTTGTTGTTGACGTTGCCTTTAGTGTTGCATTTCTTGATTTTTGTTGTGGCTGCTTTCGGGTCGGAGTTGCTGCAAATGCCAGCGCTTAGCTGCTATATGCAAATGCATACACAGCTCTTAGCCAGAATTGCGCCAAGTGGCATGATGTTCAACATATCAAAGGACGGCCGAGTTAACATCGGTTTGTGGACTGCCTAAAATGGACTACGGACGATAAAGCTACTTAGAAATTTATGCACAGCCAGCAAAGCAGTTGAGCGGTAAAAATCATTTTGCCAGCTAACTTACATATCGTAGTTCCATATGTAACACAATCGATTTGTAGTCGGGGGAATATTATTAGAAAAATTAATATGAAAGTTGAAGTGTAATTTAAGAAATGAAATGAAATGCTTTAGCTATAGTCAATGCATAGGACATCCATATGATGTGTTTACTCATTTAAAAACTTATATAACTATTGAGATTGATAGAAGTGAAGCATGGAAAGTTGCAGCCCAATAACTAATATTTGCATTAAAAATAATATTTGTTGAATATGTTATTTTTTTAAATAATTTTCGCCTCGCTATGTAGTTTTTCTTTAGCCAACCTTAGTTAATACTAAATACATTCTAAATAATAATGTAACTTTGCTTTAAAATGAACAAAAGTGAATAGAAAGAAACTTTTGTTCATTTTAAAGCAAAGTTTTATTGGTATATATGCCACTTGAACTATTTTCTTATTGCTCTTGTATAAGTATAGGTCAGTAGATATCATGTAGATATTTTTTGTTTATTTTATTTTTTTATTTTACTTAAAAGATATTGACAAAACTAGAGTCAACTAAAATTAAATAGCCTACAAAAAGTATATTATATAAGCATACGCATATTAATTGATATGTAATACATATTAATATTAATACATATTATGTATATATATTTTATTTAAGTCTTAGATTTTGTATAAGGAATTTTCTGTTATTTATGCACATATTTGATTGGCACTTCTCGCATTATTTTAATAGAGAAATGTATCATCGAAAAGTTTTTAAAATATAGAAACTTTTCTGTGATACATCTCTCTAAAAAAAATATTATTATAATAAAAGAATTATATACAATTTTTATACCCTGAACCCATTGAAATTATTCAAAGATTCTTACCTAAACTACTTAAATGCATAGTAAATATGTATATGAATAAGTGAATAAATTTTAATAAACATTTGAAATAAAAAAAAAAATATATATAAAATAAATAAAATAAATAAATAAATAAATACTCGAATAAATTAATTAATATATAAATACATATATAAATAATAATTTCAGTTGCTTTAAAACTAAACTTGGTTTTATTCCAAATATTTTATTTTTATTAATCACTCTCATCTCGTTTTCAATTTATTGTTAATACGCTCAATTAAATTTAATTGTATATACGTAAATATATTTAATGAATATATTGCTTATACTATTCATATAGAAGAAGTTTCATAAAACTACAGTAGAATCCGGTTATAGCGACATTCAAGGGACCGTCGATTTTACGTCGCTATACCCGGCGGACGCTTTAACCAGAAGGAGCAAAAAAATATTTTTTTTACATTTTTTTACGGTTGCCATGTTCGTAATAGCTTTTAACATTAAACAATTTAAATGTTTAATCAAAACTAAGATTTTTTATAAATTTATTTCAATAACATGGCTTAGAAACATTTATGTGACGTCGGCATTGTACTTTGTCGCTCTCCCTCTCTCTGTCTTGACAGCATTTAGGGCGTTGCTACGCACACAAGCAAAGGTACTGTTCACTGATCAACACTTACATGTATACATTTCTAACAGAGTCTTTTTACGCTGAAATTTTTTGTTATTATTTTGCAATTTTTTGTTTGTCACGACGTAATAACCGGTAAATGACTCAAAAATATGGAAAAAAAACGTCGGCATAAGCGGATTGTCGTTATAACCGGATTCTACTGTATTTTGTAGAATATCAAATAAAGTCTATATTTATATGACAATATACTAAATAACCATTGCTTAATTAATATCAAAAATAATATATTATTAGATATTATAGTATTTGACTTTATTAAATCTTATAATATTTACTAAATATATTCGCCCTCCAGCATAGGAATTAATGAATATTTTGTATAGGTAATTGGCTTTGATTGTTGTTTATTGTATGAGGAAACGAGTTAGTGAAAGATATGCATATGTTTGTGTGTGTGTGTGTATTCAAATGAGAGTTAATTTCGTATAGCGAGACCTAGAAGCGCCCTTTGCTGAAGTAGTGAAGAACGTAGGAGGCAAGAGGAGGGGAAAGGAGGGAAAAGTGTTGCGAATGCATTCGCCTCGTGCAGAGTGAATGACTAAAAGTCAAATTTTGCGACAGATACGACAATATATTTTATGCAGTGGCCCGTGGGCGGTCGGTCGGTCGGTCGGTCGGTTGCTCGGACGGGTGTCAGATGTCGCGGGGGCTGAGTGGAGTGGAGTGAAGTGGAGGGGGCGGAAGGCAGGGTCCAAGCGAGCGCTTATGAGCATTTTGGTGTTAAATGAGCGGAGAGGAGAGAGAGAGAGAACAGGAGTTGCCACATGCTGTGCCTGTTTGTGTTAGTATATTTAGTTGTATTTGTGTGTATTGTGTGTGTGTGTGTGTGTGTGTGCGCGTGTTTGTTGGTGTGCATAATGCGGGACAGCCATAAATTACATTTGTAGGCGTTGGCAGGTGTCGCCAGTGCTGTCTGAAATCGCGATAAATCTTCATGTGAAATAAATTTCATAGAAATTGCTTCACTGAATTTTGTTTGTTGCCTTTTGCTCGACTTCGTATAGTCGTTGAGTTGTTGTTGTTGTTGCTGGCAGCGGATGTAAAGTGGGCAAGTCCTGCGGGACACTCTAATAAACTTGCCAGGGAGGCTGCTCAAGCTGCCGCCTCCCACCACCTGAGCACAGCCACACCACAGCACCACAGCTGCTGGCCCAGGCTCACTTTGTACAATTTCACAGTGCACAAGCTGTTGCATTTAAAAGCCGCTGAGCAGCAAAAAGTCAAGTCTGAAATTCCGCCGGAAGTGCGCATGAAAGTCTCTCTCCCTCTCTCCCTCCCTCTCTCTGCTGTCTGTCTCCTTCGCAGTGAACACGATTGGACACTGCAAGCAGCTAACAGCAAACAGCAAACAGCAGGCACTCATAAATCATACGCACTGTCAAACAGAAGTGCTCCAATTGTGGCCCAAAACATTTGTACAACTCATGAGGCCCCGAGACGTGACGCGCTTTATTTGAGTTGAGTTTCAAACGTGGCCGCTCCTACGACGTCTGGAGTTGCAACAACTGAATCTGTGTCCAGGTACGACTACAACTTGTACTTACATGCTCCACACACATGTAGCTCATTTTTTATGATCGATCAGTCCATTAAATAATGAGCCAAGTCAGCCAGCCCAGTCAGCCAAGTTAGCCAAGTTAGCCCAGTCAGCCAGGCCAACTGGTTGCCAGTGCGCCTGTCTGCCATTTATCGCTCCCTGGGCTGTGCTTGGCTGGCGACGTCTAGTTCGACACGGCTCGGCTTGAATTCCATCGTGATTTGTAACGACATTTATTTGGTCCAGCGAAATTAGAGACAACAACGGCCACGACTACGCTCAAGACCGCAAATGTCTCGGGCTGGCTGGCTGGCTCATCCTGCCGCAGTCTCTCCGTCTCCATCTCTGTCTCGGTCTCAGCATCATCCTCGACTCATCTGCAGCTGCGGCCTACGCACTTCTTCATTTTTGTAATGCTCGAGTGCTGTTGATGGCTATCATATGATCGCACAGGGCAGGGCACACATACCTCTACATATTGTGATAATATTATATACATACTACTTGTTGCTTGTTGTTGTTCTTGCTGGTCTTGGCCTTCTGTTGATTAGCCGGATAATTCTGTTAGCCAGAAATTTGCGCCATCATTTCCCAGTCTGGGAGTGGCCAAGTCCTATTGTTAGCTCATCTCAAGTCAGGTTCTTCTGCATGATCTCAGCATTGCGGAATTCGATTTGATTTCAGCTGAGCGTGGATCTTGTTAGCTATTTTAAAAGCGATTGCTATGCGTGCATCAGTTTGATTGAACATGTAAGAGCTTTGTAAATGGTGTATAACAAATATATATATTATATTTATATTTATATATTTTTATTTAAATTGACTCATAAATTATGCGGTATAAATAATGCATTAAATCTAAATTTCTTACATTTATATTGTTATAATTCACGAAATATTTCTTATGAAACGAATTATATTTTAACAGACAGACAACTTTTTCGGTACAAATTATTCACTTACTAAAAGTGTTATATATGTATATACATATGTTTTTTATACCCTGAACCCATTGAAAATGGGAAATCAGGGTATAATGGTTTTTTATTTATTTAGTTGGCGGAGTCGCGGGCTTTTGCGCTCATTCAAAGCTTGCAATTATTTTAATATTTTCTTTTTAATTTATTCTTTTATTTATATTAATTTTTATTTTAACATTATGCATATTTATATATTCTATTTCTGATGACTTTTCAATGCAAGTGTATTCTTTATGGTATGTAGAATTTAATGTATATTTATTTAATGCGTATATATTGTAAGTATATTTTATTTTTTATGTTTATCTATTTTTATATATGTAGCATATGCTTAAGAGCTTTACTGCATAGTAAATACAAATTTATATTTATATATTAACTTTTAGAATTTTAAGAAAATATATGCTTTCTTCACCTTTTTTCTTTTTTTCATTTTTTGAAAGTATTTATACATTCATATATAATATTTTGATGGCCCTTGACTAAGATTATTATCATATATTACTCAAGTCCTAAGATCTTTTTCTTGGCATTTAAATAATGATTTATTTCCATCAAAGGCTTGTCCGTTACTGAGAAGATTCTTAGCCCGCTTTAATTATATTGTCTGATGTATTATTGTTTGACAGAGCGCTTCCTGGTTGAATACTTAAGATGAGTTAGCAGTGCACTTGCTGCTGTCGTCGCTCTGGCCGCAGGAAGCGGCGGCGGAGAGCCGGCCAACGACTCAATAAGATGAAATATATGGACGGCAATAAAAATCGGTTATAATGCATTGGGAAAACTGATGTCAGCAGCATTCGTGGCGGCTACTGCGACAACTTTCAAGTGGGCACCGCGGCTGCCGACAAAGGAACAGCGAACGGGCGCCGAGCCACGATCTGAGCGGGCCAAAATGGTGCACAGGTAAGCCAGGCATCATTAAGAATGCCATTTGTACCAATAAATTCGAATGGGAACGCATTGGAGTTTGCGGCTGCTGCTGCTGCTGCTGCTGCTGTGGAGACTCTCACAGGCCAAAGGAGCAATCGATACGGCTATTAAATTTAACAATTAGAATTTATCAATGAGAGCTGACGAAGGCCCGGATTGAAGCACAAGTTTTAATTATGGCAATTGGCGAGCCAGCGGGAAGTCATAATTCCTTGGCAACTGGCTCCAAATGGGGGCTTAGGTTGAGACAAAGGAAAACTTTGTTGCCTGTTGCAGGCGGTGACAAATTAGGTGCATTGTAACAATAGCAAACACCAACAGCAACAACAGCAACAACAACACATTCCAGCTACGAGTGTGCAACATGGCAATTTCCCAAATTACATCGTGATCTGAAACTGCAAATTTCCAAAGTGCAGCAGAGTTCAGAGCAATTTTGTTGCTGCAACAGCAACAACAGCAACAACAAATCGACAACAAGCGCCCGCCAAGAGCAACAACACATTCCTTGAAAGATCTCTGCGCCTGCGCTGCGAATTCAAATTGCTTCGTGTGCAAGAAAATTAGTCTTGCCTCTCTGGCTGCAGTCCCTCGCAACTCCTCTTGGCAACAACAACAGCCAATAAGGAACAACTTTTATATAATAATAAGAGCAACTTGGCGGTATCCTCGCAGCGCAGCGAAAACTAATCAAGGGCTAAACTAAATCCAATCCGATTGCGACAGAGAAACAGAATGCGCAAAACGCAGAGCAGAACAACAAAGCCAAAAGGCTGCATACGACCTCGGCTTAGGCTGTGGCTGAGACTAAAGAGTAGTGCCTGCGGTGCCAGCAGATAAGCGAGCTGCAGCAACAGCAACAACAATTGCAGCAGCAGCAGCAGCAGCAGCCATGACTGTCTGAGCTCGAGTCTGAAGCCAGCCAGCCCGCAGCCATGGGTATCAATGAGTTAGCCAGCCAAAAATGCTGCGCCATGTTGGTCAGCTGGAGCTTACGTTCGACTTCGGACCCTCAACGGCTTGCAATTCGCGGTGTCTGGTCCCGGCAACTGTTGATGTTTTTAGGCGGTCGCACGTCGTCAGCGACAGCAGCAGCAACCACTACCAGCAACAGCAACGGCAACGGCAACAGCAACAGCAACGGCAGCAGGAGCAGCGTTCACTACTTGCGATTCGTGAAGTAATTACTATAATTACCTTCAAGGTAGATTTTCCAAAATGATGCGAGTGCGAGTGGCGACCAGTTGTTGTTGTTGTTGCTGTTGCTGTTGTTGTTGCTGGCTCAGGCAGCCCAGTTCTGTCCCGGCACGGAGCCAGTTTGCTTGCCTGGCCTTGCCTTGCCTTTTGTAATAATTTTGTTTTGCTCCGTTCTTGTTGTTGCTTTTGTGTTTGTTGTTATTATTATATGATACACCATTGCAATGGCCGTTTGTCCGCCTGTCCAAGCGTCTGTCCGTCCAGTTGCATTTGGCTTGTTTGCTGCCAATTTCTTATGTTGTTACAGTTTGTTCTGCTCTTTTTCTCTCATTTTTTCCGTTTTTTTTAGCTTTTGTTGTTGTTGTTGCTGTTGTTGTAGCCCCCACTTAGCTTTTTCTTCAGTTTAATCGGAAATTAAAGCTAAAGGGGCTGCCAGCCACGACTTTAATTTTCGTTGCAGTTGAGCTCTGCTCTGCTGGCCCCTCTGCTGGCCCCTCCCTGCGCTCCATCGTCTAATGGCTGCAACATCTTTGCGGTCTCGGCGTAATTGTTTCGCTCATAAATCATAAATTTTCGCTCGGGTTCCATCTTTTCTCTTACGTTTGACTGCAATTTTACTTGTCCAAATTTGAAAACTCAAAAGAAGGGAATAACATTTTCACAAACTTCCCAAGGCGCAAGTGTGAGACTCATACTATTCAACTATTCCCGGCTATTAGCCTCTAGTGTGGTAGCTCAACTTATTATCAGTTTCTTGTCCATGCAACCAAACACCAATAAAATTAAACAAATCTGGGAGAAGAAATTTAAAAAATTATACTTTGTTATTATAGGATTAATAAGGTTTATAGACTTAGCATATTTAATTAATTTAATTTTTAATTTATGATTATGATTATTAATTTAATTAATTTATGATTAGTTCAAAATTTAATCTTAAGCCATCAAAAAAACTTTTCATACACAAAAAAAAAAAAATAAAAAAAAATAAAATAAATAAATAAAAAAAATAAATAAATAAATAAATAAATAAAAAAAAATAAATAAATAAAAAATAAAAAAAAATAAATAAAAATCAAATAAATAATTAAATAAATAAAAAATACTTAAAATGTATTGTGTATATTATCTTTATTTACTATACATTTTACAAAAACTTAAAACTGACTAATCAAACTCACTGTGAATCTGGTTATAATTGATTAAAATTTATATACTTATATAAATTTAAATTGTGTTAATTTTAATATATGTATTTCCTTTTAATTGGGAATTACTGAAATTGAGTTCAGTAAATCTGTGCGAAACTTGTGAGGATTGTCGCACTTTAAACATTTTCAAAATGTATTTACTAGTCTGCTTAAATGAGTTTAGGAAATAAATACAGTGATTACTTAAGTAAAACCTCACTTGAAATTACTTTCAAGTCAAGCCAAATTTATTTAAATTGTAGCAAAAGTTACCTGGTAAAATATTAGAAATATAACATGATCTAAAAATTGGTTTAAATTGAGTTAATAAACGACAATGTGATTTAAATGAAATCTACTTAATGGTGTATGTCCTACTTATAGAAACATACAGTAGTTTTAAAGACTTTAAATCAATTATTATTTATAATTACATATTACAATGACTAAGCCAATGCTGCTAAAACTCTTTAAAATTATTTCTGAAAAGATACTTGATTTATTCTTATTATACTTAAATGTTACTTAAATTGTAAACTTGCTTGATAGATTCAGTATTCAGCCAAATAGATAAAATTTTATATATTTAATATTGCTTTTGATAGTTGCCCCTTTGTCTTTTAACCCCGTCAGTATTCATATAGCCTATTAGTGTATCAATACAATTGCCACCGTGAAGGCGAGTTATTCCCACTGAGATGCATCCACGCAACTTTGGACATTTCGCTGGACAATGTTTCCTACTGATGATATCGTAACTTTTGCCAAGGCAACACAAAAACTTCCACGTCATGGGGAAATCGAGAAAGTTTGAACACTTTAAGATTTGGATGCTTCGCCCCTTTTATGAAACTCGAACTCGAACTCGAACTAACTACACTTTAATGTAATTCATACAATTTCCATTTGTCTAAGCGTCCATTAATCATTTGCACGCTGCTGCGCACGAGCAGCCGAGGGCTGCGTTCGGTTCGGGGTGGATTGACCAGCTTCCCAGCTTCCGTCGAGTCCCCGCTGGCCATCGAGCGGATCACCAAATTTGAGGCTTTGTTTACGTGTGACAATCAGGCGACAAGTTGGAAATCAAAAGCATCGACCGCTCCCCTGCTCCCCTGCTCCCCTCTCTGGGAGCAATGCCAACTAAAATTTATTCATTTGGCCTGACAACTTTTGGAGGTGGCCAAAAAAAAAGAGAAAGAGAGAGAGAGAGAGAGAAGCGAAATAAAAGAACTCAATGGTGGCCCTTTGTTGGCATTGCGGTTGGCGAACTTATTAGGCGCAGTGAAGCATGCGCTGCAAATTGGTACACCTTGACGCTTCAGTGGTTCGGGGAGAGCGTGCGCCACTACGCACGGCCATGGCGAAGACAAAAGGCGGCCAAAAGGGCATCAATCCAAACGTGGCTCACACACTCACACACATACAGTGGGATACAGAAAGTTTCTTGGCTATCTGGCAGATACTTAGCGGCGATAAAGACAACGCGCTTGATTATGAAACGATTCATGGCTTTGGAATTTATTTGTTTGGTAAATTTATTTATGAGCTTGTTCGACTGCACAGAAACAAAGAAAGACAACCCACAGGCCCAACAAAATCACTCAAGTGCAAACGGAAACGGGCATCCAGAACTTGGTCCTGCTGCCGTTTTTGCTGCCGTTTCTGTTTCTGCTTCTGTGACTGGCCAAGGTCTGTCTGTCTGGGCCGGGTCCGGCAGGAAATCAGCGATTAAACAAGCAACTAACCAGCAGGCACTTCAAATCTTCGCCTGCGGCTCGCGTCCATCTCCAGCTGGAAGTGTGTAATTTTTGGTATTAATTGCTCCGACAAGCAAAACTTTGCAGCTTCCAGCTTTCGTTTATCGCCAGTCCGGCCGTTGCTTAGAAATAATTGTAGTATCGTCTTGTAATTGCTTGCAGCGACAGCGACAGCCACATGCCACGCCCACTGGCCACAGCTCGAGCCAATTGACAGTCGGCTGTTTCAATAATTCTGCTTCTGGTTGCACTGCGAGTCTTGAAGCCTTTCACTGGAGTTTACTGCCAGCCGAGCTGCATGAGTTAGGCACGTTTATTTGCACTCCAGTTGATAGAGGCAGAACGGGTGGCTGGGGCGGGGCACATATTGCTCGTGACCTTTTTGCGACGGCGATGACGACGCCCAGAAATTTATGCTCATATGGCGCCTCGGATAAGATCTTCGGTTGCCTCGTGCCGCGGGCCGAGAGTAAATTTGCCTCTGCTCTTGTGCGTAGACGTGCTGAAAGTCCTGGCGCAAATAACAACAACAACAACAAGGACATGTTTTGTATGTCGCTGAAAGCATTATCAAATATTATGCATATTTTGTGAGCTCTAATATACATTTTTTCCCTCATGGAAATTGTTGTCGCTGCTCCGCCTTTGAGTGTCTACAAAGTTTGTTTTATCTCATGCATAAATCAGTCGACGTAATATGAAAAAACTCTATGAGAATATGCAAAAGTGTGGGGCCTTAGATTTCATACACACAAAATGCTGGCACGGGCCTCAGCCAACTCGATGGCCTGTCTGATAGAGAAATTGAAATTTGAAATTTGAAATTCGCTAGCAGATTTAGGGTATTACACATTCGCATGGGATTATAAATTCAGAAAGATAATCAAATTGTTGTTTACAGCCCAACCTGTTAAATATCAAATGTAGATCTAAATATTAAAAGGCATTGTGTGACATACGAAGAGGAAGCTCCATAAAAGAAGTCAAAGAAGTGTTTAAGGAAGTGCAAAAAATAATAATAATAACAACAGTAGAATACGGTAGACTCTGTAACTTATATAGTTTACTCATATATGTCTGCCTGGGGACCAGAAACTTCGTCGTACGAATTTTATAGGTAGATTCCTTATAAGCGAATTCCACTGTACTTTAAATTTCACTCGGAAGTCTCCGTTTTCATTATTTTTTTCAATAATTGCATAAATCATTTTATTGGGTAATAAAAATAAAAATAAAATTTCAGGATAAGATAATGCAATCATTCCAAATTATATTTTTGGAAATTTATTATTTTTTCGTAAGATTTGGAAATGACTTAAGTATCAAAATATTTAGAAGTTGGTTGAGAAATTATTTTATTACTAATTTACTAAATTTAATATCCATTTAAGCGTTTTTGTAGTAATTATATAATTATATATTATAATAATAATATCCCAATTTTACATATTTATACATCTACATAAAATATATCATCTAGAATCTATCATCTCTAGAATTTATATATATGCGATCGAAATTTGAGTGGACTGAGACGGTAGACAGGGTTACTACAGTCAGCTGGCAGAGTTAAGGCAGTGCACTGCAGTGGTATTTTGAGATGAGCTTGGTACAATAGTTGTCGATCATCATAAAATGGGAAAAACGTATAGCCTCGCATATAGCATAGCCTTAGAGGAGGTTTTGAGAGATAAAATGTCATTAAAAAAGTTTTCATTTGAGGCTATAGCAAATGCAGTTTCATCAGGAGAATGAAAATTAGGATAAAATTTAATGATGTTTCACAGAACAAACTGGAAAACTATGAAAAGATTTAATGAATGAGGCTGTAGTCCGGCAGGAATTAAGAGAACGTTTGCTGCCGCAACTGAGGCCCGCTTTGGAAGTAAAAACTAATCGTATTATTAAGAAGGTATCATTAAGTTTGTTAGCTGCTATAATTGTTGTATTGCGCTCAAGGGTAAATATATTAAATAATAAACAGTATCACATATTTGCTCCATAGTAATATAAAACCTTTTCAGCTCATCTCTTCTATGAATTCTCTGTGCGTTGTTCATATGGCATATGCGTCAGGCTTTGGGTACATCTTTCATGATTGCTGATTGTTGAGATGTGTACTCCCTCTCCCTCTCTCTCACTCTTCCTCACTCTCCCTGTCGCTCTCTCTCTCTCTCTCCATCTTTCATTTTGCCTACTATTTTTAGCAATGCTTTTGATTACAAAGCACTCGTCCGCCGCCTCTAATGACGCCTCCCACACAAATTAAGCTAATGCGACTGTGCCCGGCCAGCTGTGAGCCGAGCTGAGCGAAGTCTAGGCCGGCCTAGCCAAAGGCTGCACTTGTGCCTATGTCAGCCAAATGCAAATGCCAGAGCCTATGAGAAACGAGCCGACGCCAAAAACCAACAATCAAAGGAGCCAAAAGCCATGGACTGGGATGGTAGCTGCAGCTGGAACTGGAGCTGGGGCACAAACAAACCAGCGACAGTTGACCAAGCCAAAAGAGGCTCTAGCCCCGTGCTGTAATTCTCTGTTCTCTGGTGGCATTCGCTTCGTTTCATTCTTGTCGTTGTCGTTCTCGTTGTCGTAGTCGTTTGTCCCTTCATTTTGACACGATAACGCGCACGGCCGCCACTGCCGCCGCTGCTGCTGCCGCTGCTGCTGCTGCTGCTGGCGTTGGCCAAAACAGAGCCAACCATCTTTGGCAATGCGCTGGCGCTCGACATCTCATAAAGTACATGACAGGACATTAGAAAACAGCAGAGCCACCAGCACAACTGCAACGGCAAAGTGAAGCCAGCAACGCCTCCACATGCGCACATGCAACAGAACGAGGCGATTGCGGCCAAGTGCGGGTGGCAGAGCACTCTGGCTATGGCCAGACCCAAACCCAAACCCAGAGCCATAGCCATAGTCATAGTCATAGTCATAGCCATAGCTAGAGCCTGAGTCGAGTTCGGCTGAAGTTCGGTGGGTGGGGCCGAGGGGGGCTGAGGCACATGCAAATGCTGCCATGCACTGTTGCCATTGCCTTAGCCCCAGCGTTTGTCGTAAACATGAAATGGGTTTATATCGTTTCTAAAATTATTTGACATTTCTTGGACTTTGCGCATTTTTACGAGCTGCAGCGCGCGTCGCGTACATTTGAATGTTGACTTGGACTGCAGGGGCACCCACTCCTCTTCATCAGCTCCACATCTTTGCCAGCTTTTTGCTGCTCACACAAGGCACATGATTATTGCACCCAGTTAGTATGATATGAGCTGAATTTACATGCTCTTGAATTACATTAAAGATGCATATATCATATTTAATTAAAATAATAAATAAAATAATAATAAATATGTGAAATTGATAGATTTCTTTTTTAATATTAACTACTTTATCTTTTATATAAATTTCTTATGTATTATTATTTTTATTATTTATTGTTATTTGTATTATGGTTATTATAATTATGTATATAAAATATATAAGAGTAAATTTAGCAATATATATTAGTTTTACACAAATTATTATTATTTATTAATTTAATGTTAAATGAAAACTATTCATACCTTATTTATTTTTTTATTTATTTATTTATTTTTTTTTTTTTTTTTTTTTTTTTTTTTTTTTTATATTTTTTATTATTTTTATATATATTTATTTATATAGTACCTTGACTTATGTATGTAAATGCTAGTCATACTGTATATTAAAATGTTCTAATAATCATATGAAAAAATAACAAAGATATACACTGTGATGGGGTAAGACACTGTCTAAAAGAAACAAGAAAAATAAATATACTATATTTTAAACAATTTTCTAGTATATTACCTGCTTGCTGTGAGCAACTCTGTCGCTCTATATTAATATTAATTTAAATTTTAGTTCTAAATATAGTATGAATCGGTTACATTCATCAAAATATAATTTTCAATTGTCAATTTCAATTTATGTCACACTTTGTTTTAAAATCTGTAGTGTTGTGTGAAAGGTATTTTACATAATTTTTGAGTTAAGGCTATTTCTTAGCCTTTTCTGCTTAGGTATTTATAATAACATTATTTGTGGGGAAAAAAACAAAAAACAAAGAATAGAAAATCCCCATTGATATTTACCACAAGCTTAATTAAATTAAAATATAATTTTAAAAACAATTTAATTAAATTATTGAATTTAATTTATATTTTTTTAATCACAGTAAGAGATATATTTTGCATTACTTTTACGCCATTTATTTAAATTTTGTCTCTAGTGTATATTTTCTGCTAGTTTATTACCGTACGAAATGTGAATTATATTTCCACTTAATGCATATTATAGAAAGGATCACATTCACTTCCCCTTACATTCAATTGAATATGTATACATACATACGTATGTCCATTTGATTAGATTCATAATATTCATGTAAAGTTAAATTGATTCAATTCATAATATTCATATTAATATTCAACAAACTTAGGAGTACTCTTAGATAATTTATATAGATTTCTTATATTGCATATATACATATATATTCTTATATCTACACATATATACTTTCCTTGACTAGTAGTGTATTATCTATTCGTTGTGCACAATTGTGAACTGCTCTGTGGCTCGCTGGGTCTGTTTTCATGTTTGTTTGTTCATTTGAGTTATTGTTTGGGCGCTTTGTTGTTTGCTGTGTCGTCGACGACGGCGTCAGCGTGGACATGAGGCGAGGACTTCGTGGGCGTGACATGCTTCGGGTAGCTGCTGTGGCAGACGTTGACAAGAAAACGCCATTTTGTGATTGAATGTCACAGAAAAGGCAACAACAAACAAACAGGAATCGCATTCGCATTCGCATTCCCATTCGCTTTCCCATTCGCATTCGCATGCATAGAGTGTTGGCCATGTTTGTCGTCTTTGCCAGCGGCCGTTTGCCCTTTGGGAAAACTTTGCATGCATTTGGCTTATCAGCTGGCACAGGAAAATGGCTAAAAGGGCAGCTCAAGCAGCCAATCGCAGCGGGCAGCTGCTCAGCTCAGCTGCAAGAGGGCAAATGGCCAACAACACAGCAACAGCAACAGCAACAGCAACAGCAACGCGCCAACTTGGACATGCGCGTACCCAATCTGGCATGCAAATGCGTTGCTTGCATTCGCCTGTATCCCACTCTCTCTTTCTCTCTATCTCTCTCACTCTCTCCTGCTCGTTGGCTGGCCTGGAGATGGCGCAAAATGTTTGCTTGGCACGCAACATGCAAACATTTTTGAGTTAAGTTCGCCATGGAACGAGCGATCCTAAGTGCATATGGCACACACTACGCACTTTTGACTTCTGATAGTGTTAAATGCCACACACACACACACACACACAAACAAACATACAACAACAACAACGACATGTCAGGCGACAGTCACTAGGCAAAAGCAACCGCAATTTCTTTTTAGGCACGTCGCGGCCTCAATGTCGCCACATGCAGATATGACTGCAGAATTATTACGGCCACAGCAGTTGCAACACTCCATCCAGCTCACTCTATGTGTGCATGTGTGTGTGTGTTAGGTTGGGGTGCATGTTTTGAGCTGACGATGGTAAATGGCGCCAGGAATAGAGTGGGCGGCTAAACTCTGGAGCGGGCAACAAAAGTGCAAAGCCCATAGTACAAAGTGCATATTGCATTTCACTGAGGCGAGCAATGAAAGCAATGAACTCTGCCTGACTCGAACTTGTTTATGTTGAATGGCTGGCAATTTGGTCAGGTTGACTTGTAGACCTATTTTTAGTGAGCGGCAGGATTCAAATAGTACAAGTATAAAGAAAATTTGTAAAGTAACTTAAGAAATTAGTTTAATAAATTGATTTATTCAAATTTGTAAATTAGTAACTTTGTATATTTATTAATACTTTTTTTAAAGAACATTCTTGAGAAGAAAACTATATAGTTGCGATTTACAAAATATAAAACAAACAAAAAAAATATATATGTATATATTATAATATATAATATAAAATAAATGAAGTCCCTTCTTTTTGTCAGCCTCTGCTTAAATTTTCAATATAAAAGAAGGTACAATAAATTTTCTGTTTTTTTTTTTATTTTTTTTTTTTTTATTTATTTAAATTTTTATTAGGAATTACCAAAGCATCTTTTTTATTTTTTGGTATCTCGATCTATAAGCATTCCAAAAATAGATACTCTTTCCTGAATAGTGTTTTTTTTTTTTTTTTTTGCCACTCTCCTTGTAGATGTGCAGAGTATGCTAAATATGCTCGCTCTAATAAATTCATAATGCACTCAAATGCCTTAAGAGATTATGTGGGAGATAAGACAGAGACTCTGATGTACTCATTAATACATACAATACTGAACTGTTCTCTTTCTGCTAGCACCTTTAGAGTAATGCGAGATGCTTAGAGCTGCACGAAGAATCCGATAAATGAGCGATCATTGCAGAACTGATTATCGTGCAGAGCAAAGCCTTTTCTTCAAAGTTCTTCTGTAAAAGCATCATGAGCACAAGTGTTTTACTTATTTCATTACACTCAATACGTTTGGCCTTGGATATGGTTATAAATGCAACAACGATGAAGGCAGCAGGAGGTGGCAGTCAATAGTATGCTCCTGTATGAATAAATATAAATATTAAATATATTATAAATATTAATATAAATATATTATAAATATAAATATAAAATAATATAATTAAAAAATTATATTATAAATAAAAATATATTAAATATTAAATATTATAAAATAATAAATATTAATAAGTATTCATAATTATTTAAAATTTTAAATAAATGATTGAGAGATGAAAATAAAATTAAATATATTACTCAAGCAGCATTGAGGAGTTAATGAAAGAAAAAGTATATATGTATGTATTCTATGTATATTACTATAATTATTTTATATAAAAGAAAGAATATATTTTATTTATTTATAACAGTTAACTATAATTAAAATTATAAGCTAACTTAACAACTGAACCGCTGGCTGCTAAGGCCTACGGCTTTCTTCATATTTACATTAGCGTTACATTTTTTTACATTTATATTTACATTAATATCTATATATCTATATATATATTGTATATCCTATGTATGTCCTATATGTATTGTATATTGTATAGTCTTGAGAAGACGCATTACTAATTGTGCAAGTGGTAAGGTAAGCTCTATGAAAATTAAGTCAAGGTAAAGCTTATTTTCTCATCATAAAATTCGACTAATATACAATTAATCGTAGTAATGAAAACTTTCTTATGTTTCATATCATAGTAAATTCTCTACGTTTCTTCTACAATTTTCAATAAAAAAGGAAAATCCCTATAAAGTCTATTTAATTGCCAGTTGCTTGCCTCAGAGTTGTTTTTTCGCACACAGTTTGTGATTTTTTAAGTGTAACGAATTGCAGTTAAATCAAGTTATTTGTGCGTGTGCGGATGTCTTTTTAATTCGCTGAAAAATGCCTACAGAAATAATTAAAAATTTAACAATTGTCGCATGTTGCACAAAATAATTGACAAATTTTCATATTTAATTGAAGAGTGCACAGCTGTGGCAATGGCTGCTGTCACAAGGGGCTGCCATGGCTGAAATGCATAAACAATGCAGTGAGTGTGTGTGAGTGTGTGTGTGTGAATGTGCATTCATATGAAAGCCATATATTCACGCACACAGCTGCAGTTGAAATGACAGGCGAGCAGACGAGCAGATAGACGGACACGCCGACAGACAGAGACAGAGACAGAGCTAAAGACTATTGGACAGAGAAACGGAATGACCAAGTCAGAGAGGCAGATTCGAATGGGGAATGTGAAATGTGGATCTGGATGTGGATGTGGATGCGCTTTGTGGCAAATATTGCAAAATTAAGCAGAAAAAGGCGAATCGTGAATTGTGAAAAATGCTGACGTCTGATTTGTGTCGACATCGAGCTTCAGTTGCGGTTCAGTTTCCAGAAAAAGCGCTTTTATTATGCATTATTATTATTATTATTTGGCGAGTGGGGGAGTGCAGCTGCCACTGCAAATGAAATGCATGCACACAAATGCATATGCATAAATAAAAATTGAAAAATTATGTGCATTATATTAAAAAGGCAAATAAACGACAAGCGGAAACGAAGCCATTTAAGTGGAAGTTAACATCCGTCCGACAATGGCCGCCGGTCAGCAAAATGAATAGCAAGCATGCCCCCACAACCCCCCGCCACCAGTCACATCCGAGCAGCTCTTTGGAATAAAATAATATTGCATTATTATTTGTGTATTGTCTCTGTATGGGTTGGGGGCTGTGTGGAATATAATCGGACATTTCAGTTGTCATTTCATTGTCGTGTTTGTTGCTGTTAATGCAAAAATAAAAAGCCACCACAAGCCCCAACCACCAACGGCCCCATGCCGACCGCCCAACCACATGCGAATACCGCGAGCGAACTGCGGGAGTCCTGCTGCAATTTGCCCAACAACTGGCCACAGTCCGTAGTCCGCTGTCCGCTGTCCGCTATCCGCAGTCGGCGTCAGCGTTGTCCTGCGCAAATTTCATGCCACATTTACTGCCGCCTGATTATAGTGGAGCAGAGTCCGTTAGCCCGGCCAGAGTCCAGAGTCCGTTAGACATGCGACATGCAACTAAATTTTAATAGCGCTCATGATTTCCGAAAATTGAAAATAAATTAGTTGTATATCATTTTTCGTTGGTCCAGCCTATTTAGTCTATTTTTCATTTTTTTCCTTCGACTCTTTGCTGTTTGCATAATTAAACTCTGGCGCATATCCTGCAATCAAATGCACATTTCTAGCCCGCCAATTGCCATGACCCGTCAGAGGGCATGGAGGGGCTGATGGCAATGCAAATGCAATGCAGCAGCTGAGCATCGTATACCCTATAAAATTAATTAAAGGAGGAATTTGCAGTGAACTATGGCATATAAATATCAAACAAACTGTGTCTCCGACTCTATTCTCAATATTTTATTGTACTTTATTTTCTACGACTCTACAGCCTATTTAGCTCAAACCCTAAACAGATTAGTTAACTAATATGTCTCAGACTATATGCTTATTTTTGTATTTTATTTCTAATCAGTATTATTTTTGATACCTATAGAGTTCATGCCGTTAAAAGTACTTATCTTTGCACACTATTACTATATCAAGTTTATATAATATTTATCAGAACTAAGAGTTGAATCAAAATATTGAAATTTTAATAACATGTGAATAATCATTGGATTATTCTTGTCTATAGACTGCATCACTTTTGAAATCCAACTTCATTTGCTGAAGTTCTAGTAGTTCAAGTAAATATATTCATAATTTCATATATTGTAGTTTTTGAAAATTATAATGTAGAATGAATAAGTTTTTCCTCACAACTACTTTAGTTTCTTTATGAGGAGGTATCCCTAAAATGCCTAACATGTCGAGGACTGCAATCTTCTCTTTCTGCTTTCTGAAAATATCTGTAATATCACAATTCCATGCTCTGCACCGTCCTCTACAGTTCAGTTCCATCTTTCAGTCGTACATTCCCTGTCAAATGAGTCTCAGCTATTTTCGGCTATAATGGCCATATCTTGCCTGCAATAGGCAATGTCTATCTATCCATGTGAAATTGTGCACATTTCGTTCATTAAACGAATTTGTTTGCTGCCTAATTAGCAACGCATATTTAAATAATTCCCCATTTGATAAGCAGACATTTTAAACTTGAGCTGTCAGTTAGCGTTAAAGCGTCATTTTGTTTGCATGCCAATTGTGCCGGCTCCTGCTACTCCTCCTCCCCAACTCCTATATAAGCGAATGCAATCCGCAGTGAAACCCAATATATATATATGTACGATAAATGCCGAGAAGTGCTAAATTATTGCCGATTCAGTTTTTAATTTGTGCAGTTTTGTTGGCATTTTCACAAATAAATGCAAAAGTCATTGTTGTTGTTGTTGCTGTTGTTGTTGTTGCAATTGTTGTTTATTCTTTATTTGTCGTTTGTTACGGACAAACTTAATTGACTGTTTCAGCTTCTCCACACTCTCTTCGATCTCACTCTCTCCCTCTCTCTCTCTCTCTCTCTCCGTTCGTTGTGGGCTTTTCAAATTGTCAATTAAGTTTTATTTAATGACATTTGCCAGCGCCACTTTTGAGGTTATGTACGCAGCGCAAAAGTATGCAACGGTAATTGTAATTGAGCTTGTCGGCCGCCATTTTGAATTGTATTTTTAGTTGGCACCTACCCCCCTACCCCCCTACCATCCACAACCCCCTTTGCCAGAGCGCACTGACAGCAATTTATGCAATTTCAGCTAATTAAAAATTAGCGTAGCGGCTCCGAAATTGCGTAAGAAATATGCCGCCACCTGGCGGGCAACGGCCGCAACTGTTTCTTTCGACTTGGGCTTCACTTCAGTTTCTGTTAAATTTTAATTAAACTTGCAGCTCTGGTAATTAAAATTTGCTCGCTGTGGCTAAGAGCCTTCTGCTTCTTGCCAAACAGATGCCCCTGACCATGCCCATGCCCCTGCCCGCCCACACCCTCTCAGACGCAGATACAGAGTGGCCCAGTAAAGCCCAATAAACAAATTCCCTGACATGTTTAACACTTTCCGCTGGCAAAGCACCACAAAAACCGAGCAAAGCCATTGAAGCTATCTGGCCTATGTCAGCAGGCAGCAAGCATCTCGGAGACAAAAGGGGCAAACGCAAAGTTTGTATAAATTTCATTTTGTTTGGCGATTAGTGTCGCTTGTCGGGGCGGGTTCCATTGTTGAAATTGTTATGCGGCCATTAAGACATTTTATAATTCTTTATGGGGCGCTGGCCAAGTGAAATTTAACTAATGGAAATGGTGCTCGACCCTCAGCGGGTGGCCTGAATTATAGGCGTAGTGTCTATTCGAAATTAGCAAATATTCTCGGGTTATCCGCCTCCTGCTCCTGCTCCTGCTCCTGCTCCCTGGCCATTATTTTCTTTATCACAAATGCATAATGCGATAATTCGCAACATCCTGAACGGCATATCAATTTCTTGGCGGAAACGCGCCGAAAAATAAACGAGTATTGTAAAGCACATTCACAACTCAATTATCGCACACACTCACACACACACACATGCAGAGTGCGACAGGAGCAACCCCTTCCCGATAAGGTAGCGCCCGGGTGAGGCGGGTAAGGGTGGCGTGATTTACGACACCCAGGCGGCGTCACCTGAGATTAAAAAAGTAAAAAGCTTGTCGAAAGTAAAAAATAAAAGGAAACCCAAAGTAACTTGTGTTCGAGAAATATAAAGGCATTAAAATCACTGACAGGCAAAAGGATTGTGCCACACTCGCAAACACAACCCCACACAGACACACACACACACACACTTACGGTTTATACAAGTGCTTCAGCTTTGGCTGCGACTTGGGCTTGGGCTTGGCTTTTGTTGTTGCCACCAAAAAGGGCAACGTCGACATCATTGGCACCATATGTTGTGTAATTTGTGTTATTGCCATATGAAGTCACACTCGCACACACACACACACATTTACCTTGACTGTATGTGTGAATGATGTGTGCTTCTGTATATTGCAGGCCGCTCACTCTTTTGCAATCGATATATACTTAGTTTTGAATTTTAATTCCAATTACTGCATAAAATATTGCATTGCACTTCATTTTAATTGAATTTACTCACACACACACGCACACTCACACACACACACGCTGTGTTTGCGCATCGTCACTTGTGCAGACACGCCCATTTTAGTATTCATATAAATTACTCAACTGGCGATAATTGCGGCCCATCAATCTTGAGCCCATCACACAGGAAAATTGTCAACGCAAAAAGCCTTCTGACATGTGCTGCAAGCCAGCTTCAAGGCCGCCGGGAGCTGGACGGGGGCGCAGGGGTGCATTCTGAAGTGTTACACGCGAATAGGCATCATTAAGGTCCCTGTTTATTATACATATGTATAAACATATATGTATGTATGTATATGTAGCTATTCTCTAGTGTTATGCGTGGCCCCAGATGACACCATTTGCCACGAACTTCATTATTCCTCGCTGAGATGAGTATTTCTCAATTTGTGGTTTATAATCTATTTGCCGAGATGAATTATGTGAAATTAGAGCAATCAGCGCAGCGCTGCAGCTCAATTAGGAAGTCTCTGAGAAGATTTTGATACTAATATCTGTATCTGAACAACAGAATAGACGACGCTGAAGGAACTCGCGATCTTACGTCGTTATACCCGGAGAAAACTATAACGAAACGGAAGCCCTTTCATATAAGTTAGTTAATGTAGAAAATAACAGAAAACTCTCGCCAATGTCCGTCAACAGCAATCGTATAAAACCTATTGAGCAGTTGAGCTCTTAAGATTGCAGAACTATTCCAAGAGAGCCTCTGCGTGTCTCGTCGAGCTTCGTTCGGTCTTTAATCGATAGCCACATCGTTAGATGTTCGTTGCTCTCCGACAGCTGCTCAGGCTTATATAGCTCGCAACTGTCTTGCAATAAGCCATTACTCAATGCAGAAATCTTATCACGTATCCCAGTGTCGTTCGGCTTCAGTTCCGACTGCGGCTCCAGCTCCGGCTGCGGCTCTGTTGTTTTTCCGCTAGCTCTCCCACCTTGCAGCACGCACATCATTAACAAGGCAGCTTCGTTTCACTGGCAAATTACTCATTAGAAAATTTGTGCGACTGGCAGCAACAGCAACAGCAACAGCAACATCGACAAGCAACAGCGACAGCAGCAACATCTAGAACAAGCAGCATCTGGTGGGTGGCAATGCCACCGGGCACGTCTAACAGTAAATACATGCGATACATGAGCACTGTGCGAAAACTACTCAGACTGGTGGGCTAGCCAATCCCAATCGCAGACCCAATATAAATCCGAAAAGCAGCAGCAACCGCAGCAGCAGCAGCAGCAGCAACTGGGGACTTTGTCGGCGTCGCAGACTGCGCCAAAAGTCAAATTTTGTAGATTGTAATAAATCAAATAGCAATTACACGAAATTAGGCATGTTTTCTCAATTTTACACACACACATACACACTCATACACACACATATATACAGTCGCACAGTCATATGAGAGAGCTGGGCGCATGGAGCACGGCTGTGGCATTAATTGCAGCAGCTGGGCAACGGGAAACTGTTCGGCGCGGTCCCCGTTTCAAATTGGCTGAAAGGGTTCAAAATGGCAACTTGAACTTGTCTGGCGGCAGCGGTGGTTGCAATGAAGTAACAGTTCCCAAAGCTGTTGCAGATGAGAAAGATGTTGTTGCCGCTGTTGCTGTTGTTGTTGTTGTTGTTGTTGCTGTTGCTGTTGCTGTTGGTGTGGGCGGCAGCATATGTGCCAGCTTTCTAATTATGTAAATGCTGTTGTTGCTGTTGCTGTTGCTTTAGTGGTTGCTGCTATTGTTGCTAGCTATGGCAAGGCACTCAGCTGCAGCAGCAGCAGCAACAGCCAGCTGGCCCCTCTGGCCATGGCCAAGACACCGACAACAGCGACTGCGACAGCGACAGCGACAGCGACAACGACGACGACAGGCGGCAGACAGAACATGCAGGAGTCGGCGCTACAGACCAGACCAGACCAGCTCCGACTCTGACTCCGACTCCTGGCGATGCAAAGTGCGTGCTTTGAGCATATTTATCTTATTGCTGCAGCGCTTTGGATTTTTATTACAAATCAATTGAAGCATCATTAGCATAATTTATACAAAGCGTTCGCTTAATGAACGATCGATCGCATGGCCAGGCCCGAGGGCAATCCGCTGCGCCCTGGATGCGAAGTCAGCGCGATCACGAACCGAACAGATCCGACTAGCTACATATATGAACTCATTGCTCTCTAATTGTTGAACTCTTTAGCCTGAAGAGATATCACTAATAGTATGTAGTACCTCGGCTTCAGACTGTCTCAATGTGGAATTCGGCGCTCGTCTAACCCCCGTTGTAGAAGTCCAAACGAGCGCCTAATCACGATCATCAGTCAAATTGCAAATCCGCCGCTCGAACGGCGCCCTGACAATTGTAGTTGTCTTGTCTCGGCCCGTCTGGCGTCTTGGACTTGGGCTTGGGTTGGGACTGGAGACTTGAGACTTGAGACTTGGGCTGGCAGCTTGTCGCTTTCCTGCGCCCATATCTTGAACAGCGATCGGTCACGTAGCGCCCGCTGCATTTTGTGGCCAAATGTAGCGCCAATTGCTACGCATTTGCGAGCACCGAGGCGCCTATAACAAATGCCAATCGTGTCGTGGACGACGCCAGCGATATTTAATTGTTTCTGCAGCGGCGGCAACTTATCGGGGAATTCCAATCGGAATTTGTAATTTTTCTGCAAGGCCTCTGCCAAACGCCAGTGGCTCCTTGTCTGATGAATGTCACTGCAGAATGCATAAAGACCACAGCTGGTTGTATTTCTCCTGCTGCTGCTTCTCCTGCTTTTCCTCCTCCTGCTGTTGTATGCAAATATGAGAGACAAAGGCAGCATCAGCATCAGAAGAGCATATGAAAAGTTGGCCAACTGTAATTACCGGCCCCAGCCACAGTGACAACTTTTTCACACCTGTTAAAACAAGTTAATTAGCAGCTCGCAAAAATATATACACATATACACGTATGCATCTGTATAAGTGAATAGTAAAAAATCCAAAAAGAAAACAGCAAAAAGAAAAACACTAAATAAATTGTTATTAAAACAAAAAGTGAAACAACCAACACCGAGAGCTGGCTCGAGCCTATGGGAAAGTTTCTAATTAAATGATTGTCATCTGCTGTGCTGACCACCACCGAGCAAAGCAGATGAGCGCCAGCAGCAGCAGCAACAGCAACAGCAACAGCAGCAAACAGAAACAGAAACTTTTGTCATTATGCAGCGAGTGCTAAAAAAATAACAAACAACAACTGAAATTATTAGCCAAGATGGGGCTGCTGCCGATGGAGGCGATGGTGGCGAGGCGAGTTGTTGGCCAACGCGCCACATGTTGGTTTTTGCATGGACAACAACATAATCTCGTATAGAGCTGGAGTGTGAGTGTGTGTGTGTGTTTCACTGGCAATGAGGTCATCATCATCATCATTGCCATTATTATCTGCAATAGCAGCAGTAGCATATATCATCTGTAATAAAGTGCCAAAACAACAAAACGAAAAAAAAAAAAAAAAAACAAACGAAGAAACATTAAAAAATATCCAAATAAAACTAGCTTTGCCTCCAGTTGGGGCGCTACAAGGTGGCAAATTTAACAGCTACGCCATTTAATAAATAATAACTAATGGAAAATATGTGAGCTTTGGCAAGCATGCCATCTTAATTAAGAGTTCGCGAAATCGCTGAGATCTGCGAGTAATTAAGCTTATCAGAGAATCCTCGCGAGGAATCGTTGGAGCGGTAGGTAGAGGCATTAAAGTCTGATCAGGTTTTTTATTAACGATTTTCTGATTGGAGTATACTGGTAAATTATCATACCTCCAGCTGTATATCTATCTACAGATGCAGCATATGCATTAGCATTTAAAGGAAATATTTGAGAAAGCTTTATCAGGCGGGACAAGCATTAACTGCAAGCTGATGAGAGCTCAATTGGCATTTTATTTAATCTCTTCTAATATGCTAATGGAAATACTTTTTATTTACTCGCATAAATTTAAAATATATTCTAGAATATTTCAGCTTAGGAAACATCAAATCGAAAGGCTGAAAATTAATTCTGACTAATATTTCCAAGGGAGATGTGGAATTTTAAGATTAGATCTATAATACAATTGAAATCAAGCATAATTAGTTATTGAATGAAGTTTTCTACTATTCGTCAAATTATCAGAGAATATCTTAATGTATATACATATATAATCGAATGATACAATATGATAAATATTGTATAAATATAAATATAATAAATATTGTATCATTCGATTATATATGTATGTACGATATATGCCGTTTTATGTTTGCTAGATTTATCTTGAATTCGATTTTGATTTTGTGTCTACATATATTATCATAGTATCATATATCATATCATCATTACAATTTTATATTATTGTACTTCAAGAGTACATTTGAGCACAATTTTTGGGACTGTTCTTGGTAGTTCTTATAAGTTATAATGCTACAATAGATTGAGTGTCTATTCGTACATAAATAGCAATAGAATTTCTAAGAGGCCTAAAGTAAAACTGTTAAGGTTTTCTTTTGTCATAGATCAATGGATGTTATCCAATGGTGTTAAACCAGTCAGCCACTTAGATTTCATGTCAGATGGATAAAGCAACGATTCTACAATAAATTAAGTGATCCATCACTGCACTAGAAGATAATTCTAAGTTCGATATAAAATTTCTTGAATAAAAGGAAAATTTTATATTGGTGAAAACATTTTTTGCCAGCGTTTATCAATAAATATTTTAGTAGTAATGAAAAGTTAATTTATTTAATTTCATTAACATATGAGAAATATATATATTTTAAATAATGAAAATATTATATTTTTTAAATAATTCAATCCTGCTATATTATTATTGTTAAATATGAAGAAAACTATCTAAAATCTAATCTTATATAAACAGATCCATAATCAGTAGAATTGTTGTTGATGGGGGAAAAAATCAAATCAAGCCCCTATCATATCTATGTATTAGCTCCTTAGCCAAAGTTTACCGTTTACTGTCAATGACATCAGCTTCTGTGTATGGCTCATTGATTTAACTTCACCTGACCTTTGGCACTTAATATACATATACATATCAATACATATACATATACATATATCTACCTATTTAAGCTCCCACAGCAAGTTTTGTATTCAATTAAAGTTCTGAAATTTGTTGTCCATTGTTGGAAGTGCAACCTATCCTCAATTGTCATTGCACTTGCTTTTCATTAAGCTAAAAACCATTGCAACAAAGAGGAAGAAGAGGAAGAAGGAAAACGACAAACCTGAAGGTTGTGAAAAAACTTTTGGGAGCAGCGGAAAATCGATGCATTTCGAATGGAGTTGAGTTCATTAAGCGGCCGTTGAATTGCAGCACGCAAAAGTGAAACTTGCCAATCGCCAAACGCTGCCATCTGTGGGCGATGGCGGTGGGCGTGGTGCTATCATTGCTGTTAGTCGACGTAGAGAGAGAGAGAGAGCAGGAGAAGGGGAACTGGCCAAAAGGAAACCTAGAAAACAAGCAACTACAACGAAAGCAAATCAACCAAAAAAGGGTTAAAAAAGCAATAAATAAAACAAGCATCCACGGCGACAGCGAAGCTATTTGCTGGGACAGCCAGCATGAGGAGTGGCAGGAGTCGGAGCAGGAGCAGGAGGAGGAGCAGCGGTTGCTGCAACCCTGTAACAGGCAAATCGCCAAACGAATACCGTGGGGATGCTGCTCGGCTGTCTTCTCTGTGTGCTTTTTGTCATACGACCGGCCCATCTACAAACCCCTCTCAATGTGCATGTGTGTGTGTGTGTGTGTGGCATTTTCATTTTGTAAATTTGTTTTGCTTGTTCCGTTTGGCTTCATTTCCGTTTCCTCACCCCCGCATCCGCACTCGCACTCACTCAGCCACTTTTAATGGGAATGAGAATAAAAAAATCGAAGAAGAAGAAGCTGCTGATGTCCTGCTCCTAATCATATGGTGTCGATAAGAAAGTGCGTGTGAAAAGGGTTTTTTTTTGGCTGCATAAATTTGAATTATAATATTGCAATGCTCAGACGAAGCTGCAGACTTGACAGGCAACAGGGTAGGCGATACAGCAGCTCCTGCTCCAGCTCCAACTCCTGCTCCGCCTCCTGCGTTCAGCTGCGTTGGACTGGTCAGGGCGCTTGCTGTGTGCAATTTGTGTGCGGAATATGTTCCGGCATATATTATGGAGATTTTTCTTTCTTTCCGGCTGGAGCGCTGCCTGCCAATGCATGATATAGTAGCTCCGGCTCCACTCACACACACACACACACAAGTGTATTCGTGTGACTTGGAAGTATCCGTGTTCTCATAGCCTAGTGGGGATTTGCCTAAATCAAAAGTGCGTGCTTTTGAATTTATCAAGGTGCTGGCGCTGTCCGCCGTTGGCTTGGCCCGCCCCTTGACTTGTTTGTTTGGCTAGCTGCGGTTCGAGGATTCCGGGCGGGTTTTTCGGTTTGTTTTGTTTGGCAAACGCCGTGATTTATGGCCTCGAAAGTTTTTGGCGTTTGTTATGGAACTCAGCGCGTGCCAAGACTTGGATTAGGGATCGTGCTGGGCCGCCGCACACTGCCGGGGTGGCTGCTGGTCAATCCAAATCACATATAAAACATATATATATATATAAATATATGTATATTGTATATACATATGTACTTGGACAATTTGTAAGGGCTGTGGCCAGCTTAGCCCCGTCGTGCCGTTTGCCATTTGGCGACCAAAAGTGCAAAACATGACATTTGGCGTTTATGTTAATCACCTGCGTGAAAGCCTGGGCAGCTGCAACTAGAAGGAGTCATCGCCATAGCCATCGCCATGTTCTACACCAATGTTGACAATGACAAATACGCACAGCCAGCACGCAGCTAATATATGCAAAGAAGAAACCATGCGGAGGACTGCGGCGAGAGATTTGCAGTTTTTGGCTAGCAGGAAAACGTAGCTAATGAGTTGAATTGAACATCGCTTGAGAACTCATTAAACGCACTCTGCAGCCGGCTAGCGGCCAGAGTCGCTGATAATGATGAATTTCCATAAGTCGCCAAGACGCGCCACAACCACATCCACATCCACATCCACAGCAACAACAACAACAAGAAGAAGAAGAAGAGCAACAGCCACAGCCACAACAGAACGCGACTCGCACATTAATCTTCGCCAGACACGGAGCTGCGATGGCTATGGCGGTTGTCGGTCCTCGGTTTGGCGGTTGCTGGCGACTGCATCTCTGCCTTGTGGCCATTAGGTTGTTGTTGTTGTTGTTGTTGTTGTGGCTGTTGCCCGCTGTTGTGTTGACATGCGTATGTGTTGTTAATTGCGAAAAAAGGATTACAGGCAGACGGTGCGACGACGCGTCGTTGCTTGCTCGTTGAAGATTACACGAGCAGCGTTTAGAAAGTTGAACTGCATAAATAGGTCTTGAGATTAGCATATGTACACATACATATTGGCTAGCCAGGAGAAATATCTAAAAGACATCGATATAAAGAGAGGCGTACAATATAGCCAGACATCGAGCAATAGAAATGAAACATTTCATGTGGAGAATGGAATGTGAGCAGATGAAATTGTCAAGGTTATTAATTTGCTTTAACTTAATTTATTTTTGCTAATGAAATTGTTTAGCTTTTTTTATTTAATTTAATTTATTTTGGCTGAGGCTGGGTTATTAAATTGCTTTAATTATAATAAATAATTTTATTTAATTTAATTTTTCCTTGCAATTGACATTTGGATTGCTAATAAAAAATATATGAATAAAGTAATAAAATATAATAAATTAATAAAATATATCTACTTATTAAAAATATATATTTCTACCTAATTAGAATTATAAAATTAATAATAATAAATAATATTAATAGTAAATTTGATTTTTTGCCTGATTTTAATTTCTTTCTATTCAGGAATCTAATGCTTAATTCCTTTATATATAAAATAAAATGCAATCAATTTAAATTTAATTTGTTTTTATATAAGGAACATTTTTTTACTGTTTATCAGTATTAACTTTCCACTCTCAGAAAATGTTTGCCATGCAAATAAGAGCACGAATTAAACAGAAAATAATATAATGAAAATGTAATTAAGACCAAGTTGAAGAATATAATATACAAAAGACTTAAAATGATATGATATAACAATGATATGAATGCTTAATTACATGTAATATGATATAATGAATAACTTATACTTCAGAATGAACGATTCAATTGCCCTTTTGAATGCATTCATGCAGAAGTGTTTACTTCACACTTACCAGCTGGATTTTTTTAACTTTCAACTAAATATCAAATAAGTCTAGCTTTAGTTCTTATAAGACAATGTATAATTGCAAAACGCAGTAGTAAGAAAAAGCTGTTACAGATGTAAATTATAGTAAGTAGTAGTTTGTAGAAGAAGCTTTATATGATTTTTTAAAAATTTTGAACGGAAATAAAGCTCAATAAAAATATAAATATTATACATAATTATATATATGTACATATACATAAATATTTACAATACATACATACAATATACATACAATATATTGTTTTTATTCTTGAACTGCATTACACTACAGAAATGATTAATATATAGTCGTCAGCTGTAAATTAATAACTATTCATCTCCCTAAAAAACATATACATATGTATAAATGTCAAACATTTCTTCTCTTATCAGTTTAATCACGTAAGCATCTAACCCATTCAAAATCGACCATAATCTGCTTCATAATTTAATCCCAAAATCCTTTTTATTATGCTTTACTCTCGCATAAACCTATTTCTGCTCTTGACTAACTGTTCGCTCGTCAAACACTTATTTTGTATAGTTCCAAAATCGTATAACCTTTAATATTTCGATAGACTAATGTAAATAATTTTCTGCCAATTGCTGTTGTTTATGTTGCCTCTACAAAGCAAAGCGTTTACAATTTACTGCACACTCTTTGTTCGGCTCGGGCTGAGAACACTCGTTCAGCACTCGAGACACACGCCCTCTGATAATTAGTAGACATGCCCATTTAGAGGCTGTCCATTTGCAGGCAGCCGTAGCCAGCCGGAAGGAGGCGGCGAGCGTTTCGGGCACGACATAAATCGTGAGGTCGAGCGTCGTTTGCAATTAGCAGCGTGCTCCGATGTCGAACTCTTAATCAAAAGTATTGGGACCCAAAAACTGTGGTCCTTTTATGGGCCACACTCATGGCGACACACACCCGTACACATACACACACACATACAATCAGATAGATATGTAGTGAGAACAATGCGAGAGCAACAACAAACAACAAACATGCGGATGTCCTCTGACACTTCCTGTTTTTCTTATTCACTGATTTTTATTCGCTGTTTGAGGATACGCAAATGACCCATTTGGGGGATGTTATTACTACTACAACAACAACGCGGGGCCAACCCGTCGACTTGAACACCCCAGGCCCTTCTGCTGCCTCTCTCTCCATCTCGCTCTTGCGAGCGATGCTTGGCTTTGGCATTACGGCACAAGCCAAATGGGCACATAAAAAGGATAAAGAAATTATTTTCACATTGAATACACGAGCTAGCTGCCCTGATAACAGATAGGGAGAGAGAGAGAGAGAGAAGCAGAACCAAATCCATTGATGTAATTTTTACAATGTTGCGTCTTGAGATTCTCTGGCGCCGTTTCAAGCTCTGCAATTTCATGGCCCCAAAACGAGCGCGCGGGGAGTTGTTTGCTGTTGTTGTTGTTTGTTATTGTTGTTGCTCCTCGTGCTGCTATTATGAAGGGAGCTTTTCTTATTATTTAATAGTTGCCATCCCGCCTGCTGCTGTTGTTATTATTGTTGTTATTGTGCCAACGCTGCGGTCAAAGGTTGCGCATACGCCACGTGGCACGTCTCAAATTCGCCCAGCAGAAAAATAACACAGGGGTATATTAGGAAACTTTGACTGCTGCAGTCCAATGCAACTGACTGTTTAATACTCTGCCTAAACACAAGAATCCTGCTCAAGTTGGCTCTCAGTAAGAAAGTTTTGCCAACAAATACAAATTGTATGGGAAAGCAAATAAACTCTTTTGAAACTGTGCACAGGGTATGGGCGCAGGCATGCAAAGTCAATGAGAAAAATTGCAACGCGTGCCAATAATTAAGTTGCCCTAACGAACGCCTGTGCCAGCATGAGTGAGCGAGAGAGAGAGAGAGCGAGGGAGATGGCTGCACAACCCTTTTAGGCAGGGGCATCAAATTGCAAGGCTGCTTGCAGTTGATGCTTCTTTGTTAAGAGGCCGAGAGAAGGAATCGGAGTCGGAGTCGGAGCATGAGGACGACGTTGAGTTGAGTAGAACGACGACAACCTTTCAGGTTTTTGTGTGCAGTGTGCACAGCTTTAGTGTCCTGCTGCCCATTGTGAGCAACCATTGTTGTGGGTGATGTTGTTGTTGTTGCTGTTGTTGTTGTCGCTTGCGTTATATTTGGTACGCCCTTTGTTGTTGCCAGCGCTTTGTTTGCCATTCTAAAAATTAAATGCACAAAAGGATGATTTTATTTCATCAACAAAACGGGAAGCAGCAACGGCAGCAGCAGCTTCTGTTGTTTGTTAAGCATCGCCCACGCAACAACAACAACCACAACAGAAGGAGACATTTTTTTTATTTTTTGCGCTTGGCTTTTGTTGCAGTCGACGATGAGTCGTCCCCTCGCATCTACAACGACTGCAAACCACAATAAAAACAACAAACGCTCTAGAAACAGACGTTCCACTCAACGCAGCTGAGGTCTCTGCTCCAACTCCTGCTCCTGCTCCTGCTCCTGCTGCTGCTGCTGGTGCTCCCCTGCCTCTACCTTTGTGCGCTCTTCCTGCATTTCATTCATTTGAGCGAGTCCTGCACAAAGGTAGAGAAATGAAAACTGCTGCGCTCTGCATTGTTTTCATTTGTGGTTCAGCTCTTTGGCTGTGGTGCGGGTGTGGCTTCGGGTGGTTTTCCAGCTGACTTTCTGCATTTCTTTTTGTTCGCTCCTGCTCCTGTTCCGTGTGTGTGTGTTTTTTTCTCTTCTAGAATATGGTCAGAAATTGCGTAGCTTGTCCTTTTTTAGCTGAATTTGAATTTGCTTGCAAACATACGCTAAATGTGCTCGGCCTATGATAAATTGTGGCTTGTACTTGACACACATACGTTGTCGTAGCATATTTCTTGAATGACATTGCCTACATTGCAATGGATGCTCTACACATTTGACTCTTAAACTTCTATCTAGAATCTGATTAGCATATAGTTCTTGTTTCTCTCAATTCATCAAAATCCTTGAGTTCGCTATCATTTCGAGTCCTGCTCTTCATCTGAATCCCCTTTAGGCTCGAGCATAACTGTTCTTGGGCTCCCTTTGCTCTCGTGTAGGCACTTAAGTAATTGTAACTACTTGGCCTGACTGATATTGCCTATTTCACAAATTATTATGAGGCCCATTCTGTGCCCGCTCTGCTCTGCCGTTTTGCCATTCCCATTTCCGAGGGCATTGCTATTGCTATTGTTGTTGTTGTTGTTGTTGTACTTTACGCCTGTTGTTTAACGGCTTGATGGCAAAAAACGACGCCAACGATGGCTATGAGCCTCATCGCATTCAATTATTTCGGCATTGTGTTTTCCTTCATGTATCTGTATTTCAACCTCTCTCTCTGTCTGTCTGTCTGTCTGTAGGTCGCTCTAGCCGAGGGCTAGGCGGGTGGGTTTTTTTTCGGTTTGGAGCACAGTTAGGTTGAATGGTTGTCGCAACTGGCGTGGTGCGTACGCCGGAGTTTAATCTTATCAGCCAGCTAAGATCGTCCGGGTCCAAAACTACTTCATTTGACTCGCTCGACACGATACGAGACGGGGCAGGAGACGGGTGGACGACGGCGACGAGGTGAGTGCGAAAGCGTATTGCATAATTTCACAATTTTCCATTTGATGCTCGTTTTGTGCTGCCGCCGCCGCCGTCGAGATGTTTGTCTAATCAACTGTCATTTGTTTGACGTTTCCCTGAGGGCAGGCAACGTCGCTGGCTCTGCCGCCGGGACGCGCCAGGACGCACCAGGACGCGCAGTGCGCATCGTCGCCATTGCCACTCTTGTTGATTACTGCGGGGTGTGCGTCGCTAGATGGCAACAAAAAAGTTAAAAGCCCAAGCGCGTCGCCCCTCCCTCACCTAACCCTGCCTCCGCCTCCCACTCCCACTCCGCCTCTTCCTGTTTCTGTTTCTGTTTCTGTCCCGGTGACAATGACAACAAAACGTAAACGTAAAGCCAAATGTTGTTTTCAGTGAATTTGATGACTTTTATGTGCGTTTAGACAAGAGATCAGGCGCTTAAGATGGCCATGGGGTTGCTCGTTGTCGCTTGTTTCGCCTCTTGTTTTGTTTGTTGTCTGTTGTTTGCATGGCCATTGTGTGGTGTCCATGTCAATTGGCTTAAGGCGCTTAAAATGATTTCTAATTGGGCAACCAAACCAGTGCTCAGCGTCCGCATAACTTTACCTGCAATCGCCCATTTACGTCATAAAATAAATTACTTACAGCCTAATCAGCTCATTGCTTCGAAATCATTTTAATAATTTATAGAAATGAACACACTAAGTGGAAGTTATAAAGGAATTAAGGAAGCAGATACTTTCAAGTTTATATTATATATTGGCAAAGAGTTAAACACATTGATAGGTTTCAATCTCTACGTCATAGATAAAGTGCATTGATATTTGGAATTTTGTTTAAATTTATGCAATTGGCACAAGGTATATATATTGTAATAATTTCATTATATTGTTGTAATAATTTTCCGTAATTTTTGCAGGCTATTTATATAGTTTTAGGTGTCGCTAGTTTTGTCAATATCTTTTAAGTGAAATATAAAATAAAATAAATAAAATATATGTTCTTGATCAGTTGCAGTATTCAAGCCGACTTAGGTCTGACTGACAATGATCATGACAATTTGTTATTATTATACATAAATATAATATGTAATAATAATAATAATAATATAATATATATAATATAATATAATAATAATAATATATGTATATTTTTATTATTATTATTATTTTTTTTTTTTTTTTTTTTTTTTTTTTGGTAAAAGAACATTTTAGTTTGCTTGACCAAATTCCCATAAATTGTGTGATATAAAAAAAAAATTGTTCATATTTATCTGTCTCTTAATTTAATGACTTGCGAAATATGCCCAAATAACTTAGAGATCGATAATGTTTTTCTCAACTAAAATATTATTAAACTTGAGCTATATAAATTTATGTCGCACGCCCTAGAGTCAGCAAAATGTGAGTTAAGTTACTTTTATATTCTCTACAATTTTGGTTTAGTTTATATATTAATTAATAAGGGGCAGATAATCATTTACATTGATTTCAATAGCAAAACCAAAAATGTACATATATAAAAACTTTGTGTTTTTTTGAGCGCATAATGATATAAAATTAATAGCTTTAACGTAGGCATTCCATCATACACTGCAGTGCTTCAAGATATTTCTCCATAAGATGCTCTTCATTAATGCGGAATATTTTCTATAACGTATTATTATTTCATTTACAATGAAACTTTATTCCGTTTCAAACACAATATTAATATTTTATAGGACTCTCTTTGAAAAAAGTTTACTAAATGAAAATATAATAAAAATTAGGATAAACATTTTGGTTAATAATTAACATTTTCTAGGTAAAAAAAAACACATTTATTAATAATTGACATTTTCTAAGTACACGTTGGTTTCAATACTCTTATTCAATATTTTACTTGTATTTTAATTAATTTTTGTTTTTATTTAATTGTAAATTATTTTACATTGTGAATTTTAATTTCATTGACCTTAACATATTTCTTATGGTAAATCTACAACACAATGCTGTGATTTATTAGAAGCAGCTATAATTTATTTAGTTTAAATTTATATTTAATAATAATAATTTTAGATTAATATAAAAATATGGGGATTAATATAAAAATATACTGGTAAAGCTCTGAATACATTTGATCACCTATCTTAATAATAATAATAATAAGAAATAAAATTCTTGTGCTCAGTTCTGTATAGGAGAATATCATGGTGATAATATATAATAGTATAACAATATAATAATGTTACATATTAAAATAAATAAAATTGTAAGTTTTAAATCGAGTTCATCTTAAATATTTTTTTCCAACAAAATTCTCTCAGTATTCGCCGCTTTAGTTTATATTTTCTCATATATTATTCAGGGTTTTAGCTGCTAATCAGGCCAATAATATTTGGTCTATTGTCTGTTTTTGTCTTACTTTGTGGCAGAGCATTTATTTCAGGCTGGCTTTTTTTTTTTTCTTTGCGGCACAGTGTCACATAAATTCCAATTATGTCAAATGTAATATTTTAATAAACACTTTCGCAAAGACAGCGAGCTAAGAGTGCGAAAGACAATAAATCTCTTGGCTCTGTCTCTGGTTGTGGCTCTCGGCTCTCGGCTCTTGGCCGCGGAGCTGCTTGGCCAGTTGGTTGGGCAGTGTCAAAACGCGCAAGCGGGCAATTAATTAACGCCTCATTAAAATGAAGCCGCTGTCGACTTGGATGCCCGTCGAGCATGTGGATGAAGACTTTTCTCGACAAATGTGAGAAAATGCGAAAGACAAGTGAGCCAAATCGCTGGGTCAGGTAGCAGAGGCGACGTTGAAGGCATATGCAGATGCAGGAGGCGCACGATGTAGGGCAAGGCATCAGACAGAGCTCGGTCACATAACGGTTCAGCGACTTATCGATGGCTTAATCAGCTCTGGTCTGCCCTGCTCTGCTCTGTGGACTGGCTCGCATAATGGCTTGATAAAGAGCTGGCAGCTGGATGGCAGCCCAACTAGCAGCCAAATCCCAGTTGGAACATTGAAAATCAGCTCAAATTGCCATTACGGTTTTCGGGCCAATGGCAAAGGTAGATAAGGCCAGTTGCACTGCGAGGATAATGCACAAGTTCCACCCAAAATGAGATTGTTTTCCTTTGCCGCAATTGCTGTGTGCGTGCTCTAACAATACATAGATACACATACATATATACATATAGTATGTGTGTGTGTGTGTGTGTGTGTACATCTATTTATATGCCTATGCTTCGTTCGTGTGGCACTTTCAAAGGGTTGCGCTACCCACAACCCACGACTCGCCGCATTCCCTGGGGCAACATTTTGCGTTTTGGTTTATGCGTCAGACGCAAAGATGCCGCCGTCATTGTCTTGAGCTGCGTCTCTATCTCACTCAGCTCTATCGGCCCGAGCGAGGGCCCGGGAAACCAGCGAGGTAGCGAAGCGTATAAAAAATTGCATTTTTAATTATCAGCTACGCGCCCGCAGGTTAGAAAACTAATTCCGAAACAACCCCAAGTTGTCAGAGCTCTGCTGGCTTTCATTTGAAATGATGCGAGCAGCGCCTCTTTAAAAGGCGCTGTCGCAGGAGCCGGACGGCCCACCTGACGCATTGATTTGACTTGTAGAACATCGCCAATTATTGAACTTTTACGGCGAAGGCATTTGCATAAAAAGGTGCTCTAATTGAATACGCCTCGTCTGCTCGGCCATGGGGTGTGGAGCGTGTGGAGCGTGCAGCGCTGAAAGGATTTGCCCCACAGGATATGCTGGGAAATTAAAAAATATAAGAAAATAAAAAATACACTGCGCGTCATCAGGTTAGCGCCCCCCTTCACACTCATCTTCTTTTGCTTTTTTCTCTTTTCCTATTGCACGCAACTTCGTAGTTTTTGTTTTGATTTTGTTGTCAACATATGAGATGTCTCTCATAATAAAATCAAGCGCGAGAGAAGAACCGTTATATTTTATTTTCTATTCTTCTTTATTTTCGCAAAGAATGCGTGCACTTATTTTGCGTCATCAGATTAGCGCCCCCAAATGCAATTTTAGTTATCTTGCTTATTTTGCCAAGTACAGTCACCAAATTTTTTGGGAAGCTCAAAGTATTCAATATCTTTAAATAAATGTACAGTATGGGTAAAAAAACAGTTTTATCTTTTGATGAAAAATCAAAGATTGAGGCATACTTTGATTCTGGATTATCCTTCCATAAAATTGCTGAAAAAACAGGAAGACACAGGAAAACAATTGGCAATTTTCTTAAAAATAAGGAAAACTATGGAAAAAACTATAAAGGCGGCAATAATCAAGTGATTTCACAAGCAGATAGAAGAGCAATAGTTCGGGAAGCTTCGAATTCCCATGACTCAACCACTAAGATTAGGGAAAAAACCGGTGTTAAGGCGAGCTTATCAACGGTACAAAGAGTAATTAAGAAAGCTAATAACATAAAGAGACTGAAATTAAAAAAAAAACCACCACTCAATATGCTGAGAAAAGAAATGCGCATTAGTTTTGCCAGAGCGCACATGACGTGGTCTACCCAATGGCAGTATGTTGTTTTTTCAGATGAAAAAAAATTTAATTTGGAAGGACCTGATGGCTATAATTATTATTTCCATGACCTACGCAAAGAAGAACATCACTTGGACCGGTTACACAGCCGGGTGGGGGGGTTATGGTCTGGGGAGCAATATCTTACTACGGCACATGCAAGCTTCAATTTTTGACATCGCGTATGAACGCACAGGACTATAACATCGTTTTAAAAACTGCTTTTCCACATTTCCAAAACATTTTTCAAAACATGCAGTGGACTTTCCAGCACGATAATGCCCCAATTCACACCGCCCGATCCGTGAAGTCCTGGATCCAGGGCCAAAAAGTTGATCTCATGGAGTGGCCACCATACTCACCCGACCTTAATATCATCGAAAACGTCTGGGGATGGTTGGTCAGGAAAGTATATGAGTCCGGAAGGCAATATAGTACAAGGACAGAGTTAATCAAAGGTATTGAACACGCTTGGTCAACCATATCCTTGAATTATATTGAACAACTTTATAATTCCATTCCTAATCGAATTTTTGAAGTAATTTTAAACAAGGGCGGCACTACGCACTACTAATATTACTTAAAAATAACAATAGCTTAAAATACCGGTGTTATTTTTGGTCATTAGCTTAAATAAATTGAATTTAATGCAGGGGGCGCTAATCTGATGACCAAATTTTTGTTACATATTTTTTGTACATTTTACAAAAAAAATTATTAAAAAATAATCCTTATTGTTACAGTAGCCATTCTTTTTGTATTTTAAAGAGAAATAAATGGAGTATAATATAAAAAAATTTCAAAGATGGAGCTCTGTTGGTTTAGATTTTATTTAGCTTTGAGGTTGAGTGTGAAGGGGGGCGCTAACCTGATGACGCGCAGTGTAAAGCGACAGCCGCCCTCGCAACAGCAGCCTCGACTATAATAAGAAATTCAAATAAACCGCGCGCTGTCATCTTAAGCTATGCCACGCCTTCTGCTAACGCACGCCCATGCCCATGCCCACGCCCATGCCCACGCCTCCACCTTTAGGTTCAGCTGGCGCTGCTTTTCCCCATTGTGGGTTTTGCTAAACTTGAGCTTAGCAGCTTTGCCGTCGTCAGGACTCCTCCTGGCATGGCCCGCATTTGTCGCTCTCTTCGCATTCAGGTCCTTGCCATCGTTGCCGTCGCTGCCGTCGCCTGCACGCCGCGTCCTTGCGCACTTTCCAGTCGACAGGATTTCTCAAAGATAAGGGAATTGCTCTGTCAAGTAAAGTGATATATGGTCCGAAAGGACTTCAATTTATACAATTTCTCTTATTTTTTCCGCTGCTTTTTGCGTTTTTTTCTGTATGCTCTCTCCATGCTGTTTGTTGCTTTTTTCAGTGCCATTGCCCATGTTGCCATTGCCGTTGTTGTTGTTGTTGTTGTTGGCTTCGGTGGTGTTGAAGCTGAGTTGGATTCGGTTGGGTTGGGCTTGGGCTTCGGCTTGGGTTGGGATTGCTGTCATGCCAACGCGCTGGGAGAAGGGGACTATTTCGGGGCTGCTGCTGCTGCTACGTTCCTCTCGACAAAAATGCGAATATGCGAGTTTAGTTTATTTTTGTGCTTTTAGACAATTTTCATTTATTTGCTGGAGTTGCCTTTCGTGCGGCTCGGAAAAGCAATACGTAAAATGAGAAAATAAGAAAATAAGAATTCATGACCTTCGGTATGTGCTATAATTTAATACACTACTCCGCTCCAGCTCTACGCAAGTTATTTGCTTTATTCTCTGTCGTCTGCGTGGGCTTCTGGATCAGATGTGGTGAGGCCCAGCGCGTAATAGAGTCCCAAGCAGCTCCTCAGCTCACTTCACTCGCTACTCGTGGAGGAATCTGGGACATGGCCAAGCCAATATGCTCGGCGATTGTCAAATAGATTCCACCTCAGCATTTTAATGGAGCCTTATGTGGAAATTAAAAAGCGAAAAAAATATATATAAATAGGACTTTACTGTGTTGAAGCGAAAAATATGCATTTTAATTTTAATAAATAAGACAAAATGGCGTCTGAGAAGCCGCCAATAAGTGGAGTAGACGACGACAATGGCGGCAAGAGTAGCTGGGGTTGGAGTCAGCCCCATGACTATGAGATGAACTTCGAAATGAATAAGTTTGCGAGTGAATGAAGCACTGCCGGGTTGAATGGCTGTCGGCCTGGATGAGTCCATGACTTGGCAGACTGAACCAGAACCAGAGAAGAGGCTGTCATCTGCAGTGCGAGGCGAGCTGGCCTGCAATTGACAGGCGCATTGTGCGGCAACTGTTTTTAGGACTCGCCAACAAAGCGAGCGACGCGCAACAGGGGACCGCTGCTGCTACTTCGACTGCTGCGACATAGACCCAGAGAGATCATTCAGTTTACTGGGGGTGGATTGTCCAAGGTTCGAGCGGACCTTTAAGCAAAAATAAGCCAGTCAGCCATGCAGTCGCAGTACGCAGACTGCGAATTTGCGTTAAATTATAATTAGAATTTCTTCCTTTTTTTTTTTATAGCCAATCACGCGCATATGTGTACGTGTGTGTGAGTGTGTGTGTGTGTGCGTGCGTGTGTCATTGTGAGCGTCTGCCTTTTGTTGTTGTCGCTGGCGCTGCTGTTGTAATGTGTCCTTGGGGCGTCATTTAATTGCTTTTACCAATTTGATTTTCAAGTGCCATTAAGCTCGGCACGCCCCACCGCCCAACCACACAACCACGCAGCCACCCGCATGTGCCGGAAAGTGAGAGCGAAACGATGAAAGTCGAGGTTGCCTACGTTTAGCTGCAAGTGGAAGAAGTGAAAGTAAACGCGCGTGCTTCAATTAATTGGAAAATGAATGAAATTCCCCCCCCCCCCCCCCGCTCCACCGCTGCCAAACATCCTCTCTAGGCAGTCCCAGGCCCCAGTTTATTGTCTATTTTCGGCCGCGCGCAGGCTCAATGAAAATGCAACGCGTGACAGTTGCTGCAGCCCGAAAAATGCCCATGGCCACGCCCCCCCCCCGAGCCCTTCACCGTCCCCGTCCCCATGCCCTGTTGGGCCCCATAATTAATCGCGTATGTGCGCGCAGCAAAATTATTAATTGCCACAACTGGCAACTGTCGCCATGTTTGTTGCCCCCATCGTTCAGCCGAGCAGGAGATGCGGAGAGGGGAGGGGGGTGACCCCCACCAACAGCAGCAGCAGCAGCAGCAGCAGCACGAACCTGACGCTGTCGTCGCTTCGTATTTTCGAACTGAAATCTGACAATGTGGCGGTCCGTCTGTCTGTAAGTCTGCGGCTGCCATGTTATAAGTCGCATGCAACATAGCGGCTAATTGTTAGCAGCTTCCTCCGCGATCCTCCGTTGCTTATTAATAGAAAATTAAAGCAATTATCAGTGCAAACGACAAAAAATATGGCAAGGAAATCGACTGAGGAGCTGTTGCTGTTGTTGCATGAGTGATTTTTGTGGCACATGGGGCACGGCAATGACAAAAACACACAGCAGCAACAGCAGCAGCAGGAGAGAGAGAGAGAGAGAGAGATCTCAGCGCGCATCGTTGCATTCGCATGAAATTAATTACTTTTGGCACTTTTCATTGAGCAAAAATTTCTTTTGGTTAGCTTCTCGCTTGTTGTTTCATTCAGCGCCCCGGAATGAAAAATCGTTGTTGAAATTAATTACGCGCCAACAACAGCAAGCAACACAAACCAACAACAACAACTGCAGACAACATTTTGCTAAACACAACAAAAAGAAGAACAAGAAGAACAAGAATACGAAGTCGATGATGAAGCTGAAGCAAATCATCATTGGCGCACTTCAAACGCCCGCCAAATAGCCAAAAAGCACTCGAGTCTCTTCCTCAGTCATTCAGTCATTCATTCATACGCTTCATCTATCGGCCAAGCAACCATCCATCCATCCATCCATCCATCCATCCGTTCGTGCAGTCCGTGAAATCATCTATCCATCTGCTCTTCAGTCGGCATTTTCAATGCCAAACGCAAACGCAAACGCAAACGCAGGCTAATTAAAGTGGTGTCCACCCACCGAGCAAGCCACACCGAATTCCAATCGCAGCTGAGCTCAACTTGGTCCATCCGTTTGATGGCCGCTGCGGCGCTTTTGTTGCTGCCCATTCAATTTGCTCAGTTTATGAGATTTTTGTGGCCTCTTCGACACAAGCCTCAGCCGCAGCTCCGTTCGACGTCTGAGCTCTGCTGCAGCGCTGATCTATGCAAATAGCTCGAGATGCACGAATCATCGAAAGGCCATTAAAGCATTTGGGATTCTAGTTGCCACTCGGCAAGTCCATAAAGCACGCATGTTAAGTATTCGATATGAATTGCATTTGAATACTAAATCGAATAATAAATAAAAAAAATAACAAAACAATAAACAAAAACAACTAAATGCTAATTAATAATTTAATATATTTATTTGTGTTTGTAATTAAGCTAAGCCCTGCCATATTTATTTATATCTTTATTTGCATTAATTTATCGATTCGATAATCCCATGCAAATTAATGCTTTCTAGTTCGTTAAGCCGTTATTAAAACAGAAAAAATATATATATAAAAAAAATGTATAACAAATAAATTACTGCCATATTTAACATATCTCAAATATCTTAAAGTGAACATACAAAAATATTATTAATAATTGAATCAGATAAAGTACTAAACATTACCAATATATTTAATAAGTTGACATAAATTCTATAAAATATTAATATAAAAAAAAAATTAAAAAAATATAAAAAATTTATTTTAGTTTTATTTACATTTATATATCTAATATTGAGAAATATTATTAAAACTTTGAAGTAATTCTAGAATAAATTTATTTTAATTTTATTTAAATTTATATATCCAATCTTGATCAAATATTTAAATTTTTAAGTAATTCAACTTATATTGACAAACATTATCAAAATTTTTAAGTAACTCTAGAATTAATTGATATTAATTTTATTTAAATTTATATAACTAATATTGACAAAATATTTAAATTAAGTAATTCTACAATAAATTTATTTTAATTTTATTTAAATTTATGTACATATTTATTATTAATTATATTTATATTAATTATTTTTATTATTGTTGTCAATGCATTTAAATTATTAAACTGCAATAAATTATATTAATATCTTTTATTTCATGAATTAACAAATCTCTTGGCAACATTGTTTCAATCTAATTTAAATTTAAAATACATATAATAGCTTTCTAAATTATTGACTTATTATGTTAAAAATTACACATATATAAATAGAAACTATTAAAATCAAATAAAATTTTTTGAAAACTAATTTTATTGTAGTTAATTCAGTTTAAGTTTCAATTAAAGAAGGAAAATATCAAAATTGAAATTATTTAATAACATGAAATATTAACATATAAAATAAGTATGTATATGTATAATATATACATATGTATTTGTTACGGTTTAAATTTTTTGTTTATACTATATAAAAAATTATAAACAATAATATTGATTGAAATATTTTTCACGTCTAAATATTTTGCCTACCTATGTATATTATGTTCTAAATAAAGAAATATATGAAATTAGAAAATATTCTTTAAAAATTTGAATATATATAATATTAAAAAAAAAGAATAATAATAATAACAAACATATGTTATTTTTTACTAAATTTAAGAATAGCCCAAGATACCCCATCATATATCTGCCTATAGGATATACACTGCAGAACCTTGGTGTTTAACGACTGGACGTCATATTTATTAAGACTTGAAACCGCTCGACTGCTCGACTGCCCGCTAGCCAGCCCTTTCCCCTCGCAGCACAGAGTTGTAAAAGAGACCGCAGGTTTAAAAAATAAAAAAAAGTAAAAAGCCCTGGCAATAATTATATTTTAGTTTTATGGCCTGCAAAAGTGACCGGCCCACCGAAAATGGTCAAGTGCCCGGGCCTGAAGCTCCGGCCGTGCGCCATAAAACACAAACTGTTGCATAAATGACACCTAGACGCTGTTGAGCTGGTCAGCTGAGCTGGCGAGTTGGTGAGTTGGAGGGGCGATTCCCGAGTTGTTTCGAGAGTTTATTAAAAGCGCTTTCCGTTTTACAGACATCTGAGGGCTGCAGTGGGGCGGGCGGCAGCTCGTCGAATAATTCAAACAAATTGACAGCCGCACATTACGCAATGGAAAACTGCAGCGCTGCACTTTTGCAATGCCAGCCACCAAAATGTGTTGCCAGAGCCACACCGATACCAGAGCCTGATACCGATACCCGGCTGCAGGGCGGAGTGGGACGGTGCGAGAGACAGGGCAGAGACAAATCTAATTGCCGAATGCAGTCGATGCAGAGTGCAAAATCATGTCAACAGCAATTTTCCATTGTTAACTGCGCCGAAATGCCAGCAGATAGAAGAGCGAGCAGAGAGTGAGATGGCGAGATAGAGAGAGAGGATTGCTTTCAGGGCAACCCTAATTGGAGTGTGGGGAGGCAGTGCTGTAAGTGCGTATACTTGATTATGGTTTTATTAGCACAGGGTTGTCTTGACTGTCTCTCTCTCTCTCTCTCCCTCTCCCTCTCCCTCTCTGTCTCTATCTATGTGGCTGTCGCTGTCGCTGCCTTTGGCATTTCTTTGGCTAATTTCGTAGAAAATCCTTGGCACTTAAATTTCAAAACTAAGTAAATCCCATGCCATGCCCAGCCCCCAGTCCCCTGCGCAGATAGTGCGGCGACACCAGCACAGATTGCCACGTACAACTTAATGCGGTCTAAGTGCAATAATATTACTTTACTTCATTTATTTTGCGCAAAAATATAACAAAGATGTGACAGCCAAGACGAGAGAAAGAGGAGAAGGCAGCAGCAGAGGACCATCCTGGCTGTAGCTGTAGCTGGAGCTGAGCACGCAATAATGATGATGTCATTGTCAATGGAAGCAGCAGCCACAGCAACAACAATAACATTGTCAACGTCGCTGGCAAAGCAAAGCGAAGCAGAGCAGATGTAACTGAATTAAGCATTAAGTGCGGATATATAAACAACCCTACCGAAAACTGAATGCCGGACGGAGTGCGAGAAGTGAGCAGAAGAAGCTCTGAGCAAAGTTCGTCTTAAAAACGGAAGGAAGCATAAAATAAAATGCAGCAACAGCAGCAGCAGCAGCAGCAACATCATCATTATCATCATCATCATCATCATTATTATTATTGACAACAATGCAGCATTGCATTTTCCATCTCTCTCTCTCTCTCATCTTTCTCTGTCTCTCTTTGAAAATATGCAAAGATTTTAAGAAATTATTGCGACTTTTATAATTTTGCCAACACAGAAAACACAAATTTGTTGACATGCGCAAAGTATTTGCCACAAAATGCAATCGATGCACGATTTGCTGTGCTGCACAGCGCGCCACAGACCCTTAAATTTACATTTATATACACATACATAAACACATACATGCATATCTAAATATGTATGTGTATATAGCTACGAGTCGATGTTGGCTTTATCTGCAATATCTAAATAAATGTGAATGCATTCTTACAAAACTGTCCGTTTGCGTCATGTTTTAGTTTGCAATTGAATTTACTTCGTTTCTATTTTTGCTGGCTGACAAAATGGCAAAATGGGGGCGTTGTTTGGGGCGTGGCCAGTGTCTTGTAAGTTATGTATGAAAATCCTGGCCAAAAGTCAACTGGCAGACAACAAACATTTTTGATTGCAGTCGAATGCATTAAAATTGATTGCGAATTTTCGACTTGAGTGGAAGTTCGAGAAAGGGATATACATAGATAATTCTCTATATACGATTAATTCTAATTAGATATAGTCTGCGCAGCATTGAAAGTACTTGAAATTTGTATACTATTTCGAATGTAATTCATTTAAGCCTTTTCGTGGTATAAATATCTACTCAACTTCTTCTTCTTAGTGCTCATGTTCTTTCCGCTTAATAGTAACTCATTTATCCACAATTCGAATTTACGGAGAGAAAGAAAGAGTGTGAGAGACAGGGAACAAGCGCACTTGAGAATCTAAAGTGCCTCACATAATCGGATCATTTAATCTGCATTGGAAATCATTATACCCATTAAAGTCAAGCAGTCCGGGAGGAGTATGGCTATCTACCCGCAGCCACAGAAGCTTCGTGTATTTTGCAGTTGCTCCAGTCACTCACTCACACACACACACACACGCACACATACACACACTCACAGTGGGTTAGTCGAATATATTGACTATAATTTATGCCCGCCGATTGTTTTGAGCACATTCGCACACTTCACAATCTGTTAGAGTTACATTTTTATTGACAAATTGCGTTGATTTTTGCTGGCGGCAACCATGAGGGCCGTTGCCCGCCGTCGCCCGCCTTCACTCCACTCAGTCGCTGCGGTCGGCTGCGTCAATGGCACTTCAAACTGCAAACGACCGGAACTAGCAATTGTCATTTTAGTGAGTGCCCTCCCGCACGGCAACGCGCATCGACAGCTCGACAATCAAGCAAACAAATTCAATTATGTAAATTTAGACATCAACAGATACAGAGGCCCAGATATAGATACGGATACACACACACACACAGACACACGCATCTGCTGTCATCTAGATGGGCATATATAGAGAGGCTGCCTTTACATACATACGAATTATGCCAGGAATGCTATAGCTGCCGCATATATGGGGCAAGTGCACAGATCCAATGAAAGTGTAAAGCGAAACGAGGCAAAAGTCAAAGCTGCCCCAACGCTCCGACGCCTGTGCCGCATGACATCTGTGGAGGCTATTACAGGCCCACGCAGCGAGACGACACGAGGCGGGACGAGGCGAGGCCAAGCTGGGCCAGAGCAAGCCAGACCAGGCCACGCCACGGCACGTTAATCGCTCTAAATTTTTCATTGTATCAATTGTCAAAACAAAGTTTTGGATTGTCGCTACATGGCCCAAGTCAACGAATCCACATGGAGCTACCTCCTTCCTCCAGCGCAGACGCTGACGCTGATGCTGACGATAGCGACAGCGTCCATGGTGTTACTTTCAATTGAACTTAATTAAATTTGTAAGTGAATCTAGTGCGGGCTGACGACGGCGATTGCCATTCACTTTCCCCCCCACCACCTCCCCACATTTACTGGGGCAGTGTATTTCAAGAGACGACACTCACGAGAGCTGACAATGAGGAACTGGAACTTAGATTGGGACTGGGACAAGCGCGAATATCGCACCACGCATCGCATCGCATCGCATCGCATCGCATTGAGCTGCATGGCCTTTGTCTGGAGCGACAATTTACATAATTTAAGTCATTTAAATTATCCGAAAACATTTCAATTCATTTCTGTTACTTGCACCCACTGCCACTGCCACTGACAACTGGCAACTGGCTCTGGCAGTGGCAACTGGCGCACCCACTCCCGAATTCAAATACAATTCGACTTTGACTCCGTCTCCAACTCCGCCTCTGACTCTGACTCCGTCTTTGCCATTGTAGTCGGTGAATGGTCGCGTTGCCTCTTATTGTTATCTTCGTCGACGTTGTCTGAATGATTTTGCGATTATGTAAAGTGCATTAATGAGCCTCGGACTGAGCTTGCATCCACAGCCATAGCCACAGCCACAGCTATAGCCATAGCCGTAGGCATTGCCAATGAGTGGATGGATAGCTTGACAGCATTGGCTTGAATGGGCTCCGTATCACATTACAAAAGACAATGGACACGGCCCGAGCAAGATTTTGGCACCGTCGACAGAAACCGAGCTAACCAAATTAGCCAAGCTGATTTGGTATAAATTTAATTCCCATCACAGCTCTATTGTGGGCGGCATAATGTAATTGCGAATACATATCCTGAATGAAGTGTGCTTTAAGGGAAAACTTGAGTGAGAGAATGGTAAAATATTTGGATGGAGTCTTCATATTTAACGAACTACAGAGATACAGATACAGATACAGATACAGATACAGATACAGATACAGATACAGATACAGATACAGATACAGATACAGATACAGATACAGATACAGATACAGATACAGATACAGATACAGATACAGATACAGATACAGATACAGATACAGATACAGATACAGATACAGATACAGATACAGATACAGATACAGATACAGATACAGATACAGATACAGATACAGATACAGATACAGATACAGATACAGATACAGATACAGATACAGATACAGATACAGATACAGATACAGATACAGATACAGATACAGATACAGATACAGATACAGATACAGATACAGATACAGATACAGATACAGATACAGATACAGATACAGATACAGATACAGATACAGATACAGATACAGATACAGATACAGATACAGATACAGATACAGATACAGATACAGATACAGATACAGATACAGATACAGATACAGATACAGATACAGATACAGATACAGATACAGATACAGATACAGATACAGATACAGATACAGATACAGATACAGATACAGATACAGATACAGATACAGATACAGATACAGATACAGATACAGATACAGATACAGATACAGATACAGATACAGATACAGATACAGATACAGATACAGATACAGATACAGATACAGATACAGATACAGATACAGATACAGATACAGATACAGATACAGATACAGATACAGATACAGATACAGATACAGATACAGATACAGATACAGATACAGATACAGATACAGATACAGATACAGATACAGATACAGATACAGATACAGATACAGATACAGATACAGATACAGATACAGATACAGATACAGATACAGATACAGATACAGATACAGATACAGATACAGATACAGATACAGATACAGATACAGATACAGATACAGATACAGATACAGATACAGATACAGATACAGATACAGATACAGATACAGATACAGATACAGATACAGATACAGATACAGATACAGATACAGATACAGATACAGATACAGATACAGATACAGATACAGATACAGATACAGATACAGATACAGATACAGATACAGATACAGATACAGATACAGATACAGATACAGATACAGATACAGATACAGATACAGATACAGATACAGATACAGATACAGATACAGATACAGATACAGATACAGATACAGATACAGATACAGATACAGATACAGATACAGATACAGATACAGATACAGATACAGATACAGATACAGATACAGATACAGATACAGATACAGATACAGATACAGATACAGATACAGATACAGATACAGATACAGATACAGATACAGATACAGATACAGATACAGATACAGATACAGATACAGATACAGATACAGATACAGATACAGATACAGATACAGATACAGATACAGATACAGATACAGATACAGATACAGATACAGATACAGATACAGATACAGATACAGATACAGATACAGATACAGATACAGATACAATATTATAAACTCGTAAAAAATTAAATATTATTAACTTCTGTTGAACGCCTTTTTTATTTGCTTTGATCTGGCATTCATTAAGGCGAACTCTGATCCTACTTAAGTTCCCACTGATCCCCTTGCTGGAAAAGAGAAGACCTATGCATGCCCAAACACTTGCCTAGCCGCCACACACTCTCCGACTCCGACTTCGAGTCCGCGACGACGATGAGGATGATGATGATGCCATAAAAGAGATAAACCCGTCGCATAAAATGGTGTCACATATGCGCAACATTAATCTGTTTTGAAATTATAAAAGTGGAGTGTACACAGCTTGGCTGCAGAGGAAAAAAAAAAAGGAGAATATAATGAAATTAAAATAACAACCACCACGAGAAGGGGCTGAAGACTTTGTCTGCAACTGCGACCGGCGACTGAGCCGAGGGCTGTGAGCTGAGGGAAACGCCGAACGGGGCTGTGGCTTTTGTAAGCGCAGTTTACAATGCTCACACTCGGCTCTCAAATCATATTCATATGCAAAACAAGAGCAACAGCGACAGCAACAGCAACAATACAATGGCAAAATGTAATGATGCCAACACCAAGCGTGACAAAAACAACAACAACAACAGAGTAACAGGAGGCAGCATCAGCAGGCGACAGGAGGCAACAATAACGAGGGAATTACGAGCATCAAAATGCGCAATGAAAATAAATTAAAGTTTCGAAACAACAACAAACTAAAAGCAGCGCCAGATTACAATGTCGGACAGGGATGGAAGCAAGCGGAAGAGGAGGAAGCAGGAGGCAGGAGGCTGGCAGGGAGCAAGTGCAATTGCCACAAGTGTACAATATGAAGAGCTTTATGTAGGTGGACAACGCGCGACAAGGAAAAACTTTGGAACTTTGTTAAATAAACGCAAGAAATTTGCATAAAATTGACAGCGAAAATTTTGTTAGCCACCGCATAATGGCTGCTTGGAGCAGCTGTAAACAGCTCGTAAAAGTAATTACAGCTGCCGCGGACCGAGGGCGGGCCTCAGCAGAGGCGGGGGTGTTGGCTGGTGTCACAAACGGCCAGGCCTCCGACTGTCTAATGTGTGCGAGTGTGTGTGCGGGTGTGTGAGTGGTGTGTGTGGCGAGTCACTAATTATAGGCAACTTAAACGCAACTAATTTTCACACTTGGAAAATGATTAAAACTCCATTTGTGCTCGAGTGAATGAGTGCGTATGTGTGTGTGTGTGTGAGAGAGAGAAGCAACAGCGCACAGGCTGAGCAACCAGCTCAGCACCTTGGCTAATTAATATTAATTGAATTTGTTGGTCAAGCGTGCGTCTGCGAGTGCGACTCCTGCATGCGTGTGTGCGAGTGTTTGTGCGTGGCAATCCGCACAGCTGTTGTGCCATTGAGGTGGAATTGGAATTGGAAGCCAAATAGGAAACAAAGAAGAGACACAAAGGTGCATATAGAGTTCACACCAACTGATGAGCAACTAATGCCGTCTGCCGGTCACGACAGGCTAAGGTGGAAGCGTGTGCCCCGCATCGCAGGCAATTATAGTTCAATTATTGGCCGGCGAAGGTGAGCGAGACATATTGGCGGGGTCAGCTGTGATCCAGATCGGGATCGGCATCGGCATCGCGGCACGGTCACCCAGTTGTCCAGCTGACAGTTGGCAAATTGCGAACGGGCACCCACATCAGTTGTCAGTTGCCAAATGGTTCGAGTGTCTGGATTTCCCACAGACTATGTGAGATATCTCAGGACCCCAACAGTTGTCTGACACTAGAAGATTTATCTAATTATAAAATAATAACAGCCTCATTTCGAATAGGTTTTCATAATCTTTTATTTCATAATTTATTACAATTGAAAATTATGTTCAATATTTTCTCATAATTCATAATTTCATCTTTCCCTTCCCTCAAGTTGTTGTTCTATTTACCTCTCCAATATGCTCATAATCTTAGGGTTTCTGTTTTTATTTCTTTACATAGAAGCTTCAATTAGTTTATTAAGTTAATGATACTTTTTTGTGTTTTTTTTTAATATAATTAAGTTTATTTCTTTTTTTTATTCCATGTTTTCATGATTTCTTTTTCTTTGTTTGTTTAATCCTAGGAATTTAGTTAAAGTTAATTTTTACACGCACAAACATTTATTTAATTTATTTCATATAAATATATTATTATTATTACTTTTAGTTTTTTCTTCTTTTTTTTTTTGCATTTTTATTCCAAGTTTTTAGAGTTAGTTCTCTCTCTTTTACTAACTCTTATCTGACGCAAACACAGTCTGTCCCTTTCGCTCACTCGTTCGCTCATTCGTTCGCTCGCTCGCTCGCTCGCTCTCTCTCTCTCTCTCTCTCTGTCCTGTGCTGCTGTCTCGTTTGCTCTGCTATTTGTTCCGATGCTGTCGCGTGGGTAAGTTGAAAGTTGTATAAATTGTTTGTGCACTTTTAGTCTATGCTCAGGGTTTGCATTTGCTTCGGTGATTACCAACTAGCATTAAATACAGTTTTAATAATAATATTTTCATAATTTTCTTTCATTTTCTGTTTTCTTTTCAGTTTATAATGTATGCATGCGCTATTTACAAAATATTTTCAATGAGAGGCTATCAAAAATGTACAATATTTATTAAATATACGTATTTATGTATGTAAATATAATCATCGTAATAAATGTTGCTGTTGTCCTTAATAATCATATTAAATATTTACGGCGTATACATTAAAGTTTCGAGAAAAATCACATTTTAATTTAAATTCTGATACGAAAGAAGTTGAAACATAAAAAGCATATTACAAATTATCTCATATACAATATGTATTCATTTGTAATTGTTGATAGCATTTATTTCTAATATTACTTTTGTTTTTTATTTTTTTACTTTTTATTTATTTTTAGCATAATTTAACGCTTATCAACACTGACACATAACGGGCACTTTCAAAATGCCAAGCAAGCGGTCACCAAGATACAAAATAATTGAGTTTCTAAATTACTTTCATCTAGATTCACTTTTAACATCTTCGTCTTTTAGCGGTTTCAATTTACAAGCGTTCAATGGAAATACTTTTCGGATAGCATGCCGGCTCTAGGAGAACAAATGCTAATGGATATCAAATGTAGGAAAAGTAAGAGAAGTTTTCGAGAAAAGTTTTTGCACTCTCCGAGAGTTTTTTTTTTTTTCGCCTCAACATGTTAACATCTGGATTTTCGCCATTTCCATCAAATTGCCTTTTGGTTCCTTTGCTTAAGATGTACATTATAAATTAATTATGTATGTTTCTGTTTTTTTCTTTTTCTTTTTAAAAATTAATAATAATATATCTAGTAATTTATAGTTTATATTCTATATATATATATATATAGACTCGTATACTTCATTCGCTTATTCCATGCTTTCATTTTACTTTTTTTTAGTTTTCTTTTTAAGGCGTTCTGTACAATTTGCGTTTAATCGTTTCTCAAGTCAATAGTGTTGATTATTTAACTAGCGTTAAGTCTAATATATTACTATCAATGCATAAATCGTATAATTTTGTATTTTTTTTTTTAATTTTTATATTTATATATTTTTTTTTTAGAGAAAACATTCGCATTTTGCTTGATTCTTTTCTTTATAGGGCTTGCAAAAAAACATTCGCCTTTAGCAATTTGTAAATAATTTTTCTGTTCGTGCGAAACAATAGCATAATTTATATGTATGTATGTATGTATGTAGTAAATGGTGTATTCTTTGAGAAGATTCGTATACGTTTTGAGTGATTGTTTCGTCAGTAGTCAGTAGATAGTGTCTGCTAATGAAATTAGGAGTCTCCATGCGAAAGAAGCTCTCTCGATCTTAATTCAGTTAAGATAAGTTAAGTTAAGTTAAATGATCTCTGCATTTCATTCATTGAGCTCGAGAACAAAAATATTCCTAGGTACTCACAATTTTTACACTTGTTTCAGTTTAATTCAAAATTAAATACAACACTTAAATGTTCAGTTTCTTTCTCTTCCTCATTTACGTATATTCGTTACGATTTTAGATTGTTATATACTCTAAAAACTGTGTAAATTCAATTTAAACGCACTTGTGCTTGAATTCAGTTCAATTTTATAAATTTAAACAATATTTTGCAACTTATTCTGAATAAATTCTATGCGTGTGTGTGTGTGTGTGTGCGGGTGTGTCTGTGTGTATCCAATAAAGTGTTGCAATTGAGAGCAATTGAAGCTGCTGAAAAGTTGAAACGATATGAAAACGAAATGAAATCGAAATAAAAAGACCAGAAATCGTATTTTTGCAATTGTTTTTCATATATGCATTTTACTCTTATTTTCATCATTCACGTTTTTATAATTAAATCATTAATTAAGTAAATGTAATAATAATAATAATAATAATAATAATAATAGTAACTAAATATAACGCATACAAATTAAAATACATAAATAAAAATACAATTTAAAATTATTTATAATTTATTATTATTTATAAATCTGTATCTGTATTGTGTATGTGTATATGTATGCTTATATGTGTATGTATGTACGTGTGTGTGTAATCCTCTTTAAATTTATATATATATATGTGATTGATTGATATATTATTTATTTTCTTGGAAATAATACTACAAATACACACAAGAAGAACCAAATTTTTTAAATTAACTTTAAAATATTTTTGTTTACAATTTTCCAATTTTTTTTTCTTTTCTTTTCAAAATTAAATTCAATTTCTTATCAATTTTTTCTTTTCTGTTTTTTTTTTTTTCTCCACTTAAGTTTTGCAACGCGTAAAATTAGAAAACAATTCAATTAATTTAAATTAGAGCGTTTAACCTAGGATATAAGACATAAGCATATACATACATAAGTAAATAGTTGGTAATTAATGTATTAATTAGGTTTAATTAGTTGCCGTTGCTCTTTACTATATATATGTATATATATACACTTGTATGCATACGTAAAAACAATGCTAAACACTAACTAATAAAAAAAAGAACAAAAGCGTTTACTACAACTGACTTGTTATAAGTGTAATTTAAAATGAAACTAAACTCTAGCAAAGAAGAATTTTCCGTTCTGTTTATTTGTGTGTGTATATGTGTGTGTGTTTTTCTTTATTTTTTTTTTTAATTTTCCGGGCGGCGCATTTGCTAAATTCATGTTAAATAACAACAAAAAAAATATAACAAAACTAGTTCGCCAAGCAAATCAAATCGCTTTAGCCTAATTTGTAAATTCTATTTCGTTTTGGATTGCGCCTAAATTCATGCTTTTAAATATGTATATATATTTTTGTTTTGCATTTGCCTTTTGTAGCTTTTCGAAAGTAAAAATTTGCATAAATCAAATATATAATTAGCAAGCTTTCGTTGCTCTCTCTCATCTCTGTGTGTGTGTGTGTGTGTGTGTGTCTGGCTTCTGTTTTGTTTATTTAACTTATATCTAAGCGTTTCATTTTTGTTTATGCATAAATATCTTTCTCTTCTTTATATATATTTTGTTTTGCTTTTATTATTTATTTTGTTGCATGTGTAGTTGTTATGTATGTTTAAGGTATACACAAATAGTTGCTTTCAAAATTGTTGCTGTTGTTGTTGTTGTGCTGTGGATGCTAGTGATACTGTTGTTGCGCCTGCCTTTCGATTAGCTAATATCTTCTGTGTGTATGCATTTTATTTTGTGTTTTCTTTTTTTTTTTTAGATTTTACTACAGTTTTTACTTCATCTATTACTTGACTGATATTGCCACTCGGTTTTGTAAGTTACACGGTTCAAGGGTCCTCTCTATCCTCGCCTCTGCATTCGCTCTGCTTTAGTATTGTTGTAGTTGTAGTAGGTCTAAGCTATGATTTTGGCTTTGTCGCTTTGTCGGCGTGCTTCCCAACATCCGCTTACGGGCACGCTCAGCCATTGCCCTCCACTTCCGCTGTCGTTGCTGCTGCTGCTGCTGCTGCTGCTGCTGCTGCTGCCGCTGCCACTGCCGCCGCCGCCGCTGCCGCCGTCGCTTCTGCTTGGGTTTGGATGTGGGTGTGGGTGTAGGATCCAGCTGAGACTTCCGCAGTTGCGCCGTGTCCGTTGCCGGCGCTGGATTACAAGTGCTGTCCATAGTATTCGGCGGGCGGGTAGTGCGGGTAGCCTTGATGGAAGCCCGGATCACCGGGCGGACGATGCATCATGTGCGCCTGGCTGTCCATCATGTAGCCCATGGCATCGTGACCATAACCGGAGGGACCTGGATGCGGTGTATAAACTATTGAGAGTTGCAAAAAAAAAAAAAGAGAAAAAAATGCGCATAATTAGAAATTGCGTGCGAAATTAGACAAAGCTTTCAATTGATATCTTTTTATTTCTGCTCTGCGCCATTTCATAGTTATGGATATTTTTTTAAATGTGTGGATATTGTATATTTACCTGCTCGATTCGATTGATCGATCATTGGCTGCACAATTCTTCGTCGCGCATTGATAAACCTGTGAAAGAGTCGAGAGAAAGATTTTTGTTTTAGTTTTTAATTAAGCGCAAGACAGCAAGACAGGATTTATGAATTATTTATAAACTATTTCAGTGACGGCTGCTGGCGACTGCAGGGATTTGCAGCACCCTGCTTTATGTGCACAACTTAGCCATAAACTAAACCAAATCTTGGCCAGAGTCACACTTTTTGCTGCGACGAGTCGGGCCACATCAATGGCGAGTGGAGGAGAGCCTCGACTGGCCGGCTTTACAAAGCCCAATGCCGACTTTGGTTATGATTGTCGTTTAATAAATGCAATAAGAAATAATAAGCAGGCAGTTGCGGCGCTGCCGTTGCTGATCCGCTGCGTGAAGGATCAGCGAGGAAAAGACCAAAAGAAATGAAATGATTAAAGCAAAAAGCCGCCATCACCGCAGCCAGCTCAGCTCAGGAGTGACAGTCGCTTACCCACATGGGTTGACACATGCACACACACACACACATTCGAATAGTAAGTATGAAGAAAACAAAAAAACACAGCCTAAAATAATAACAAGCCCCCTCAGACATTAGCCAAAAACAACAACAACAATGAGCTAACCTCATTGAAAGTTAGCCGAGGTTAATGCACCGAAAGCTTCCGCTGAAATCCTTTAGTCATATCATATATACATATATCTCTTTACTATATGTATAAGGATTGCCTTTTTTCTTCTCTCTTTTTTCATTTCAATTTGCAGTTCATTTCGGCTGCTCATTTTGAGGCGGAAATTGTTGCAACGCCCTGAAATCGTTTATCAAAACGACAAAATGGAATTGAGTTCCGTTGCGTTTTTGGAACAGTTCAAGAGACAGCCAGCAAAAGTCAGAGTGAAAGAGAGAGGGAGAGAGAGATGTAGAGCAAATGTGAGAGGATGTAAGCTGCAAATCGATTTGGCCGCTGGCTGCTGACTTGATTGGCTGCCTCTACTTGGCCATCCGCAGTGTGTGGCGTGTGGCAGGCAGTTGATGCTTTCAGCTACCAGGCAGACCCACATTCGCATTCCGTACACCATGTCCCCCCTCCTCCCACATTAATGTCCAGCGCAATAACAACAATCTAACTGAGCAGCACATTTGCAGCGTTATTTATGTACTTACGCCACAATTATAACTTTTTTTTTTCTGTAAGCAAGCGTTAATATTTAAAACTTGGCTACAACAGAAAAGTTTTTCGATTACCGCCGTAAGCAGCAAGCCGACTGTGCCTCTCCAGCATTTCTTTCTCATTCTTATTGGGTGTTAATGGACTTTTACTCTCTCTTCTCTGTCTCTCACTCTCATTCTCATTCGTCCTCTCTCACTCTCTCGTCGTGGTCATTTGAATTGCTGCTTACGCAGTTTCTTTCATTCTGTTTGCCCCGCAAATTGCGCAAAATAAATACACATTTAGTCCGCTGGTGGGTGGTGGGTGGCTGGTGGGTGGCACCACCCGATGCCCGTGGCCATTCCCCATGGATTAGTGCTTTGGCGAAGGTGTCGTCTGCCAGCCCATAAATAACCAAAAGTGTCAACATTTTATTTTGCTATTTTCTGCTAAGGTTGTTGCCTTTCTTCTCTCTCTCTCTCACACACACTCTCTTTCTTTTGCTTTTCTTCATCTACTACTTCTTTTTTTCTATGTCTCCTGCTCTGTCTCCTTCTCTGTCTTATCGCTGTTGTCTACGCAGCGTTGCGTGCTTAAGCGAAATGGGCAAGGGATCCCTACAAGTCCTTGCCAGTCCTTGCCCGCCGTATTTGTTAATTTGCAGTGTGCTTCAGCAAGCGCGAAATTCAATTTAATTGAGCTGAGTGCCTGCCTGTTAGAGCAGCCACCCAATGGCCCCAAATGCGGCTCACACATTTCTCGCTAGATTTTATTATGGCCTGTCCCTGCTTAAAAGCATTCCATGGCCCAGATGGAGCCCAACTGCATAAAAGATTCAGCAACGCTTTTAACTGGCTCTCTGTCTCTCTCTCCCTCTCTCTTTCACTCTCTCACTCTCTCGCTTCTACTCAAATCTGACTGCATTTTGTGCAGCCATTGGCTTGTCTTGTCTTTTGCATTGGCTGCCAGGTGTCAAGTTCTGCAGCATGTCGCATAATGTGCAAAATTTGATGAAGTCGCCTGCTCGGCCGAGCCACATGGAGTAGGATTTGTGCGGCTGTCATTGTCCCGTTGCCAGCTACAACATCGTGCAACATGCTACATAACTTTATTTGCCACATCTCATGGACTGAGGCCTGCTACAGCTCTTTGCCTTATAAATTGGTTCGGCCTGCTCTCTGTAAGCTGATACCTTGAGCTGTGGCTGTCTGTGGCCAGACAGACAGACTCTACTCTGGGTTCTAGTGGGTCCATAAAGTGTGCAACTAATGGCCTGGCCTGCATTGTGTTTCACTCACAGATCTCTGGCTATGATCGGCTTATCTATTATCTATTATCTAGCATCTGCGTACTTACCAATTGTTAACTTGCAGTATCGTCAGGCCAGTATCCTGCGCCAACTGTTTTTTTTGGTCCTCGGATGGGTAGGGATGCTGCAAAGAGAGAGATGGAAATAGAAATAGTAGAATTAATATATGAACAGCGCTCACAATTCAATTAACAGGCCTACACCTAGAAGATTTACAATCTGGCAGCCCCCACACACTTGCACCCGCCACAGCAAGTGGAGCCATGTCGATCAATCATGACGAGGGCTGCTCCAATGGGCATATAAACAATAATATATGGAGAAATTTAACCTGTCAGCCAACTGGCTAAAGTGTGCTTTATTTATTTTGCTTCTGCTCTCGTGGCTGGTTTTGCTTATCTGAATCTGTGGCCAGTGAGTGGTTATCAGGCTTATCAGGCGCTGCCACTCAAAATGTCCTCAATTTTGATGCAGCTCGTTTTTCGGTAGCGCCAAATAGGTAAATAGAAACAGAAATGCAGTTACAACTGGGGGCCGTAGCTTCTCATAAATCTTGCAGCCGGCGCGCCGCCACAGTGGCGTCACTGGGCAAACAGAAGCCAATGCCCCACCCACCCAACAGCACCTCCGCCTCCTGCGCGCAGCTAATCTAATCGGCTGGCGCTTATTACAATTTACTATTTTTTTTTCTACTATTTGCTGTTGTTGTTGTCGTCGCTTGATTTCTAATGTTGACTCAATGCGCGTTTGTGCCGCAATCGGCCTCAGGGTTTCACCTGGCGCTGACGGAAATGGCTGTCAATCTTTTGGCTTTGGCTTCGCTTGTTCCTTTTGTTTAGCTTGACGCGATCCTTTGGCGCATGCGTCGCTTCCACTGGCTTTGTTTAACTAACCCCTTGCTGGCGATGCGACCAACAACATTTCCGGCAGCTGTGGGCGTTTCAATTTTGGCACTCGTCAGGGCACTGCCTCAATGCCCAAACGACTCCTGCGTCTGTCTGTTCGTCTGTCTGTTCGTCTGTGTATTGTGATTTTGCGGTTGCCGGCAATTGAACTTTTGAGCGATGTGCGGCACGGCGCTCTCGCAGTTGTCTGCAAATGCAATTTGCCTTCAAACACACACACACACACACACAGACAGAGGAAGCAATTGTTGTGCCACTACTGCTGCAATTTACCGTTTTCTTAGCCACACACACCCAAGGCAATATATGGACTGTCACTTGTATATAACTGCAGGTATATATATATACTTATATACTAAATTACATATATATATATACATATATATTTGGTATTCAATATGCAAGTGCTCAAGTGCCAGGAATTTCGAATGCCATGCGAAATGTGCAACGCAGCACATCCTTGTCGCTTGTCTTGCTATCCACTGTCTGTCCCTCTGTCCGTCCGTCTGTCTGTACGCAATTGGCCAGCATGTCCTGCGTAATGTCTGTAATGCAATTTAGTTGCCTTGTTGTCCTTGCACATCCGTGCACACCCATTCGCCGCCGCCGCCGCCGCCTCCTGCTCCTTTCATGCATTTGCCTTATTGTTTGTGTTTAATAAATTTTGCGTGTTGTCTTGTTGTAGATATTGTGTATGCATCTTAGGGTCTCGCTCCCACTCTCCCTCTCTCTCTCTCTGGTGTTGGCTGCCCGGCAGCAATATTTGTTTGCTGTCCTGCACAGGCCACGCGCCACGCCCACGCCTCGCCGCTGCTCAACTCCTGACAATAGCCAATACGAAAACTAGTATATGAAATTTGTGTATTGACAAATAAACGTAGATGTCCATGTAAATGCAATGGACATGCCAATGGCAATGTTCCCAGACCCAGACCCAGACCAACAATTCCACACAGAGTCTGCTCTGGCTCCTGCTCCTGCTGCTACTCCTGCTGCACCTCGTTTCCAGGAGCTTAGAAAATGCTCAAGAAGTCAAAAGGCATAAATTACATGCAGGTAAATTAAAATGGAATTTATAGCATACTTTGTGGCGTACATCTATTTAGAGAAATGCTTTTACCCAGAGCTGAATGTGCATATGCATATGCCTGACTGAGGTTGGCATTATTGCACTGCCAGCTATATATATCTCTCTCTTTTCTGCCTCTCAATTCAGCCAGTAGTTCATTATCATCCTGTCTGTGGCTTATCAAACGTGCATTAATGCCTGTCGCAACTCGCGCTGCTCTCATTTGGCCGCCGACTCCTGCTGCTACTCCTGCTGCAGCTGCAACTGCTGAAGTTGGCTCCATCAGCAGCTACGCTGCGGTGCGCCAATTACGCTAATGTAAGTAATTATGCATTTCGTACACCACACATCCTCTCCTCTTCCTCACTCCTCTCTCACAAAACTATCGACAGACAGAGAGACAGACGAAGCAGCTAACCAAGCAGGCGAGTGCAAACATGTCAAGTGAAACAAAGTCCATTTGGTTTATTAATTTACCATACGACAAAATAATTAATTACTGTCACGCCTTTAAGTTGCTTTTGCCATGTCGCCGCCTCGCATGCCCCCCGTCAGCCCGTCAGCCCATCAGCACTGTCCATGTCTTCTTGGGCTTGCCTCCGCCTCCTGCTGCTGCTGTGCTGTGGCTTCGCCTAGGGGCAGGGGCCACTGTTTTTGCCATTGTCTGCTTGTCGCTTAACTCGCTCCACTTTTTCCACATATTTTCGCTCGTGTTGTGTTTATTTAAACTTGGCAAATGAATTTAAAGCAATCACCACACACAAACACTCACACACAAACACTCACACACGTTCAGTTAGGTGCCAGCCCTTCAGCTCCCCCTCAAGAGATGTCGACAAGTGCCAGCAAACCTCGGGCATAGGCCTATGTCTCGATTGTGGCCTGTAGCTTTCTCTCTCTCTCCCTCTCTCTTACTCACTCACTCACTCACTCACTCTGCTCTGGCTGGCCACATGATGTCAACATGACTGCAATGCCGTGACACATGGCACAACAAGCCCAAGACGTCGACTCTTCTGGCTCTGGCTCTGGCTCGGTAATGCACACGTACAACCGGCCAGAGACGCCGCCGACCGCCACCGCCACCGCCACCGCCATTAACAACGCCAAATGCGACGCCATTTGTGAAACAAGCGGCAACAACAACAACAGCAACAGCCGCCACTGCAAATTGCTGCGACGTCGGTGAAAATTGCAACGGCGTCGACGTCGGCCTGTGGCAGCCATTATGAAGATTTTTTCCAGTTGCACTGCATGTCTAAACAGAGCCAAATGAGTGTTTCCACTCCAGTGAAAAGCGAGATAGCATGGCAGGCATAGAGGGAGACAAACGGAGAGAGAGATGGTAGAGGTAGAGTTGAAGGAAGAGGTAAAGCTGAAAGTGGAGGTGAAGCTAGAGGTGGAAGTAGAGGTGAGATAGAGGTAGAGGTAGAGGTAGAGGTAGAGGTAGAGGTAGAGGTAGAGGTAGAGGTAGAGGTAGAGGTAGAGGTAGAGGTAGAGGTAGAGGTAGAGGTAGAGGTAGAGGTAGAGGTAGAGGTAGAGGTAGAGGTAGAGGTAGAGGTAGAGGTAGAGGTAGAGGTAGAGGTAGAGGTAGAGGTAGAGGTAGAAGTAGAGGTAGAGATATAATGGAGCTAGAGGTAGAGGCAGAGGTAGAGATATAAGGGAGCTAGAGCTAGAGGTAGAGACAGAGGTAGAGATATAGTGGAGCTAGAGAAAGCTAGAGGCAGAGGTTGTGCTAGAGGGACTACACTAATCGCAACTTTGTCCTCATACTCAAAGTCGGCGTCATCATGTTGGAGCAACACAAGCACAAGCACAGCAAAAGAAACAAAACAAGTGTAAAAGAAAAATAATTTGCAGCAATCGCGAGTCAAAGCACACACACACATACACACATGAAGAGCTTACAGATGCCCTACGGCCCCCGTATATGTATGTGTGTGTGTGTCAAAAGGGTCAAGAAACTGACAAAGGTAGGAGAACTGCGAGGCAAGGGTTAAAGTGCCGCACTTGGTGCTTTCCTTTTTAACCCCTACCGACATGGGTAGCGGGGCGTCCACGTCACATGTAGCGCATCTTGAGTTCGTCTTGGCCCGGCTCGCTAAACATGCCACACACCAAGCGCCGTCGCCGTTGCGCCTTCTGGGCTGAAACATGTAACATGAGAGCGCTGACAACAATGCAACGCTTGCAGCGCAACGTTTTGGCCATTTTGCAGACATTTTTTTTTTTTGTTCGGGGTTACTTTTGCAGTGGGCCGACAACGGCAACAAACTGAATCGAAGAGACGAGGCCGGCGAAGCGTCGGCCGGAAGAAACTTGCGCATGGGAGCTGGGCATATACATATGTGTGTGTGACTGGCAACAGCCAAGGGGAAATGGGGTGGGTAAGGAGGTGGGGGCAACGGTACGCGGCACATGTGGCAGGCAGCGAGTAGGCGGAGCACACGAAATGCGACTTTTTGCTCGTTGCGCCTGCAGTGCGCGCCAAATGTAAACAAAATATTCGCGCGCCTGCCATAATTATGGCAACAACAACAGCAACAACAACAAGGTCTACAAAGCAGCCATGCATTGCATTGCCCTCGTCTGTTTGGCTTTTGTTTTTGGTTGGCCAGCCAGTGCGCTTAACCCAACCCCAGTGCCGACCGGGGCTGCAGCTGCAGTCGTAACTCCCTTTGCCCCTAGCTCCCCCTTTGCCCACCGCCGTCAGTCAACTGCAGCAGTGCACTTCATTAGCACCAACGTCATCGTCGTCGTCGTCGTCGTTGTCTTATTTGGGGTCTGGTTTTTAACGACTTTAGCAACGCCATCGTCGGCATTCGCCATCGTCGCCATCCGCATGTCGCGCATAGCCTGGCAATGGCTGACGAGCTGGCATCGAGTTTCACTTGGCAGCCGATGTCTGGAAAACTGTTAATTATGCCAATGGAAATCGGAATTGGAATCGGAGTGGGAGTGGGAGTCGGGCGATAAATCAAATTGGCAAACATTGCATTTGCATTATCTAAATGCGACGCGGCATACAAAAGAACTTAAAGTTCGAGCAAAAACAATTTCCCTAATGTGCTCAAACTGTTAATGGCATTAAGCGCTTAGAGCTGGAAGCCGGCATGCAGCCAGAAGAAGAAGAAGAAGCAAAACAAAACAAAACAACAACAAAAAATCAGTCAAGGATCCGCCAGAGGCTGTGAAAGTCGAGCCGGAGCAGACGGCGACGCCTTAGACGAGCAAACATGAGCGATGCGCTGATTTAAACGGCAATCCATCAATGTCAGAGGCGGGTGGTCGTGGGTGGTGGGTTGGTGTGTGTGTGTGTGTATATGGGGGGTGTCGATGCGCCCGGCTAAGCCATTTTAAAACTCAAGACTCGCTGCTGGACCAGAGCAGAGCAGAGCAGACCAGAGATAAACATTCCAGCGTCAAACTTCAACTTTAATTTCCGATTTGTTTGCTTATCGGCTCTTGGTCAGTCGTTAGCTCACACACACACACACATGTGCACACACATGCACACTTTTACAAAATTCCATTAAGATTTTTATCATTTCACATACGCAGCAACCGCAAAGCGAAGGGCGAATGTGGCTAATGGCCAAAAACTGTGGCGCAGCAGTTTGAACTTCCTTAACAGTCGCTTGACCGTAGCGCATAAAATCTTATAGTTCTGTTTTCTTGTTCCCATTTTCTATTCACTTTTTTCTTTGCCATTTTCCGCCGTACAACCCTTGCACACAGCATCCTCCTGCTGCTCCTCCTCCTGCTCCTGCTCCTGCTTAGCATAAAGTGGCGCATAACAAATCTGTTTATTTGTATTACACATCCGGACATGGTTGGACTTTCCGCTCTGAGCTTTGATTTCAGGTCATAGTTGGCCGTCTGCTGACCATTTGGTTTTAGTGCCACATTTTGGGACAGTCCGCATGCCATTTATCTGAGCACTTTGATGGCTCAAATGGAAATCTAATTGGACGCATTGAGCGGGCCATAAGCCAAAGCCCAACTGGCCTAAAATGTCCACTCTTCGAAACACTAAGATAAGCAGCTGAATGAGTTTCTAAATTCCGGCGTAGTCAACTGAGTACGCCACAGTGGATCATCAATTTCTACTACTCATCGGGCCGACCGATGCACGACCACGCCCACAAACAGCTATTGGGCCAACTAATCTTATCGCTGTGGCCAAATACACAAATATGGCTCAACTAGCAGCGCTTATCAGAGGCGCATGTAACTGCAGATTGTGATAAGATGTAGCTGGGGGGGGGGGGGGGAACACACCGTTGATTGGTGTATCACAGGTGCTGTTTGGACTTACCGTTAAATGCTGAAACAGCCACGCTCTCAATATGTTTGTCGCCACTTTTGGGAAAATGCCACGCTTCTTTTGGTTCTTTTTGCCGCTCGCATCGTCGTCCTCCTCGCCGGTGCCCTCGCCGCTGCCTATGCTAGCGTTGCTGGCGTCACCTGTATGAAAGAGAGAGAGAGAGAAGAGATGAGATGAGATGCAGTAGTTACGTTTAGTCAGATTCTAAATGAGCAACAACAACAGCAACCACAGCAAACAATGTCAATATTGTCAGAGCACTAGCTCAGCAATTCCTGTTTGCTTGCAGTTGTTGTTCACAATGTTTGTCAAGTGAGCATAAAATAACATTACTTGTCTCTGGCCAGGCCAAGAGCAGACCGGCCAGCCTCCTGCTGCTGCTTAAACATAATGATAATCATATGGATGACATTGTTTGTGGCTGCCGTTTAAGACAAGTCAAATCAGTGCTGGGACCGCCTCCCTTCCCCCGTCCCCTCCTCTTTGCCATCACTTGACTCCTTGTGGTTTATAAACAAAATTAATATTTGTCATACGCAGTCTTTGGCTTTAGCTTCGGCTTCGGCTTCGGCTTTGCCTTTTGGTAATGTTCATGCATAATTTTCGGTTAATTTAAATTTTCTGGGGCTTTTATCATTTGTTTGCATGGGAACAATTCAACATCCCCCCACCACCACTAGAAGCGCTTCCGCTATGGCATTTGTTTTCCCTGTTTTCGGCATCATCATCATCATCATCATCATAAGCGACTGGCAGAGCATATGATTTTGTATATTTTTGTTTAATATTAAGTATGTTATTTGTGTGTTTACTTTAAGTTTTAGTTACACTTAAGTAACTCAAATGCCTCCTTCTTCTTCTTCTTCTTCTCCTGCTGCTGCCTCAAACAGGAAGCCCCAAATGGCTGCGCACATGCAAACAAAATAAACCAGGTCCATAGTACCCTACGAACTATGCCAGCCAGCTCCCATATTGCATAATTTCACGCCTCCTTCCACTCCACCCCCTCCCACTCCACCCCGCCTTAGAGGCGAGTGTGCCAAAACAAATATTTCCCAACACCAAACATGGTGCGTCTATGGAATGTCTAACTTGGAGGCGAGCTTCTATGACAGCGAGTTCCTCTCTCCCTGCGGTTGCTTCATAAATTTTCCATGCTTTATCTTTCGCACAACACCTTTGCTAGCCACACCCCCACCCCTCGCCCACCTTTCCTGCTCTCACCTGTAGCTGTAGCTTGGCCCGCTGGCTTTTCATTAATTTTTCAGTTAACTCATTCATTAATTTTCAACAGCCAAGCAACACGCTGAACAATTTTCACAGTAGCACATGCCCAAAACACACACACACACACACACATACACATTCTTATGGTGGCAGACTTCACGCCATTTTGCGTAAACCGGAAGTTCGTTTTGATTAATTTAGTCGCCGATGGAGACGTTTGTTGAGTGCTTGACTGCATGGCCAGTGGTGCTGTGGTTGATTTTCTAGACACGACCATAAAACAAAAGCAAAAAGAAAAAAAACTCAAACAGAATACCGCATGCTCTACATACAAGTCGAGTATATCAAACAGAAAAAAAAAACAAATAAGATTCCGCCTCAGATTTCGAGTTTTGTTTAAACTCCTCAAGGAAGTGAGCATAAGAAAAACTCTCACAGCAAAGGTTATAAAATTAATTTACCAGAAACAAAGCAAAACAAACAAACCAAGTCGGAAACAAAAGAATACCCCAAAAGGCACACTTGTTGGCCATTTGGATGGGGCCGCGCCTTTCCCGCTAAGCTGCGTGGAGCGCTCTGCATAATTTAGCAATTATGGAAATGCGTGATTGCGATGGTATTTCGCTCTGGCCAGTCGAAGCAGCTGACGTTGACGTCGACGTCGACGCTGACTTCGAGCTGGAATTGGTGCCCATTATGGATGCAGTTGCTCTTGCTCTTGCGCTTGTGCTTATCGGGCGAGCTGCACTTTAGGCTGGGCGCATTGAGCAACTAGCTGCTGGCACTTAACAACTTCATTAAAAGTTGTTTATGATCCTCGAAATTGATTATTCCACTCATACGTAAAGCGTCCCCAGACGCAGAGGCTGGAGTTGAGGCAGAGGCAGAGGCAGAGGCAGAGGCGGCATCGTTCGCGAAGCACTCAAATCGCGCCGGGCGCGCGCTTAAGAAAACATGAAATTGATTAATGCATTTGGCTGCAACATTGAGGCACATCCACAGAGCTTGTAGAGATTGGGGAGGAGACGGTGCTGCTGCTGCTGCTGCTGCTGGCGGAATGCTGGTGCCGTCGGTATCTGCTGCTGATATGTAAATTCCTTCAAGTGGATTGCACTTTGCGCCAAAGACTCTCGACTCGCGCCTCTCTCCACTCTTCACTCGAATCGAAGTCATTTCTTTGGCTGTGTGCTCCAATTTTACATTCGATTCGTGGCAGGGATCTGGCCAAACCAAAACACACAATTAATCTTTGGCCAGCGACGCGGCTGCTTATTATTGTTATAATAACGATGTGCAAAAGCACTTGTGGCACTTGAGCGGCGGCACACTCGTGTAACAGAGATTGGGCCAGCTCCGACTGGGAATGGGAATGGGAATGGGAATGGGACTCGGCCAAAGTGCTTTTTGTTGTAGCACTTGCTATGCGGGACGATAAAGCGCCGCGTATTTTCTTCATTTCTTTGGGTTTTTTTATTTTTTAATTGAATTGTTAAGCGCAGCGCAAAACTTAATTAATTTTCACTATAACTTTGGCGACTTTATGGAAGCAGCCCTTAGACCCCAGCCCCTACCCTCTTCTCTGACATTCCCTAAATAAGTTTGCGTTGCGCAAATAAATTCGATGCCGTCGCAATTTTCGTTACCATTGCCCACTGCCACCGGGAGGGGCATCAGTGAGGGTGGGGAATGGTGGTAGCTAACAAGCATTTTTATTTATTATTGGCTTAAAGCGCCAGCGACGGCAGGACGAAGCACAAAGGATGCAGGAGCCACTGCGTCTTTGCGGCAGACACACTGACAGACAGACAGACGGACAGACAGACGGACGTATGTTGTTATTATTGCAAGGCAAAGCTCCTCCCACTCCCACTCCCGCCTCCTGCTCGGGCAAAAAGAAAATGTTTAGCTACAGTTGCCATTGGCTGGCTGGTTAGTTCGTTTGCCCTGCTTGCCACATTTCTTTTTCTCTACTCTTCTCAGTTCTCCTCTTCTTCTTTTTTTTCTACAATTGCGCAAAATTCCAATTTGCAGTAAATTTTGCGATTTTTCCTTTATACGGACATACAAAACATTTTTAGTTTCCTGCTGGCTTTTCTTACCCACCCACAGAAGGAGAGAGGGAGAGGGAGGGAGGGAGAGAGCGGCTAGGCAAGCCACAGCCCAATAGTAAACCACCCACGCTCAGATGTCGCCCCTAAAACCATCAACGTAGTCGGCAGCTAGAGACGCTGCAGCAGCCACGCCCACTTGCCCACTCGCCCAGTCTGACAGCACTGCATGTTGACTACTTATAAATGTTGTAAATGCTTTTAATGGTAGCACGCTTGACCATCTGTTAAAAGCCCAGCACTTGATTCGATTTGCCTGACACCATCAACTAAAAACACTTTAAATAACTTAAAATAAACTAAACTGAAACTATCCTATAGAGTGACTTATGTCTGGGTAAAACATATTATATTTCAGATGAAAGCTGAATATAACTCGATGTTAACATTAACATTGCATAGCTAAGACTGTTATTATTGCTAAAAATAAAAGAGCGAAAGAAGGAAGAATACTATAATTATCAATAGAGTATATAAAATAATAATAATATTATGGAGAATAACAATAGAGCAATAATAAAAAAAATTTAAAAAAAAGAACTATAAAAAATATATAATAAAGATAATGTATAAAATAAGAATATATATAAAAATATAAAATAAAAATATATAAAAACTAAAATAAAACAAAAATATATATAAAATATAAAATATAAAATAAAATATAAAATATAAAAAATAAAATAAATATAAAATATAAAAAATAAAATATAAAAATAAATAAATAAAAATAAAATATAAAAATAACAATATATAATATAAAATATAATAAAATATAAAAATATAAAATATATTCATAAAATACAATTCACAGAACTCTTAATCTATAGGGCGAGGCCAAGACTATTTATAAACCATCTGCCAGGCGCTCAAGACTCTTTATCAAGCGTTATGAATGCACTCAACTATCTGTAGAATGCACGCATTACTACTATCTAAATTCTCAGAGTAATGCATACATAATATATTCATAAAACTATTTATTCCTGAATGAACCCAAAAGCAGATTAGCGAAAGAAATATTTTGTTTTTATGCAAAGCTAGATTAAATAGCAGAAAACTAATTAAATATATATATGTACATATAAATATTTAGAAAATAATTTAATTCTATAATACAAAATATATTTTGTCGACTTCATAAATTATGAAATAAAGAAAAATATATTTTGTATTATATAATTCAATTATTTTCTAAGATCTGAATTAAAAAAAAAATAAAATAAAATAAGTAAAAAATAAATAAATAAAATAAATAAAAAATAAGTAAATAGATAAATTAAAAATAAATAACTAAATATATAGATAAAGAAATAAAGAAAAATAAATAAAAATAAATAAATAAATAAATAAAAATAAATTTAAAAAAAGTGCTTTCGCAATTTTAATGTTGTTTGAAGAATAAATACCTTATTATTGAATATAGAAATAGAATTCATAATAAATAAACTTAATAAAATTAAGAACATAAAATAAAAATAAATAAAATAAATTTTAAAAAATTTTTAAATAAATTAATAAAAATAAAAAATTTAATAAACTAAAAAATATATTTAAAAAATATAAAAAAATATAAAATAAATAAAAAACATAAAAAAAATAAAAAATATATATATAAAAAATATTTTAAAAATATATAAACAATATATTTTAAAAATATATATAAAAAATATATATCAAAAAATATATAAAAAAATATATAAAATTGAAATCAAAAATTCTAATATTACAAATAAACTGACTCCTAGATTTGGCTTATTATATATCATAAATTCTCTTACTAAGAAACCAGTTAAATAATAATAATGCTTCTATTAATGAAAATAATAATAGAACAAAAAAGAGAAAAACAAATAATTTATCCATTTACAACACAAACAATTACAGACTGAAAGTTTTCTTCTTCTTAAAAAAAAAAAAAGAATGTCGATTGGCAGTTTAATTTGACAGCTGAGAAAACTTTTGGGTTTTTGGAAAAACAAGCAAATATAGAATTTTATGGAATGAGAAATAATATGTTATAAATGCATTTATAGATGGCCATAACAGAAATGCACTTTGCCAAGCTGTTTGCGTGGCTAGCAGGAAAACAAACAAATTGCTTTTCAAATAGACAACGGAACGGAAAAGAACAAGCATTGTTTTTCTCAATTCAGGCCAAAAACGCGTAGCACTTGACTTGTAGCTGGATGGTGGGAGTGGGGAGAACGGTTGGCTGGCAGCAGGAGGAGCAGCAGAAACGAACCGTAGCAAGCAGTTTTCAATTAGTTTTTAAATAAACTTTTTCCTAGACGCTTCACACACACACACACAGAGAAAATGAAAACCAAACGCCCAACTTTCCATTTTCATATGATGTGTAGGTGTGCGTGTGTGTGTGAGTTTTTCATTTAAACAATTTTTGCGCCTTCGACTTGGGGCTTTTGTTTATACAAAATCATGCCAATCGTCTGTCAATCATTTTCCAATGGCTGCCGCAGCCCCTCCTGAGTGCCGCCTAACCACCAGTACGGTGAACACTAAACATGGCGGAAGTCTGCTTAAGCTCACAGCTAGGCAACAGAAACAACAACAACAGGCAAACTTGGAGCGTCTCGATGGGGTTGGCCAACTAATTGAGTTTCGCTTTTAATAATAATAAACACCAGCTAGCAGCAACAGCAGCAACAGCGGCAGCTACTCGTGGCAGCAATGGCAACAAGCAATTGACTTGCGGCTTTCTCGAGAGCCGTTGAGCCTGGGGCAGGGCAACTTGAGGCATTTAGCTAATTGAATTCAAAACATGTCAAGAGAAATCAGCAACGACGCCCTGGGTGGCATCCTGTGACTCGAGTTCCAGCAGCAACAACAACAACAGTGATTTGTCACACGGCTAGATGAGCCGCTGCTGCAGTTGGCTTGGCTCAAAGAAATGCAAACACTTCAACGCTGCTCGAGCTTGGCCCACTTGAGCCAACGAGCGCTGCTCAGAGCTCACGCATGACAAAAGCTTCTGCTTGCTCTTTGTCATAGTCATTGTTGTTGTTGCTGCTGCTGTTTGTTGTTGTTGCCTCTCAAGTGGGTGGCTAAACAACAAACACTTGTGTCGGCCAGCCAAGTGAGACCTCCAAGGTGTTGCTGCTGCTGCTGCTGCTCACTCACGATCTCACTCTCATTAGCCAAGACACAACAACATACATACAGCATTTATAATGATTTAAGCCAAGCGCATTTATTGCTTATGAAAAGTTTATTGAATATGCCGTGAGTGATAAACATCGGCAATTAATTTGCCAGCTCGCTCACTCGATCGCTTGAGGATTTGTCACACATCTCGACGAGGCGCGGCTATTACTTTTATGCGATCGAGCAAATTAATAAAGCTTAAAGTGTTTGCCGAATGACTTAATTAAATGTTGAAAAATTGCACGAGGCGCCATCGCATAATTGATGGGCGCAAGTTTTTCCCTTAGTGAATTGAAATGCATTTATAATTATTGCCTTTATTATCTACTCCCAGTTAAGTGGGAGCCATTTTCCTTCATTCATTTTCATAAGCAATTTAACCAGCCAGCCGCACTTAAGTGTGCCCAATTTCCCAAACGATTTTCATGTGCGAAAAAACGGCAAATTATGCGAGCCTTCACAATGATGATGGATCACCAATCGGGCAACGCCATAAAACGCCAACAAGTCAATAAGAACAACGGCCCGAGCTGTGGGCATATGGCCGACACACACACACACACGTACTCACACCTCAATAGCAATATATTTGTGGCCATTTTTTGTTGCGCTTCCCAGGCCCAACCAACAACATAAAAAAGTTAAGAAAAAGAACGAAACGTTTTGAGGTATTAACACAAAAGCGGCTTTGGCTTTAGCTTTGGCTTTTAGCTTGACCAGTTTGCCAATGCCTGCATATCATACTCGCACACACACACACATGTGTATCTTCTTATTTTTTTATGGCGGATTTGTGTGATCCGCTGCAATATTTTTTGAGCCTTGGCTGCGTCAGTTGTTGCATTGTTTTGCCGGCACAAAATATAATAATAAAAAAAATAAATAATAATAATAATAATAATAATGCTTGTTGCTGCTGCTGCTGCTGCTGCTGCTGCGGGATGCTGCAACATGTTCATGCCTCATTATTTTTATACGGATTTTTGCGGTCCGCTGAGATTGGCCGCCTTGCCTTGGACTCAGGCAAAAGTTTTTTTGCGGCTCTGAAAAAAAAAAAACAACTCTGACTGCAACAAAAAAAAACGTCGCCCAAAAGTGCTCAAAAGTTTATTAAAATTCCGAGCGTAAATGGCAACAGCTAAACAACAACAGCAGAAAACAATAACAAGAGTATAAGAGCAAAGCCAACACATGTTTTCACGCCTACCCAAAAAAAAAAAAAGAAAAGGCAGTCAAAAAGCTGTCAGAGCAACCGCCTTATATGCAGATTAGCCATATGTCTTTCTCTCGCTCTCTCTCCCTCTCTCTCTTTCACTATCTCTCGCTCTCGCTCTCTTGGCTATTACATATGCAAAAATCAAATTATTCAAATTCAATTATTGTCAATTTTATTTATTATTAATGCGCATAATTGTCAAATTTGCCAAATTTATGAACGCAGTTAAAGAAACGTATATATCGTATATATGTATATATAGATATGTATGTATATTTGTGACTTGTTACGCCACACACACACACACACACACATGCATACAGTGCGCAGTCCTGAAGTTTTATGCAAATCCGTATTCGAACGTCGCGTTTTTGCGCTCAATCCGCACGAATTTATGAGACATGTTGAAATGCATCTCACCTTGATTGTGGCGGATGGAGCTGGAGACGGAGCTGAAGCCGGTCTGTGGAGCCACCAAAGACGTGCACATATATATATAAATGCATGCATGTGTGCATATGTGTGTGTGTGTGTGTGTGTGTGATGATGATATGCGTCTCGCTGGCTTCAAGATTAATGGCAACGCATTTAATTTGTTTTTGGGTGTTCTCTCAGCTCAGCTCAGCTCTGCTCTGCTCTCGTGTGGCAGACAGACAGACAGACAGACAGACAGACAGACAGACATGCATATTTTATGCGCTACACCTCGTATTTAGTTTAATTCACTTCTTATTGCATAGAAAACTTGCCTAAGTTTCTATTCTATTTCAACTCTTCCTGCCCAACACCTCTGCAGCTATTATTATATAATTTGGCAAACAATCTTTATCCACATAATATTATGCTATCCATAAGCGTGTAATTTCGTTTAAAAGAATATACATACAAGAAGCTAAATGTCTGGCGTTGAATTTTGACATACAAATTGCGGCAAACTAAAGTCGAGGCGGAGCCACAAGGCACGAAACGAAGCCAGACATTGCAGCTGTAGTTGTTGTTGTTGTTGTTGTTGTTTATTATTTTTTTTTTAATAACATGCTGAAAATGCTTTTTTAACAGCATGCAAATTATAACGCATCAGTCACGACATGACAAAAAAATAATAAAATAATATAAAAAATATAAAGAAATTGAGCGAAATATGTTTTCCCCACTCACTGGAAAAATCTTGCGACAGACCTTTGCAAAAGGCTTTCTTGCACTAACTGGAAAAACTTTGGTACAACAACAAAAATTGAAAACTTAAAAGCAAGAGAGAAACAGCAACAGCAACATAAAGCGAGACAGAAGCCAAATAGAAACTGAAATATAAATCATTAAAAATATCTGATATATTTTTTTTTTTTTGTGAGGCTTTATAATATGCAAATTACAGTTAATAACATGCTCCAGTCGCTGCATAAATTAACAAACTATTCTTTGTTATTTTTTTTAGTTTTTTCTTCTTTTTTCCTTTAGATAATAGACCAAATCAATGAGAGCTGCCTTGTTAGAGGAGTCGAACACTCGGCGGCTGCTCAGCAACTGTCTAATAATAATGAAATATTTCCTAGATGCTGCCCTCTCTCTTAGGCTTTGTAAGACATGGTTGTCAATGTGCTGTTGTTGTTGTTGTTGTTGTTGTTGTTGTTGTTTTGGTTGTGTTGTTATTTATGTTGCGCGATGCGGCCATACTAATTTCAAATTTAAATCTTTGCGCTGTGACCTTTCATGCCTACCAACCATATCGAGATGGTATGTATGTATATACATAAGTATGTATGTAGATGTACGCAACAACATGTGTATATATACATATATACATACATACATATGTATAGATATTTATATTTATATATATATATATTTCTCTTAATTTCGAAAGCGTATTAAATTACACGCACACACACACTCACACTCACACACTCACATAAAGAGCCGATGCACGCTCCTCAACAACCCCGCCCTCTCGCCAACGGCAACGGCATCGACGCCGCCCCCGCCCCCGCAATCGCCTAAGAGTTGAAACAAGAATTTCAAGTATGTTTAACCCAAAACACAACACAACACAACACAAAACTGAGAACCGAATCGATTCTGTTATTCTGGGTCTCAGTCCCGCTGCTCGGTTTCGGTCTTGGTTTTGGTCTTCGTCTCGCACTTGGTTCTTGTTCTTTTTGGTCTCCCTGGCCTGCCCAGGGCCGGGGCTTAAAGTATTTCACAGGAAATCTTCGGAAACGAAACCCAAGCAACAATATGTTCTACACATTTTGTATTTCTTTCATTTTTTCTCTCTCGCTCTCTCTCACTCGCTCTCATCTTCTTTCGCTCCGTTTGCTGTACGCTGTGTGAGAAATCGAAATCCCAAAAACTAAATCCCTATAATGCCTTTAAGGGGGGCACACACGCACGACTACACTCACATGTGTGTGTGTGTGTGTGTGTTTCGGTATTTTATTTTTTGTTTTTTTCTTTTTTTTTTTGATGCCCCTACTCCCCCCCCACTGCTGCCTCTTTGCAGCATGTCGCCCCTGCCAGAGTCAGCGTCAGAGCCCGAGCGTGCGCACAGTCTATAATAATGATAAGATGGCTCTTAATCAGAAAATTTATATGGGCCCAGCATTTAGTTGTTGCCCCAGCCTTTAGCTGACGCTGACTCTGACTCTGACTCTGCCTCCGACTCCTGCTCAGTTCCAGTCTCAGTCTGAGTCTGACGCTGACGCTGATGCTGATGATGGGTTATGCCCGTTTATAATTATGGGTCCTGTCAAATGCTAAATGAAGGGCGCATCAAAAGGCAGCCAGCAAGTCACAAGCCATACAATTTTCAGTTTTCAGAGAGCGTTACGCTATATTGCAGATTGCTCGACGGCGGCTGCTTGTTGGCCAGTTTCAGTTTGTTGGTTGGCTGACTGCAGATCGCACTCTTGGCCATTTTGCAGCTGGGCGTGAGTCTGTTCTCATTGGTCGAGCGACGCCAGCTATAGCTGCATATGTATGTATGTATGAATCAAGGAGAAAGCTTACCGCTTGCACTCGTTCCGAAATTGTCTGCAACGAAAACAAACAAATGAAAGTTGAGAGTTTAGTAAAGGAATAATATGATATAGATATACATATATATAGAGAGTGAGTGGGTAGAGGGGTAGGGCAAGTGTAACGCCCATCTTTCACTCTAATTTAATTAACGCCAGCAGCTACAAATGCTACAATCCGATCTCGCCAAAAAAAAAAAACAAACAGATGAATTATCTTTCTCAACAAGTTCAATTCGCTGCCTGACGAAAATTTCTCAGACCTCAAAGCTCGCAGCACAATAAATCTTTTCATATATAATTCTTCTTCTTCTTCTGCTTTTTTTTCTGTTTGTGTGTGACCCAGGCTCGAATCACAGTTCGCCTGCCGGCTAACCAAAAAAAAAAAACAAAACAACAACAAAAAACGGAGTAGAAAACAAAAATGTTTAAAATTTTCGTGCAGACTTTGACCGCAGCTCTTGTTGTTGTTGTTGTTGTTGTTGCCATAAAAATATGATATATATTCACACACTCTCGCACACGCATTGTGCAGCAGAGGCAGCTCGGCAATCAATCAAAAAAAGCAAGTGAAAAAAAAAAAAAACATCTATGGAACCTACGGCATCAGCCCGAAGTGTGAACCAAAAATATTTGGAGCAAATCAAATGCAGCAAATCGGAATACGCCAAAAAAAAAAAAAAAAAAAAAAAAAGAAGAAGAGAAGGCTGAACATTTAATTTATATATTTATAAATATTTAAGGTGTATATTTAATTTTATATGAATATTTTTTTTTATATATTTTTTTTTTCTTTATTCTTCATTCAACTTTTGATTTCTGCTGCTGCTGCTGCTGCTGCGTTCTCACACGCAAATCAAATCTAGTTGCCCTTTGTTGTTCATATTTGTTCGTTTTTTATGGCTCTGCTCGGCTTTTGCATAAAGTTTGATTTTCTTTGGCTCTTAATCACCCCGAGCCTGGGGCATTATGCAAATTGAAGGCGAAGCTTAGCTAAAGCCAAACTCGAGCTGCTAAGACTCGGGTTATTTTGCTTGGTTTTTTTTTTTTTATTATTTATTTTTTTATTTATTTCTTTTCTTTTATGTGTTTTTTTTTTTTTTTTTATTTTTATTTATTTTTTTTTTTTTGTGGCAGAAGAAGCTTAGTTGAATATTATAGAAATATTATATATATCTATATCTATATCTATATCTATATCTATATCTATATCTATATCTATATCTATATCTATATCTATATCTATATCTATATCTATATCTATATCTATATCTATATCTATATCTATATCTATATCTATATCTATATCTATATCTATATCTATATCTATATCTATATCTATATCTATATCTATATCTATATCTATATCTATATCTATATCTATATCTATATCTATATCTATATCTATATCTATATCTATATCTATATCTATATCTATATCTATATCTATATCTATATCTATATCTATATCTATATCTATATCTATATCTATATCTATATCTATATCTATATCTATATCTATATCTATATCTATATCTATATCTATATCTATATCTATATCTATATCTATATCTATATCTATATCTATATCTATATCTATATCTATATCTATATCTATATCTATATCTATATCTATATCTATATCTATATCTATATCTATATCTATATCTATATCTATATCTATATCTATATCTATATCTATATCTATATCTATATCTATATCTATATCTATATCTATATCTATATCTATATCTATATCTATATCTATATCTATATCTATATCTATATCTATATCTATATCTATATCTATATCTATATCTATATCTATATCTATATCTATATCTATATCTATATCTATATCTATATCTATATCTATCTCTCTCTCTCTCTCTCTCTCTCTCTCTCTTGCTGCGCCACTCTTCAGTCTTGCTGCTTTGGCAGTCATTTAGCCCGCTTGTAATAACATGGCTAAGAGTATTTTGTGAACTGCGCATTGGACTTTTGTTACAACTGCGCCCAACATTCAGGCAGCTCCTCAAAAGATCGTCTCCCGACTCCAACTTCAACTCCATCTTCATCTCTGTCTGCCTCTGCCTCTGCCTCTACCTCTGCCTCTGCGCGTTCGTTGTCATTTAAGTCATCGAACACGCATTGCTACATTGTACACATGTAGAATGTTTTGTGGTGTCGGTGCTTGACGGTGTCGGTGGACGGTGGTCGGTGTCGATGTCAGTGTCCTGCGGCCAGCGGCCATTGCAGTTGGCTTTAACAATCCATTGGCATTGCCAATGGCCCTGTCCCTGGCCCGCAGTTCATAAATAATCGTCTTAAGTTGATGCGCTCGCTGACTGTCGGCGGTCGCTGGGTGGTTCGTGGTTCTCACCAAGGCCTCCAAGGCATTGCGACAGATTAAGGCCCGGCCAATGGCCAAACACACACACACACACACAGAAGTATCTTTCAGATTGCTTTTTTTGCTGTTGTTGCAGCCGCAGCAAAACGCATTAAAGAAAGCCAACGCAAGCCGTTCAAATATTCCAAAAACGTTTCAATGAATGTCGCCGACGCAGTGCCTCAATTTTTGTCACTCTTCAACGTCGTCTCTCTTTCACTCTCGCTGCCTCACTCTCTCTCTCTCTCACACTCACGCGCAGAACAAGTCGTGTCTGATCCCATTTTAATATTCTAGATACTTAAATAAAATACGTGTCTGGCTTGGCCAACAAACGTTTATTGTTTGTTAATTGATTTTGCTGGAAGTTGTCGCCGTCTGTTAAAATGCAAAGTGCAACTTCGAACAAACTTTGCCGAGTGAGAAGAGAGAGAGAGAGAGAGAGAGAGAGAGAGAGAGAAACAGAAAAAAAAAAAAAAAAAAAACAACAACAACGAGGCGAACACAAATAGCATTTGGTATGCAAAATTTGTTTGGCCCGTCCGAGTTGGACAACTTGTGGCTCTGGGGGCTTAGGCCAGTTCTCACTGGCTCTGGCTCTGGCTCTGGCTCCAGCCTGGGCTGCAATTAATTTGCAGACAGCGAAGCTGTAGCTCAGCCTTGAGGCAACGGCCGGCCGGTTGACAATTGTCAAGGACTGCGTCGGCTCACAGTTTGACAGGAGGAGGCGGCGGCGGTGGGCATGGCGACTTGGGTCATTTAACGGTAATTACCAAAGCGCGACAGAAAAGTTTCTGCGAAAAACGTGCGGAGTGGAAAAGCGCTACACGGCTCAAGTGCCGACAAAGCGGCCAAGTGAAGCATAAAAATGAAGCACCCAAAAAAAAAAAAAAAAAATAGAAGAAGAAGAGGAACCCCAGAATCGAAACATTGTAGAAAAGCCAACGGACCACACGATTTTCCAACGAGTAACAGAGTCAAGCGCGACTCCAAGTCTATTTATGTGGCTATTGAAGTGGGCCTCGTCTCTTGGCTACACTTCAAGCCACACCACTCCATTGAAGTGGCTCTGTGTATGCATATGTGTGTGTGTGTGTGTTTGGCGGCTTTGGCTTTGATTTTTGCTTGATTTCTTTCAAAATCAAGCCAACACACACATGCCCCAGCGAAATAGAGTTGCAGATGCTGCTGCTCCGACTCCTGCTCAGCGACTGTGACGCCATTTTCAGGTAAAGAACCGAAAGCGAGGCCAGCGCATATGCAAAAGAGCCACAGACAGAGCCAAAAAAAACGTAGACAGAGCCCAGGCCAAAGAACATGTCCAAAGGCGAACCGCCAAAAGGATAATCAGCAACAATTTAGTATTATTACACCACGTTCGAAGCCATCGAAGTCTAAGCAAGCAGCAGCAGGAGGAGGAGGCAGCAGCAGCAGCAGGAGGAGGGAGAGAGAGAGCTAAGCTGCAGCGCACACAAAGTTGTCTGTCAGTTTTTGTTGTTGTTGCTGTTGTTTTTTAAGCCATAGCCACGAGGCCAAAGTCGAAGCTGGAGTTGAAGCTGGAGCAGGAGTTGGAGCTCATGTATGCATTTCAAAGAAAATCATTATTATCGATGCGGCAAAGGAGTGTGAGGCGCTGTGTGGCTAAATCTGTAGAGACGACAGACCAAAGCAGAGAGAGAGAGACTAGAGACGATGGACGGACGAATGGACAGAAAGACAGACGGACGAATGGTTGAGCTGAGCTGGCTGAGCTGAGCCGCAAGTTCATTCCTTTTGGGTATTTTCACGTGGACGTAGATTGAGTTTCAATGGAAAAATGATTTGCAAATTGACTTTAACGAATTGCTCGAGTGAGCAACCTGCTGGCATTTGGAATTTTGATTACAGCATAGACAGAGACAGAGAGAGAGAGAGAGAGAGAGAGAGAGAGAGAGAGGGAGAAAGAAAGCTGCATGTAATTGGCACGCATTGCAGAGTTGAAGCTACGCCCCATTGGCTAAGCTAGGCAATTTGGCTACACTAGGCAACAAAATTGAGCCAGAGAAGGTAGAGAGGTAGAAATAGAATTTGATAAATAATATAGATATATATATATGTATATATTTGATAATAAAATTTAGGCAGAGAATGCAGAAGACTTTGTAGGAATGAAATTTAATAAATATATCCTAAATATATTTATATAAATATGCTATAAATGTTACACTACGCAACAAAATTGAGGCAAGAGAATGTTAAAGAATTTTATAGAACTGGAATTTGATATGTACATATATACCAATATATATATATAATATATATGTATATATATATATATATATTTATATATAAATAGATACATATGTTTTATATGCAACAGTAAAGAATGAAATTGAGCAAGAGAATGATAAGGAATTTCCTAGAACTGGAATTTGTTAATATTTATATATTATCTATTTATATTTTATATATTTTATATTTACATATGCAACAGTAAAGAAAGAAATTGAGCAAGAGATATAGATATAGATAGATATAGATATAGATAGATATAGATATAGATAGATATAGATATAGATATAATTTTTATATATAAATGGAAGTGCTATATATGCAATCTTAAAGAATGCAATTGAGCAAGAGAATGAAGAAGACTTTATAGGAACGGAATTTGAAAAATATATCATCTCTGATATTATATATATCTCTGATATTATCTCTGATATTATATGTATCTCTGATATTATATGTATCCTCTGATATTATATATATATCTGATATTATATCCTGTACATTGTTTAGGCTTTTTTCATTTTAAATTGACTCTAGGTTTGTCAATAGCTTTAAGCTTATTAATAAATAAATAAATACATAAGCTGCGAAAAATAAAATAGCACCACGCATATGCAGAGTGACCCCCTAATAATTATTATAAAAAATATTATAAAAATACACAATGTTGTATAATAATAAAAAAACTTAAAAAAGAAAAACACGAAAAAATAATAGCACCACTATATATTTATACCCATATATATATTCTATACCTGTTATATGTATATAGTGATGTATAATCACATATATGATGCAAAATCAAAGTAGCCAGCAATTTTAGATTTTTCCTCGATTGATAATAACTATATAATCTACTCTACTGATTCTTTTTCTTAAGTCAGATTAATTTAGTGGCATCGAAAATAAATTTGACAATTCTGCTTGCCAAACTGAGTGAGTTCACATTGGAATTTAATTGCGCACTTTCAGCAACTATTTCTAGTATTTATTTTTTGTTATTAATTTTTAAAAAGAGCCGAAGGTCTGGTCGCTAGCGCTCTTATTATATACTTAGCTTTAATATTCTTTGTGTATTATAGCTAACTTTGTAAAAATAAAAAACTAAATAATAATTTTTAAAAATAATTGCTAAAATTAAGCAGACTTCAAAAGTATTCCTAGTATTCGATACATAAAAACTTATTTCCACAGATCTATTTATAAAGTTCTTCGCTTTCCACTTAAGAATTTGAACTCTTTCTGCTTCAGCTACTCTCGATTATCGATATACCTAAAACAAGTATCGATAGATTTATATGTATTGATAGTTAACTCTAGTGATATTCCCTCTATTCCCTTATTGACTACTACTACTAATATGATACGATATAGAAAATAAAAGATATATTTCTCATAACATCCAAATGAAATCATAATAGCCAAGAGATGCAGTTTGTGGCATTGGCTGATCCATTAGCAGGAGACCTGGACATGAGAGTTGAGCCTAGTTGGGGCAGCAGTTGCCTTTGTTTGGCATTTTTTGTGGCCGGTAGCAAGTTCGTATATCATTATAGAAATTACCTACTGCGCCTGGCCATGAGACAGAGGCAGAGGGAGAGGCAGAGGGAGAGGGAGAGGCAGAGAGAGAGGCAGCGGCAGCCATTGTTAGTAGTCGCTGCCATTAACGTTAACTCTTTGGCACAATCTGGCCAACAGATCTCGCTGCTGGTGCCGGCGATAGCGCAACAAAACAATCGCAAAAAAAAAAGAAGAAAAAAAAAAACAATGCCACACCACTGTCATGCGGCAGGTTTCCGTTTAACAAAACCACCGAAAAAAAAAAAAAACAAAAAACAAAAACAAAAAGCAAAAGCCAAAGCAAATACGATATTGTAAATCAATGAAATCTAATGGAAACATTGACGTCAGTTGGCGCGCAAGACTGATAAAGGTACGATATAGGTTGTTTACAGTTAGCTCAAGTACTTACCAGGACTGCCAAGGAAGACTGAGGAATAGAGCCGCCGGGAGGCGTCTGCGTTGCGAGCATCGGCAGGTGAGGACCATTCTCTTCGACACCATCGTCCTGCAAATGGGGAAAATGGGAAAAGCCGCGCATTAATTAAACAAATCAATAAACTAACTAACAAACTAACTAGCTATCTATATATATATTTATGTATGTATGTATGTATGTATGTAAGCTATCATATCTAAGGTTCTTAAGTTCTTAAACCTGAAACTCAACTCAACGAACTGTCGCACGCGATTTGCAACACTTGTCAAACTTTCAAGATTTGCGCAATATTGACAGAATGTTGAATATGTTAAGCCACACACACACACACACACACTCAGATATTGAGTGACAGGTGGAACGCTTTGAGCTTACGCCCACAACTATCTGTAGCTTATGGCCTCTGCTCTCAGCTTGATGGGCACTTTGAGCGCATAAAACTTTAAATGAAACACTGTACGAGTAATAAGATGAGAATGAGAATGAGAATGAGAATGGCGTTAATAATAATTTGGTTTATTGGCCCATTGAATGAAGCCAAGTGCCTGGGCGTTGCCAGCTCCGAGGGTGGCTAACACTGGCGACCCCCCAATTTCTATTATTTTCTTTGCTCACTGAGGGCGTCGTCGCACCTTTATTTAAAATTCCAACTTGGCCAGCACAACAACAACAGTAAACAACAACAACAACATTGAGGCGTCTGCCTCGTTTTCTTAATGGCCAATTTTCTTGGTAGTAATGGGCACGTTTTATGGACGCTTTTGTGGGGTGTTTATCGTGCACACAAACTGCAGTCGAGGGTTGACAGTGACTTAGTTTAAAAAAAAAAACAAAAACAACAACCACAACAAAAAACGTCTATATTCTAATAAAAATATTAATGGCATATTAGATGTCGCAGCTGTCGCACCTGTTTAATCAAATTCAAAATGCGCTCAAACAATCAGCAAAACAAAATAAAAATAAAAGCAAAACAAATTAATTGAGTTGAGCTGAGCAAGAGACAAAGACCAAATTGTTCGCACATAAATCTTTGTACTAAAAATTTTATTGTCGTTTTTATAGTTAAAAAATAAAATAAAAACAAAAAAAAAAAACGACACACACACACACGCACACAAAACTACTCAAACGGCAGCCCGAGCCAAACAGTCTGCGCTGAAGCGCTCTCTGGAGAGAGGCCACACACCAACCACACACATACATTCACACTCATGCACACTCAAGAGATTTCCCCGTCGCTGTATCGTAAGTTGAGCACACTGGCTGCTTATATCGTAAGAAGGCAGCGCCATTGCTTAGCTGCCAGCAGCTGTCGCGCTTGTGCAAGCGAGACGGCGCTAGTCAACTGCCGTCGCGCTGTGTGTGTGTGTGTGTGTGTGTGTGTGCGTGTGCGAGGCGAATTCAAAGCGAATTGAGTGGCGAGACGCAACGACCAGTCAATATAAAGCTTGTTGTTGTTGTTGCTGTAGTTGTAGCTGTTGCTGTTGGCGCTTTTTTTTTTTTTAAAGGAGGGGAGGTGGTAGGAGGGGGGTTGGAGGGGGGGAGTTTTTTAAATAGGGTATAGGGTTTTTATGGTTTATATATTTGATAAAATTAGTTTGGGGGAAAAGAAAATAGGGGGGGGGGGGGGGTGTGTGTGTGTGTGTGTTGTAGGGAATTGTGGTGGGGGGGTGGGTGTGGGGTTTTTTTTTTTTTTGGTTTTGTTTGTAGACGCCAAAGCCAAGTTAATGATTTTGTGTTTTGTTTTTTTCTTTCTTCTTCTTCTTCTGGCTGCTTATTATGCAATGTTAAATCAATAAATTGACAAAAATGTGCGCGCCACAAGCAGAAGAAGAAAAAAAAAACGACAGGCAAATATTTTCCAAATAGTTTTTCAAGTTTCTTGTTGTTGTTGTTGTTGTTGATTTTTATGATATTTTAAATAGCCGGCGTGTGTTTTTGTCACAAATTTTTAAGAAACACAAAAACAAAAACGAAATATTTGTTCTTTCTGCCCCATTTTCCAATTTTCTCATATTTCTCTTCCCAAACTTTTCCCGTCGCTATTTATAGTTTAACTATTTTGGAGTGTCTCGCCCCCTCGCCCCATCGCCCCTTCACGCTCTTAAGTGCTGATAAATGGCGCTAGACTCTTTTGGCCTGTCATTTTGATTACGAAGCCGACGAGAAAATGTCCAAAAAAAAAAAAAAAAAAATAAAATCAAAAACTAAAATATACCAAATGCAATGTATTCTTATCAGCAAGGCACAAAGTTCAAATGCAGTGAGTGACACACATACAAACACACATACAAGAGATATATATGTATATATATAGAATGAATTTTCCATACTGCAGACATTTCGACATTTAGAAATAGAAGCCACCCCAGACAACAACAACAGCAACAGTAACAACAACAACAATTGAACCCCAAATACCAACGTCTGTTCTGTATCTGTAGCTCTGACTGTCTCTCTCTCTCTCTCTCACTCACTCTCTACATATATATGTATGTATGTATGTGTGTGTTTAGATAAAATTGTGTTTCGAAAGTGACAGTTGAAATGATTTATCACTTGCCAGCGCGACTACTGCAAGGCGCAAACGTCTACCCCCCCCAACCCAATCCAACCCAGCAGCCTCGTTGCCCCCTGCCCCCTCCCACTACCCCCACCCACTCTCTGCCTTTTGCTGTCTGTCGTCAAAGTTTTTAGCAGCGTTTGCTTCGTCGCTCGCATTTTTGTGTAGAAAAATTGAAAATTGCTTTCGTTTTTTGTTTTTTTATATATTGAAAGGAGAGGGGGGGGGGGGGGGGGGGGGGGGGGGGGGGGGGGGGGGGGGGGGGGGGGGGGGGGGGGGGGGGGGGGGGGGGGGGGGGAGGGAGGAGGGAGGGGGGAGAGGAGGGGGGGAGGGAGAGGAGGGGGGAGGGGGGGGGGGGGGGGGGGGGGGGAGGGAGGAGGGAGGGGGGAGGGGGGGGGGAGGGGGGGGGGGGGGGGGGGGGGGGGGGGGGGGGGGGGGGGGGGGGGGGCGAGGTTTTGTTTTTTCTTTTTCTGCCCCCGGAGTACCCCTATTGCTGGCCACGCCCCCGCGCGCGCGCGCCTCCCTAAAAGGCACATTGTTGCTATCACAATCAACTTCATCTTTCCAATTTTCTACTATTTGGCTTTGTTTCCCCAATGTACCCCAATGTACCCCTCTACCTCTATCCCCTAGCCACGCCCCCTTTCGCCCACACTCACATTGTTGCTGGCGCTGCTGAGTTTTTCATATGAAAATTTAATTCCAGCCCCCAAGAGTTGGGCCACCCAGTTGCCCCCCCCCCCCTATTTTCATTTCATACACAACACAACACACACAGACAGAGAGAGAGAGTGTATGTGTGTGTGTGTGTGTGTGTGTTGTGTTGCGAGCTAATTTAAAAATTTTTGTAATTTTTTCGCCTTGCTCTTTTGGAATTTTTGCAATGCGCGACAAAATGATTTATGTCGCTGCCTGCGCAAAATTAAAAATATTACAAAGCAAAAACAACAACAAGAACAACAACAACAAGAAAACAAAACAACAACAACAACAACAGCTAAATGACAAAACGACAACAATGTTCACATTTAAATAACACACAAAACAGAACAAAACGGGAAAAATATATATATATTTTTTTAAACATATAAAATAAAAAAAATATATATATATATATGAAAACAAAACGTAAATATACATATGTATTTATATATATATTCATATCTCTCGCTATATATATTCTGCCTTTTTTTCGCTTTAAACTTTAAATGAAAATGTTGCAGGAAAAATACAAAAAAAAAAAAAAATAAATAAAAACATTTTGCCATTTTATTATTATTTATTTTTTTCATTTCTTTTTTTTTGGGTTTTTCCAATTTGATGCCAAACAATTTCGAATGACGACAATGGAAAAAAATCAAAAGGAAAACCGCAGCAATTTTTCATCATTTTGCACGTGTAAATTTTCCAATTGGTTGAGCGTGTGAAATGCGAGAGCAAAACTGGGCAAATGGGCAAGTGGTGGGCTGCTAGACGGTGGGCGTGGTCAATCGTTGCTTTAATGAATGCACTTAATGCCAGACAGCAACAGCAGCAGCAGCAGCGGCCACAGGTGCCAAAAAAAAAAAAAACACGACAGGTATTAAGGCAGGTGGGGCAGGTGAGGCAGGTGAGACGATAGCATAGGTGAGCTACCTAACTGCAATTGCCGTCGGCTGCTGGCTGCCAATGAATTACAGCGGAGAAAAGAATCGACAGACAGAAATCAAAATTGAAAGTCGGGGAAAATAATATTTAAATATATTTACAAAAAATAAATAAAATAAAATAATTAAAAATATATATTTAAAAAATAAAAATATATGTAAAAAAATATAAAATAAATAAAAATATATATATTAAAATAATTAAATAAATAAAAATATATTATAAAAAAATAAATAAATAAATAAAAATCTATTTATTACATTTTTAATTTAATATTCATATTTGATATATAAATATATTAAATTAAAAATGTAAATATAATTTGATATATAAGTATATTAAATTAAAAATGTAATAAATAGATTTTTAATTATTTTAAATTTTTTTTTATATATATTTTTATTTATTTTATTTTTATTTTTTTATATATATTTTTACTTATTTTATTTGTTTTTAAAATATAGTTTTATTTTATTTATTTATTTATTTCTTTTCATTTTTTTCTTGCTATTAAATTAATATAAAAAATATCTATTTTTATTTTACACCAATGCATTGCAATGTAAGACTTTTATTTTAAATTTATCATACATATTTAAAAAATATATGCATATGTATATATAATTTATTTATTTTATTTTAAATATATTTATATACATACATATATACATATGTGATTTTCTAATATATATATATAAAAATATATATATATATTTAAATATATATACACCCATAGATTTATTTTATTTTATTTAAATATATTTTATATATTTATATTTATATATTTAAATATATACATATATACACCCATAGAATTATTTCATTTTTGATCCCATTGAAACATTTTAAATTGCATTTAAGGCCGTTTAAGCTTATTTCTCATTCCATCTCCCCATGTCTCTATATCTATCTCACTCTCTCTGCCACTCTCCTGCCACATCTCCATTTTGTTTCTCTCTTTTTTTTTTTTGACTGCAATATTTTGCAAACTTTTTTGTGTAATTTTTTGCATACACAAACAAATTTTATATGCATTTTTTTATTGCGTTTTTTTTTTTTTAAGCGCTAAACCTAGAGAGGGGTCGACTGTAAGCCACATACCCTGCAATTTACAGCCTATAACCTGCACTGTATAGGGCCTAAATGTATACAGATTTATTTGAAAACGAATGAAGGAAGTCGTCTTCAGCGTGATTATAATTTCAATCTAAATAATTGCAGTTTTTATAGTTATATGATTCTTATAATAAATGTTATAATATAAAAATACAAGTCAAACTATATTATAAAATATATATTTTTGTTCAATTCTAATTCTAATATATTTAATCATTTTTAATTTTATAATTTCTTGATTTGTATTTTTATATTGAAGTAATACACATCCCAAAAACATATTGATGCAGATTTCTTTTTCAAATGTGATTTTTAAATTTTTAATAATTTCAACTAAGATATCACAATTTTTAGTATTTTTTTTTTTTCGTCAAATATAAATTTTTGTGTATTATTATTGTTATTTATGTATAGATAAAAATTATTTTTAAAAATAAAAACTTGTTTTAGTAAATTGCATAATAATAATAAAAAATTTCTGTGTATTATATATTATTTATGTATAGATAAATACAAAATTAGTTTTTAGTAATATTAATATTTGTTTTAGTATTAATTAATAATAATAATAATAAAAATAAAACATTGATATTAATAATAATAGTACATAATAATTATTATTATATTATTATTATTATTTTTTTTTATTATTTATTTTATTTAACTAGTATTTTTTATTTATTATTTTAAATTAAAATTTTGAATTTTAAAATTTTCTATTTTTTCGCTTCATTTCGTTTTGATTTTATTTTTAATTAATATAAAAAATCTCCAATTTTTATTTAAATAACGCATTTACTTGTCTTGTTTACAGGGTATTTTGATGGTGAGCAAGCTCAATTTGTGGATTGCACCTATGTTTTCAGTTTGGCCGGAAGGTGGCGCTGCTGCAGCTGCTTTACGACTGTGCAAAAGCAACAACAACAACAACAACAACAACAACTGTATGTAGTCTATGTGTCTGCTGTCATTGTCATTGTTGTCTTTGCTATTGTTTTTGTTGTTGTTGTTTGCATTTTCCGTTGCAATTTTTACATTTTCAATTTTTTTTTTGTTAAATTTAAATGAAAAAAAGAAGCTTTTCACGCATAGTTATAAAAATAATGCCAGACTTAAATGTGCACACAATGCAAAAGAGAGGGACAGAGATAGATAGAGGGAGTTAGACTGATGAGGTGTGGGTGTGAAAGCGAGATAGTAGCTGTTGCTGCTGCTCTTCTTCTTCTTATTGTTGTTGTTCGTGTCTAATGCATTAAAAAAAAAAAAGTCATAAGCCCAAAAATGGAAAATGGATTTCAAAAGCTTAGTTTAAAAATGTATAAATGCACAAAAATCTATATATATGTACATATATATAAATTTATTGACATTTCATTTGTATTTTATTTTTAGCAGTGGGCGTGTCAGCTTAACTGGCATATGGCAAAGGCTTTCAGGCAATCCGTTGTCGCTGTTTGCAAATTCAATAAAAATTTGTGTGCGATTTCTTTTATTTTGTTTTCTTTAAGCAAGAAATCGGGAAAAATGCTGAACATGACTTGTAACTTAAGCAAAGGCAAAAGTTTGTCACCCAGCGCGACAAGGAAGGCTGCTCGCCTCCTGCTTCCACTACTCTTCAGTCTCAGTCTCACTCATTGTCTGTCTGTCTGTCTGCCTGCCAGGCCACATATCGCTTTACACTTGAAATGAATTTGAAAGTCAGACGCACAGCTCGTAACTCTTTGCTCTCACACAAGACACACACGGCGTATAACAACAACAACAACAGCAAGAACATCATCAGCACTTGGAGTTGCTGTAGGAGCTGTTGCTCAGCTCTCTGTCTCACTCACTCTCTCTCTCACTCTCTCTCTCTCTTGCTGTCTCGTTGGCCCGCGCGACTAATATAAACGTACAATGGACCAACTTAAGCTGAAATGACAGTTGCGACATGTTTGCGTAGGCGTGTGCGATCTCTGCCAACAACAACAACAACAACAGCAAGAGGCAAATGCTTTGGTATTAATTTTTCTTGTTGCCAGCCAGGTCGCAGCGAGCTGACAATAAACTTTATCGCATTCATGTGAATGCACTTTATGACACCTACACACACACACACAAACACACACACATACGCATGCACACACTGAGTGCAGAACTTGTTTTTGCGACTGACTAAGAAATTCCTTATATTATATATACACATGTACATGCATATACATATACATATATATACATATACATACATACATACATACATACATACATATATACTTATTATAAAGCTTTATTTTTTCGTACGCCTTTTTGACTTCAACTGATTTGGCTTAAATTAGCTACATTTGATGAGTTCTGGCCAACGCCGACTCCTGCTGCTGCTGCTCCTGCTGCTGCTCCTGCTCCTGCAATGTGTTTGTGCTTGCGGTCAACGGCTGTCGCAGCGTCTGGCAGCCGCGTGACTCGGGCGGCTCACTCGTCCGTTGCGCTGGTCACGTGACCCTAATAAATCACAGAATTAATGTTACGTAAAATGGAGTTGCGCACGGCGAGTCCTTTAACGGGAATATTCCTGGCGCTGGCCAGTCGCAAAACTCCGCCAAGTCCAGCGGAAACTGTGCCAGCCGGAAATTGAAAAACGTTTGCGGCATTTCTGATAAGCCCAGACGGGCCAGACAAACAAATCGTGAAACTATATTAATGTGGCAAAATACACACACACAGACACACACACACACATAATACATACATGTGTAAATGTAAGTGTGTGTGTGGCTCAGTTTTTCTTGTTCTTCCTCTTTTATGGCTGCTGTTTAATTGTCTGACATTTTTTAATAACAAAAGCAGACACACACACACACACACACACACGCATAACGCCTGCAAGTGTGTATATTTGGCATCTCGCTTGCGCATTAAGACGCAGGCGCATTAACAGCTACAACAACAACAACAATCAGCATAACGTGTAGCAAGCGCCAAACATTACGGCCATTAAAAATACCCAAAACGACAACGACAATTTCCTCATTATCGTAAAATTTATTCAAGCAAAATAAATTCATTGGTCGTTAACCTTGACACTGGTTTTTCCTTTTTTACACACACACACACACACACACACACATGTCTCTCTGTCTGTGTGTGCACATAAAATTCATGCTATGATGCGTGTTAAATAGTCGCTGTCATTGCGTCTGCAACTTGGCTAAATCTCTCTCTGTGTGTGTGTGTGTGTGTGCGTGTGTTTGTCATGTTGTTATATAGACCTAAGTAATCTGACTAGACTTGTGAGTTCATAAAACAGAACTTTTAAAGCAGCCTACCCCTCCCCCCACTCCCCCACAGACGACCGTCCGCCTCCTGCTGTAGCTGTGCGCTTACACTGTCCAGCAAATTGCCGTTACTTGCACTTGAGCATGATTCAGCTCAAAATTCAAGCTAAGCAAAGTTCGCCCCAAATCTACATGGTGGGCAATTGGGGGTGGGGCCGACTCCTGCTATATATATACAAATAAGAGAAAGAGTAATTTCTCGCTGAATGACGCCAGTAAGTATGCTACAATAATCGATAAACTACGAACTGTGTGTGTGTGTGTGTGTGTGTGTGTGTGTGTGTGTGTACTTGACTGCACACACACACACACACATACAGTGATAGACTTGAATTTGTTCAAGTGATTTGTCTTGGCAGCTCGCGAGTCGCTTAGGCCTTTCAGTTGCTTTTGCCTTTGACTAATGTGCCACGCCCCCCTGCAAGGCGCAGCTAGTGTCTTTCTATAACGCATATATAGACTCTGAGCTCGCAAGCTTCAAACTTGTTGAGTTTGGAATACAAATAAAATGTGAATTATATATTTATGAATAGTATGTGAATGCTATGTGAATACTATGTGAATATTGTGAATAGTAGTACTAGAAATGTGAGTGAAAAGCTAGAGCATAAAATAAAACAACACTTGAATAAAATAAAAGAAAGTTCCCTTTTTTTTTTCTTCATGCGCAGACCAAACAAAATGTGTGTGTGTGTGTTGGTGTGTGTGTGTGTGTTGGTGTCACAGCTGGCTGTGTGCGTATTGGCGAGTTGTTCAGGCCACGACAAGCTGCGGCGCGACTCCTTCGCCTCGGTCAACGCTGCTCGGCGCTTCTGGCTCTCCTCGTGCTCAGCTCAGCTCTGGCTCAATGTTGAGTCGAGTTGAGTTCAGTTGTCGTCGTCATCATCGCCAGCGCCATCCTCGTGCCTCGCTGCCTTTTTATATAAAAACCGACAGCGAGTCGGCAGCCTCAGCCAAGCAAAATGCCCCACACACCAACACACACACACACACACACACACACACACACACACACACACACACACACACACACACACACACACACACACACACACACACACACACATACACACACACACACACACACCAGCAGCTTCAGCTTTTCTATGCTTCTCTTTTGCCTTTTTCCTATCGTAATTTTTTTTTTTTTTTTTTTTTGTCGACATTTCTTTTATTTTCAGTCAGCAGAAAAAATTCTTATACACGAGCTGCGTGTTTTTCTTTTTCTTTTTTTTTTTTCTGCTCCTCTTCGTCTTTTGCTCTGGCAGGCAACATTTGGTGCTCGGCGCTCTCTTGGCGCCTGCTCCAGCCACGTCTGTCTCAGCCCGTATATGTGTGTGTGTGTGAGTGTGTGGAGCAGTCAGCTCACTTTTCTTTTGAATGATTCGATGATTTTAAGCGCCTGCGTTATATGAAAACCAATCGCATCAAAGCACCCCATTAAATTTCATCGTCAGGCATATATCCTTGCCACAAATACACACACACGTACACACACACACACACACATGCACAGACAGTGGCTGCGAGATAAATGAACAGACAGAGGACATGGCATAGAAATAACAACAGCTGCTGCTACGACTCCTGCTACTGCTACGACTCCTGCTACGACTCCTGCTTGGCTGCTTCCATTCGTCCTGGCCAAGTCTGCATCTGCAGCATCGCCTGCGCCTTTCAATACCAGACGCGCGTGGCCCTAGGCAATGTTTGTTATGTGCCATGGAAATCCGTCAGTGTAGACGTTGCAGCTGCTGCACACACACACACACACACCCACCCATTCGCCTGCATTGTCATCATTATGTGCTGACGGCGTAAATGGCTCTATCAGCGCATTCTGCCTGCGCCAGGCGCCGCCTTTTGGGAGCCTTGTATATGACATGTGGATACGGATGAGGATGTGGCTCTGGCTATGGATGTGGATGTGGCTGTGGACATGCTGCAGCTGTGTAGCAGTCAACTTTAAGGCACTCATTGTTTGAGCTGCTCTCGCTGGCTTAAAGTGCTTTTAATGGCTTCATGCAAAAGGCGCTGCCTTTTAAAACACACAAGTCATGCTCGGCATTTTATATAGCAGCAGCAGTAGCAGGAGTAGCAGGAGTGGCAGGACTGGCAGTAGTAGTTTCACATACTTTTATACATAGCTAGTCTATCACTGGCCCCGCCTCCCATCCAAGCAAACTTTAGCTTCAGCTTTTGCTTTTGCTTTATTTGCAGTTCTCATCGTTTATTTTTTATTTTTTTCCCTTTTGCTTTGCTTGCCGTTTCTTTCCTTTTTTTTTTCTGGCTAACATTTAATGGGTTTTTCAGAAAATTGCATTTTCTTCTTTGGCACTCTTTAGACTTTTTGTTTAGCTGCTACTTTTCCAGCAAAGAGTCGCAGTTGCTGCTGCTGCTGCTGCTCCTCTTCCTGCTCCTCTTTCTGCTGCTGCTCATGACCATGGCTGCCATATTAGATTTTGAATGCATTTCCGCTTTTTGCCGCAGCGTGCAAACTTTTGTTCGCCATGTTGGCGAGCCGTCTCTCTGTATTGGTCTATCTCTATGTGTGTGTGTGTGTGTGTGAAAATATTTTGGACTGACTGACAGCTGTGCCAGTGTATGTGTGTGGGTTCGCTCCTGCTTGCCTCTGGTTGGCTCTGCTCTCCCTTGGCTGCATTAAAAGTTTGTTTCATTCTGCTTTAGTTTGTTGTTTTGTTTGATGAAAAAGTCCAAGTTGTTGCGCAAAGTTTTTATGCAAGTTTTGCTATTTTGGCAAATGGATATGCTCCACCACCACCACGCCCACACACGCCCCCACATACGCCCCCACTGCACAATCACATTGTTAGTTGAGTGGGTGCATGAGTAGTTAGTCCATGAGCTGCACAGCTATATCAAAGTTGGCCATATATAAATATAGCTATCTCTCTCTCTCTATACTTATATCTATCTCTCTCTCTATATATACATTTCTCGCATGAGTTGCAGCTAGCTGGCTGGCTGGCTGGCTGGCTATCAATGCTGAAGTTTAATCAAACTTTAAGCCAAAACGTAAGCAGCTGCTGGCTAATAAAAACCTGTCTAAACTTTACATGCAACTGCCACAAAAGTTGCCTCAAATGTGCTTAACTGCATATTTGCCCCACACACAAACACACGCACACCTATGCCCACTGTACGCCTTCAAGTTATGCAGCTGTGTAGCATTGCATAGCTCAGGGCGCGGACAGGTGGACATCCTGTTGGCTCTTTTTGCGCTGCACTTGGGGCATGCCACATGCCGCCCTTGAGCACAACTGGCTAAGGCAAGCAAATCATATACATATGTATATTCATTCAGCTCAATTCATTAGACAAATGTTTTGCTGCGAGGCCATTAAAATATTTGGTTACAGTCGATGCGACCGGTTGCTAATCCACTATAGCCGTGCCGTTACTTTAATGGCTAATCATAAAAAGGCCGGAATGTGTGGCGTCTCTTTCGGAAATCGATTATCGGGCGATGTGACAAAAGCCAAATTCGTATATTGTGCGCGTCTCATGCCATTTAACTGGCCGTAAATCTTCAAGGACGGACAGCAGCCACGAGTCAATCAACGCCGATGATGATTTAACGATAGGCAAGCCATTTAATTGCCACACCTCTCTCCCCCCTCTCTCACTCTCTAACGCTTGGCTATAAAAACGAAGCAAACAAATTGTGCTGCAGCTTGTTTCGTTGGCGTTTAACGAGATGCCAAAGGTCGAGCAAATGATTTGAATGTGACAAATTTCAAAGTCGAAGTCGAAGTCGAAGTTGGAATTGGAGTTTTAGCTTGTTTCAATTTCGTTAAATGCAGACACCTGTCGAGCAGAAGGGGCGGCTGTTTCAAATTGAAAACGTGTCCAACAGCAGTCATCAATTTTTAAACACGAGTAATCACTTTGTAAACGCCACACAGACCAGAGACCAGACCCAATCGTCCCCAGCAAGTTGACTGCTCCGCCGGGGGTTGGCTTATCCCATGCAAGGATGAGGCTGCTGTCTGGCAGGAAACGGCACTGACAAGTATGCCTCAAATTTCAGCAACGTCTCTATCTCTCTCTCTCTCTCTCTGTGTGTGGGTCGCTTGATTTTCAAATTTCGGCACGTAACTACGTAAAGTTGCACACATTTTTATACAATTTGTTGCATGCATAATTCAGCAGGACAATCGCCAGGATTCGGGCGCATCAAGTGAATATCAAGCGCATATTGTGGTGGATTTATGTATTCCAGTCGGCCTGAACGTGCCACCCAACCACCAGCTAAGAGCTCATCTCTTTGGAATTATGATGAGTCGAGCTGGGAGCGTGTGGGCGGTAAATTGTATTATTTATATGTTTCAAGTGCCATGCAGCACAGGAGATGGATTCAATTGAGCGAATATGTTTATTGCCTGGAATATTAGAAGAGGGAGAGCTTAACAAATGGGGTAACTCTTTCAAGTTTTACTCGCAATGAAAACTCTTTTAACTATAGCCTTTAGATATTGAGGTATTGGTATGAATACAGTAGAGTGCCGATAATACGAAATGGCAAGGGGATCTTTTTTTTTCAATTTAAACAGAATTTCAAATTATCGATAATTATCGAGAGAGAATTTTAAATGGGGGAACTCTTTCAAGTTCTACTCGCAATGAAAACTCTTTTAACCACAGTCTTTAGCTTTATAGCACCTGGTATATATATAAAAATTTTTTTAAATTTATACAGAATTTCAAATGATAGATAATTATCGAGAAATGAGGAACTCTTTCAAGTTCTACTCGCAATGAGAGTGATATACAACTCTTGGTATAAACACAGTCGAGTTCCAATAATATGGGGACCACTTTTTTTCCGATTCATACAGAAATTCAAATTATCGATAATTATCGAGAAAGAATAGCTTTCATTTTCTTTCGATCTATTGAGATTTTCGATTTATCGGTATACAAATAATCGAGACTCGTCTGTAGCAACTCTTCTACTCCCTAATAGACCTCTCGTTGCGCCATTTCAAACTGGTTCAGCCCATCGCTGGCATCGTTAATTGCCAATTGCGTTGCCCCCCCCCCCCCCGAGGAGACAGCGAGTGCAAACAAAGAAACTGATATGCAAAGCGAAAAACAAAAACAAATCCCAGAGCCCAAAGACATTCAAACAGACATTAAGAGCATGTTAATCTATTGAAATAAGCGCCATCATTTGTCTATCGAGTCGATGTACCCCAGGCAACCCCACTGATTTAATTGATGTTTGGTCATTTGAGTTTTGTGTGCCGAATCAACTCGATTTTTTTTCTTTATTTCTCTTCTTTTTGCATTGCCAACTAAAAACTCAATACTGAAATCGAAACCAAAAGCCGACGCGACGAGCAAATAAGCAAAATTTATTAAATTCTCATTTATCAACATCATAAATCAAAGTTTTTAACCGTGGCGCTCGCTTTTCAGTTTTCAGTTTTCAGTTTTCAGTTTCAGTTTGGAATTTGTCAGCAACAACAAATCTCTATATATATATATTTGAAATGATCTATCAACAGTTGCCGTTTGGCGTTGATGTTTCTGGTTTTGTGTATAAATTTGTATATATTTTGTTTTTGTTTTGTTTTTTAATTGCTTTCTAGTCATCATCGTCGTCGTCGTCTCTTCGCTTTTATGACTAGTTAATTTTGCCTGTTTTTGATTTTGATTTGGCATTTTATTGTTGCTGCTGTCATTTGTTGACCAAACGGCTGCCTCGCTGACTTTATTGAGCGCAATGAACTATAAAAATGCGCGAGAATGCTTCAAAAACTGCGCTGCACTTGACAACTTAGTGACGGACGGACACGGCTCTAAAACGAAACAATTGGAATGAATGACGGACACACAGAAAGAGATAGAGAGAGCGGGGGAGAGTGAGAGGGAGCTGTCTCTGTGTGTGTGTGTAATCTGTCAAATACTCTGGCTCACTTTTACTTTCACTTTGACCTTTAGCAGCTGTCAAAATGGCCGCTGCAAGTGTCAATGTTGTTGTTGTTGTTGCTGCTGTTAGATTTGCCTTTGACAGGCAGTCGGCAAAAGTGCGAAAAATGATGTGCGGCAACAGCAACAACAACAGCAGCAGCAACAAAACGCGGCTTTGAACTACTAAATCATTTTTGACAGTTGGCGGCGCTGCGACTGCGACTGCGACTGCGACGCCGGGGAAAGCCCCAAGCAGCGCAGTCAATGCGACGTTCGTGTATGTGTGCACACTTTAACCATGACCTTGAACGCTATTACACACACACACATTGCTTTTGTTTATGCAATAAATTAAAAGCAATAATTTTTCATCTTGAAGCAGCAGCAGCGGCAGCAGCAGCAACAGTTGAAAGTTCGCCCGCTGCGGCACAGCGCATTAATTTTGTGTAAAGTTTATACACCAATACACACACACACATACACTTGCATGGCGGCTAGGTGGGCGGAGTGCGGCAGGGCCGAGTGATAAAGCACCGCAGCGACATTGGCAGCAACGTCGACGCCTGGGCAGACGGCAGACATTGTTTTTAACTCGCTGCGACTGCGTCGCGTGCTCTCGCCACCTCCCTACCTCCCTCTCTCGCTCTCACTCACTCGCTCACTCTCTCATTCGATACGCGCAAAAACAATAATTCAACTTGCGGCGTTGTCTGCTCCACATACGGGTAACTGCTGCAGGCAGCGACAGAGGCAGAGGCAGAGGCAGCGGCACAGGTTCAATGCACGCTTTGCGCCTGCGCAGGGCAAACAAATTGCAAACGACACAAACACACACACACACACACACAGGCACACACAGAACAACTGTTACTCGGCTCCTCGCTCTCCCACTCTCTTCTGCACTATCTCTGTCTCGCTCGCTCGCCCGCTCTCTTTGTCTTGCACTGTGCCATTAATTCTAGCGTTCGCCGGCTTGTTTGACAGTTCTGACAGACGATTATTTAAAGTTGTGCTTAAATGCGCGCTCTCTCGCTCGCTCTCACTCGCTTTCGTTGCGTTGTGTCTGTGCCTGTGTTTGTGTGTGTCTGGCCCTGGCCATGGCCGTTGCATTTGTTGCTGCTGCTGCTGCTGTTGTTGTGGGCGCGCACAGAAGTCACACAAAACCGTGTTCCAGTTTAGTCCTTGTGCCGCAACCCCCTCCCTCTCCCTCTCTCTCTTCTTATAATACAAATTACACTTTTTGGCATATTTCATTTTCATTTTCGGTTATTTTTGTTGGTTTCTTTGTTTCTCTGCAGAGCCTAAATGCTTGTGTCTGTCTGTCTGTCTGCGTTTACTGGGTTACTGGGTCCTGGTCCAGCAGGAAAACAAATGAATAACGTCTAGCGGCCTGCTCTGGTCGTTGCTCTCTGGCTCTTTTACAACTATTGCTAATTTTCGAGCGTCTTTAATGGCTTTACACGCCGTTCCTCAAGTTAACGCCGCCAGCTGCAATGCGTTTAACTGCTGAGGCGGGGGCCGTTCGCTTAGCCGAGACAGCAACCATAGGCTATAAATCAAATTTGCAGCAAAAAATCACGTGCCAGGCTCCTGCTACTGCTGCTCATTAATGAAAGCGAAATGGGTTGCTTATATAATCACATCACAAGGGCCTGGACCTCAAAAACTCTGGCAACTGCCACTGCGCACAGCGCTAACATCAGCGAGCATCAAAAATTGGCACAAGTTCATCATCATCATCGTCGTCATCAAAGCAGCAAGGGGGGGAGGCTGGGCTGAGGCGTGGCATGCACGTTGAAAGCTACGAGACCGCCAGTGTGCTCAATTTATGAGCCGCAGACAGACTGCCCTCATATCTTTTATAATCGATTGTAGTTTTTAATTAAAATTTAACTTTATAATGATTTTTTATCAGCTGCTGCTGCTGCTGCTGCTGCCACGTCTGTTTAGGTCTAAATTAAAAAGAAATTTCTCATTTCTTGCCGAAACAGGCAAACAGGAAGCGGCAAGGCCTCGACGCGCTAACTGGGCGTGCTACAGCAGCGAACGTGATCGAGCAGGAACCGGAGCAGGAGCAGGAGCCGGAGCGCAGCTATGGATTAGTGACAGACAAGCAGACATCAATGTTCGATCGGCCAGTGATTAATGTGTGAACCAGAACCAAAGCGAAAGCGTGTGCCCCATATGCATACATACATACATCTATACATACATCTATACAGTGTGTACTCGCTAGTAGCTATTATGTTCTATGTGTTAAATGACTTAATGTGAAATGTGACTTACCATCGTATGTTAGTTCTGAAGGATTGAGTGATGATAAGAACTTACCATCTGCAAAGAGAGAGAGAGACAAGAGATACCGCAATGCATATTAATATCAATGACAATTCAATGCGCAATTTCATAATAATTAGCAATAAAGAAAAACTATATAGATATATCTGTATATTTTAAATGCAAAAGGATTTACGCTAGGCATTAAAATATATTTATAAATGAAATATTTTCAAACACTACACATGTGTGTGTGTGTGTGTGTGTGTGTGTGCATTTACCACTCTTTTTTCTTGTCGTTTTTTTTGTTATAATACATTATTGTTATTAATTCGATTATTGTGCAGCATTTAATTTAATACGCGACATGCCGCATTATGCACAATAATTATTTTAAATTCACTTTGACAAGCCATTTTGTGCACCCCCGCCCTGCCCCTGCCATGCTGATGCTTTTGCCATTTGGCAATGTTAATTTTAATTTAATATTTTAACAATGTCTCGTGTTTTAATTTTGCTTGCGGTTTACGCGTTTGCCGCTGCCGTTGCCTCTGCCGCTGCCGCTGCCGCTGCCTCTGCCTCTGCTGCTGCCTTTGTTATCATGCAACAAAAATGCAAATTAACGCACAGATTTACATTTTTGTTGTTGCTGCTGTTGTTGTTGTTTGTTTGTCTATTTGAAAATATTTATAGCTGTCATGGTTAATTTTTTGTGTGTGTTTTATTTTTTATTTTTTTTTTTTCACTCGCCTTTTTTGTTTGCTTTACACGCATTTCATTTCAATAAATTATTTAATTTTTATTACGTTTTTTCATCTACATTTTCGCTGTTATTTTTGCGTTTTATGGCATTTTAAGCCAATCATATGGACTCCATAAACTATTTGGTGTGCCACCAACAAAAAAAAAATGTGAAAAATAAAAAATATTATGCATAATAACTAGAGGAGATTTCTCTACTCAAAAGATAGATTTCATTTAAATTATATTTTATTTATATAATTTACGAATCATATATTGTATATAGAGAGAGAAAAGCGTGCTACTTTATTATAATATGGAATAATAATATGGAGTCTATTATAATATGAAGTATCTCAATCAGAATAAAGTATAAGGTATGAAACTTCAGATACTACTAGCTATACTACATTCTATAATAATATATACTCTGATTCAGTTATCCCATATTTTGTCCTCGTAACAGATATTCCTTTGCTCAACAGAGAAATTGTTTTAAAAAATGATATTTGAGGTTAGTATATAGGAGAATCACCATAACTCTAAGAAAAACACCCTTTACTCTGCTCTTTCTGTATGTTTAGTATCCTTATTTAATGAATAATCATCATCAATAGATTATTAGATTATATTTTAGGATCCTACAGTTCTTCTAAGTAAAAGTAATGCCATTTACTCTACTCTCTCTGTAAATAGTATAGGAATGTGTCTGTAACATCCCTATTTCATGAATAATGAGCAGATTTACTACTGTAAATCATATCATATACCAATTCGATTATGTTTTAGGATCCTAAAGTTCGTCTAAATTCTTCTTCAGTACTCTCTCTGTAAATAGTCTAAGAATATCTGTGTAGTTCAGGAATAATGAGAAAATTTACTACTGTAAATCATATAATATATCAATTAGATTATGTTTTAGGATCCTACAATACTTTTAAAAGTATAGAGTATGGACATGTCAGAAGCATATAGCCTGTTTAATGTATAGTAATACTAATATTTCTCAACTGAAAATATATTTGATTGCTTTAAGAACAGATTCCTTTACTCTAATCGCTCCACAGCAGGAGATTTCCTACTGCAAATCATTATACCCTGAACCCATTGAAAATGGGAAATCAGGGTATAATGGTTTTGTTAAAATGGAGGAAGGAAGGAGGCAAAAAAATTGGGGAGAAGCCCGCGTTGTCGCGCGCGCGCGCGCGCGCCGCGCGGGATGGGCGCGGTGTCAAAAAAATAGAGAGAGCATTTTTTTAAAAAGCAAACCCAGGGTAAAATAATTAAAACCGTTATTTTTTGAAAAAACTATCGAAGATTATTAAAAATATCCCACATTTTTGGGAGGGCCCAAAATAAGGTAAATTTATGGGTTTTACCCCCCCCCCCCCCGAAAGATAAAAAAGGGGGGGGGGCTTTTTTTTTTTCATTTAAGTTGTTTTTCATGTCCCTATATAAGATACTTCTAGCTCTAGAGTATGAATATATTTGAAGCGTATTTCTCTAGCCTTTTCTTATGTATGTATATACCAAAAACTAAAAGCTGAGCTTGTTCTACCCCAAATCACATATTCTTCAACTCTAAAGCATTTTCTAAGTAGAGAGTACAAAGTTCATTTCAGTAACCTCGACATGTCCTTGCTGCATGTCCTTTATGCCTGCTGTTTGTTGCATGTTTTTCCTTTTGCTGCAAGTTGTAAATAAATCAATGATAATTAACCTGCAGCAGCGCGCGTAGATATAATTTTACTGTCAATGTTGTCAGCACTGACAGTCGAACATCTTAAATCATTTTGGCTGCCAATGCAAGCGAGAGAGAGAGAGGGAGAGAGAGAGAGAAGGGGACACTGACACTGACACCGGCATAAAGGAAGGCAACAAAAAAGAAGAAGAAACAGATGAAAAAGAGACAAATCGAAATGAAATTAAAAAGCGCAACAGCGACAGACACTAAACACGCTTAAATGAACAACGCGCCCCGAAAATGCCAAATGCGCAAAATAAAATGCCAATTCGCACTCGCACAGCGAAGAAGAAGAAGAAGAAGGAAGAAGGCTAGCTGAGCAGGAGTCTGGACTGCGGGATCGGCGACAAAACACCTTTTCAAAATGCGCACAGCAGCATCCGCTGGCCGGACTGCCGTTGGTGTCTCGATTCTCGATTCTTGATTCTCGATTTCTGATGCGTAGACGTCAAAAACACCGTGGTGGCAATTAAATGCCGCGCTCCGTGGCCTCTGGGCCACTCAGCATTGGCCACAAATAACGCCCAAATATGGCGCAATTTCATTCGGGACGCAGCGCATCGAATCGATTGCCAATGCCACCGATGCCGATTCATTTCAATTCGTTGCGTTTCGATTTATTTATCACCTGTCGTTGGAAATTGAAATTGCATTTCGCTTGGCCGTCTTTGACTTTGCTTCGTTGTACGTTGTACGTCGTTGTTGTTGTTGTTGTTGTTGGCATTTTCTTTGGCATTGAGGCCATCGCCCCAGGTAATCATTGTCAACAATTAATGAAAGCCATTGTGGGCGTGGCTGCCTTTTAATGAACAACACAGCGGCTAGCCGTTCGCTACTCGTTTCTACCTCACTCTCGCTCACTCTCTCTCTCTCTCTATCTCTCTCTCTCTCTCTATATGTGTAGCCAGAACTTTTCTATTAGAATGGCCAGCAAGTGAGTGGAAGCAGAAAAAAAAACTCATCAACATAATGTAAGACGCTGCTCGGGGCGATAATGAGCTATAATGGAGCTGGAGCTGGAGCTGGCCAAGTCGCGAATCTTGTGAACGCAGTTGGCTCTTAAGAGGCTCTTAATGCCGTTTTGCTTGATTTTCCCTTTACTCTCCCTCTACTTTTTTTTTGCATATTTAAAAGCCTGAATTCATTCGCTGATCAACTAATCAGCCAGCCAGGCAGTCAGGCTGAGCAGTCAAAGAAAGTCGAGTCGAGTCGAGAGCTGAGCTGAGCTCAAGCTGGTTTATGGCTTATCAATGCACTTTGCCGCGCAACACGTAAACTTACTTTACACGCGTTAACTTCTGATAAGACGACTGACTCGCAACACAAAATGAAAGAGATAGAAACAGAGAGAGAGAGGAAGAGAGACAGAGTGAGGCAACAACAATGGCCACTGATAGCGCTTAGAATTGATTTAAATCGATGTACTTTGCATATTTTGTGCATTTTTATGGTCAGGATGTGCAGCCAGAGCTTGATCATTAGGCCGTCCGTCTATTGGCCAGCCAAAGAGCCAGAAGACCAAGCCAAGTTTCGTGCCAGCGCGCGCTTTTACGCTTTGCTGCATATGAGACGAGGACTAGAGAGACTCGAACTGCAGCTGACTGTGGCTGTGGCTGTGGCTGTGGCACGCGGACTTTTGTTGCAGACAAAATTGTCGACAAATAGTTTACACGGGCATGAAATTGTGCTGGCCCAGGAATGTTGTTGCTGTTGTTGTTGTTGCGGTTACAGGAATGTGCATAGCTCAAAGTAGTTGGAAAACAAAACATTTGGATTAAATGATTGAGTGCAGCATGCAACAACAACAGCAACGATAGTTAAAGAAAGCAAGTCAGCAACTGAGAAGCGCATAGAGCGGCGCACGTTAGCTGGGCATGCTTGAGCGCATTGCAGCGAAAGCTTTTGGGTGGCCCTATGATCTTTGCTATATAATATCAAAGCATTTGCTTTAAAACACGAATGTTAATTAAATTGTGTGTGTATGGAAATGTGAAAGAGAGAGAGAGAGAGAGAGGGAGAGAGACAGTTGAATATGCGTCCGTATGTGGTCATTAATTCATATCAAAGGGGTAATTGAAAGCCGCATAAATTAAGCAAAATGCAACGTTTTTTCCCCATTGGGAGTGCGCGGCTTTGACATTTGGCTGCATTATAGTTTAATCTTATTAAAATATTTATATTTATTTAAAATATGCATGCAATTTATTAATTTAACTGCCGCTGCGTTTGCTGTTTCGCATTTATTTATGCCATGAGCTTTTTTGTCGTTTTATTATATTTTTTTCGTATTATTTATTTTTTGCTTTTGTATACTTTTTTTTTGTATTTATTATTATTATTTTTTTTGTGGCAGCCACTGCGCTTAATTGCATTTCGCATATGAATTAATGAATTTTTTATCAGCGCGCACCGCCTCCATTGGCGACTCAAATATGCAAACATCATTTATTTCATTTCATTTTATTTCATATATTATTTTTGTTTTTTTTTTTCATGGCAACTGATAATAGAATAAAACAAAAAACAACATGCGCCAACCGCAGCGATTTTTGCCTTGTTTTTTATTATTTTTTTATTGGATTTACTTTTTTGTTGTTGTTGTTGCAATGCTGCCTATATTTAATTTCATTTGTGGTTGGCTCTGCGAAAGGGATAGCCATAGGCACTGCCGTGCAAAAAGAGACAGCAATAGCCGCTGTACAAGCGAATCGCAGCGAGAGTTATGTAACTGATGCCCATCCATATCCATATGCTAGTTACAGTCGGCAGACTCTTGTAAATTCTAGAAATACCCACTCAAGCTAGTTGATTAATGAGTAGCTCCCACTCCCACTCCCTCTCTCTCTCTCTCTCTCGATTTCCATTGAATTTCATTGTTATCAGTTTGCTTTTGATCTGCTCGCTGCTAATCTATGCTGCAGCTGAAGTTTCCTTGGAAAAAGGGTTCCATTTCCATATCGTGTGTGTGTCACAAATTTCCAGCTAGTTTCATTAAAATGCAATTAATATAGGCTTTCAGCACATTTCAGCCACGGGCCATGGCCAACTAGCCGCACAGTATCTGCGCTCTTGGCTCAAATTAGGGTGCGTCATAATTAATAATACACTTCTGGTCGACAATTACGCACATGGGCCAGCAAAGCATTTCATTAACTTTACATTAAATGTGTGTGTGTGTGTGAGCCAGCTCAGTGCAATTGCACAAAGCCAAAACATTGACCATTTTGATGGTGGGGGTTGCAACAACAACAAGAAAAAAAGAAGTTAACTGTTAAGCACACACACACACACACACATAAAGAGAGACATCTATATATATATAACTCAATCCATTAACGTTTTGATAAAGGATCTTTATGACGACACTCCAAGCGACGGCAGCAATCATCATCAGTATCAACAACAACAACAATAACAACAGCAATTGCTTTGGTACGTGTCAGTTGGTAAGAAAACACACACACACACGCACACGCACACATCGAGTGAAAAGTAATTGCGTTTAAATGCGTTTACATTAAGCCAAAATGCAGGCCAAGCCAAGTTGGACACTCGCTTGGCCTAATTGCAGCAAGCCATGCCCGTGCCCATGTGTGTGTGTGTGCGTGTGTGCGTGTGTTTGTATCTATCAAGGACAATTATTATTACACTTGTAATGTGACCATTAATGGCATTATTAATGCAAACGTTCACATTCACAGCTCCCAAGAAACGTTTCAATGCATTACACAATTTCCGTAACAAACATACATACATAGAGATAGATATAGTTATATATGTATCTATGCATCTAGCTGACTGACGGCGACTTTACGACATGCAAAGCCAAAGCTAAACACTTTATCTGCCGCACCCCCCGCCCCACACGCCCCTTCTGCTTGAACGTTCCTCAGTTGGTTTCAGTTTACGACTTTTTAATAGTTCTCACATATTTTTTATAGATTTTTCTACGCCCGCTTTCTTGTGGTCTTGCCGTGCAGCTAGGCTAGGCTCTCTCGCTCTCTCTCTGTCTCTCTCTCAACTGTTGTTGTTATTGTTATTTTGGCCAGCACATAAAATTGATTTCCTTTTGGCAGTCGAGAACCCGGGCGTTTACTCTTTCGCCTGTCATAAAATTTATGTTTATGTCGTAAAATTTAGTTCGATTTTTGTGGCTGTTTTTGCAGCATGCCTTTTGATTTCATTGCTTGTCATTGCAGTGCACTAAACCGAAGAGGAGGGAGCAGGAAGGGGGCGAAGAAACCCCAACAACAACAGCCGACCACACCAGGTGCTACAAAGGGTTCGAATTTCGCACAGACCACGCGGCGCATTCGCAATATGAGAAATACACAGACAAAAAAAGAAATTCAGGAGTATCTGCCCCAAAAAGAAGAAAGAAAGAAGAAGCAGCAGGAGCAGCAGCAAAAGTTGTCGCTTGCTGATATAAACAAACGACATACATTTGTTTTTATTACACACCTTTTTCGGCAAGGCAAAGCAAGGCAGGGCGCGGGCGCGGGCGAGGGCGTGGCCGTAGTAGATTCTAGTTATTTTAATGCACATTTTGTAGGCAATTCCAAATTAGGCAATGTTTGGCCCTTTTTATATGGGCCAAGTACTCAATGTTTGCTGCTACTACTGCGACTCCTGCTCCTGCTCCTGCTACTCCTGCTGCTGCTGCGCACATCATCAAGGTGTGCGCTGGGCGGAGTAAGATTGGCGGATGGATACATTTGGGTGGTTGGTTTTTGCCTGCCAACTGCCGCCTCCTGCCTAGCTGCCTTGCCGCCTCCTGCCTCCTGCCTTGCTGCCTGTCGTACTTATAAAAAAGTAATTTTCTCATTTCTTGTTCAGTTCGAGGCTTTTTGTATATTAGAAGGAATGGCTTTATTTATTTCTTATATGTAAGTGGCGGCAAAACTTTTTCCCTGCCATCTTCTTTGCTTTTACTTGTTCAGCTCCTTTTGGTTTACTTTTTTTTTTTCTTTTCGGCATATTCTTTCTTTGGTTGCTTTTGCCTGGGCGCCCGTTAAATTGGCAAGTTTGTTGTGCTTAGTTTGGGTCTCGCTGCTGGAGCACATAAATTAGAGGCACAAATTAGAAATTATGTGCGCATTTAAATGTGAAGAGGAGCGAGCTGCAGCCTTAGTCGGTTAGTCAGCTCCATATGTTCCGGCTCGGGCCTTGTCCTCTCTACTCTAATGAAATGGCTGCGTGCCTCAGACTCTGCCCCAGCCACGGCCTCGGCCTTTTACTCAAACTCAATGAATATTTGAAGAGGCAAGCCAACTGCCTACGGCCTACTACGGCCAACAGCCAGCAGTCAGAGAGAATAAACCAAACAAAATGAAACTTTTGCCACGGCGCCATTTGGCGCTACAAAAGATATTTTTCCATTGAAAGCATTGCAGGCAAAAGTTGTTTAAATTTAGCCAAACCAACACATGTGTCTGCAGTGGGTGGGGATCGCAATGCGAGTGGGACGTCGAGTGGGGCCCAGCACACACCAATGTGCCACCATTTGTGCTCTTTGTCGTCGTCGTCTTTTTCGGACATGGGACAATTGGCGCTGATATTGTCGAGGCGCTACAAGAGCAGCCAAATGACACAAAGACAAGTTCAATGATCTACATTGTAAAAAGGCGCGACAGGCGACGCCAGAGGGGGGGCAGAGTGCCACACAGAGAATGGCATTGATCTCTCTATATACATCTTATATAGATCTCAGCGAGTATACTTATACATATGTGTATATGTAAGTATATATCTCAGTTTTTATTTAAAAGAAAAGCCAACTAAATACGCTAGCAACTTTTGTTACTTTTAAAACGAGCAAACGGAATATAATGATCTATATGTATGTGTAGCATATACTATGTATAAGTAAATATATGAATATGAATATTTTTTAGAAATGTCCATAAAATTTAAGAATTGATTTCTATTTAAATTCTCCTTTTGGCGAGACAGCAAAAGAGTTGAGAGCACAGAATATGGTATTGATCTTTCTATATATCATACAATGTACATATGGATCTCACTAAATACAATATATCTATGTACTTTGTATATATACCTTAGATTCTATAAAAGAATTTCGTACTAATATAAAAATCAACAATTAATAAAATATTTCTATTAGGTTCTTTATGTTTCTGCATTGATCGCTCTATATCTATCTTTTCTGTTATGATCCTCTTAGAGCTTCTATATATCATCTATATGTCCATCCATATTCCTATCTGACCTCAGTGAATATATCTTTTTACACATATGTATATCTATGTATATATCAATGTATATATATCTATGTATATATCTATGTATATATATATTTATATATATCTGTGTATATATATCTATGTACATACATACATATGTATATATTTATGCATGTACAGTAGGATCCGTTTGTAGAGTCTCTCAAGGAATCAACAATTTTACGTCGTTCTATCCGTACAACACAATAACCGAATGGAAAACCTTCCATATAAGTTTGTTGGGATAAGCTTAAGATATCAACAAGCGCTCTAAACTGAATCTTTATAGATTCCACTCTATATCTTACATTTGTATAGGCAGAATTCTCTACTGATTTAATATAGCTAATATGATAATTATAATAATTATTTTGCTATATGTAATCATTGATAAATTGTAATTTATTGGAAATAATTGAGATCGAGATATCTCTCTCTCTCTCTCTCTCTCTCTCTTTCTCTTTGAGTTCTCAGTTTATTCCATATAGATTCCATAGAGATTCCATATATATTCTATATATATTCCATATATATTCTATATATATTCCATATATGCTCTCTATCTATTCTATATCTTGAATTTCTTATAAAGCGACATTCTAACAATTTAAGGTAACCGAAATTTACACCTTTCTGGTTGGGATCCTCCCCAGGATCACACCTCCTCGTTTCGTCCTTCACATTTTCTGCTCGTTAGTTTCCCACTTGGCTCTTGAGTTCGGTTCGACAACTTCATTTCCGTTTTGCTTCTCTTTTGGTACTTCAGTGCTCATTATGCCCCTCAGGCTGGCCTACAACCCCCTCTCGATAATAATAGCAGCCAGCACTGTGTGTTTTACTAATGTCGTTTATCATTAGGCTAGTCTACCACTTACTTACTTACTGTGGACTGCCTTGAAGCATATTTACCAGAGACAGAGAGAGAGAGAGAGAGATAGAGAGAGAGAGAGTTCTCTACACGTTTTCTTCCTGTTGACGCTAGATAATTTGGCTGGCTTGTCTGTTTGCCCGTTTGCCCGTTTCCCATTACAAAATGTCAAAAATTTTCCCAAACACGACACGCCCCTGCAACGAGCCGAGCAAAACGCCCACGACACGCTCCCGTTGCCACTTAATAGAGAATTGGAATGCTCGTAGGTGGCATAACAACATGGTAATGTTAATGGTAGAAAACGGCCAGGCAGTCAGGCAGTCTGACTGCCAGCCAGGTAGTTATGTAGGTGGATCGGTGGTTAGGTTGGTTAGGTGGTTGGGCTGTCTCTGGGTCTGGCAGGTGGGTACGCCCAGCCAAAGCGCATAATTTGTCATTGAATGTTTGGTTTTGGCCTGCCTCTTGTTGGCCAGAACAGCAGCTAATGTCTTAGGTGTTGCCTGTTTGCGTAAAAAACGGTATTGCTACCCCATTGCTCTCACTCCCTCTCCCCCTCTCTGCTCTAGCGTCTCAACTAATGGGCGTGTGTGTGTGTGTGTCTGTGTGTATCCATCCACTCGAGATATTTTGTCCAGCCTATGCCATTTGTTGCTTAATTTGCGGCTTACGTTTAAAAAGCATTTAGCGGACAGTCGAGTGCGGCACAGTGGCCACCATAAAAACGTGTCCACTTGCTATCTCGGGTCGCAAAGTTCGCTACCATTTAATGCACACACATATAGCCATATAATTATAATTGCTGATAAATGTTTCATACTAATAAACACTTAAAGCGAACGAATGAACGAACGAACCTCCCGTCCGCGACATGGAGCTAACGATGACGACGTCGCCGGCGTGTGACGCTAATGACACTTGGCGTCGACGCTGACGCTGCTGCTGATGTCGACGTCGACAGCGCTGGCAAAAATGGAATGATTTGTGTGAGAGATTGCATGCCTTGCAGTGATTTGTGATTTGTGTGTTGAGAAATGCAATTTTAAACGAGGGGGGGACACCAGCAACAACAACAGCAGCCAGCGCATGGCGACTTGATAAGCCACTGTCATCAGCAGGCTGCACTTTTTGATAGCTCTATTAAAGGCAAACGACAGTCAGTAGTAGTTGTTGTTGTTGTTGTTGTTGTTGCTCATTCATTTTAATACAAAATGGCCGATCTATTTATTATTGAAGTTGCAAATTTGTTGCGAGCAAAATAAATGTGAAAATAATGAATAATAAAAGTCAAGAAGAACATGATTTTTTATGACTGACGCGTCTGTTTGAATGAGTGCGAAAAATAGCAAGTGCCAAAGGCCTTGTCTGTCATGACAAGACACACACACACACATACATGCAGAGGTCGTTATCAGCATACGGTTACCGAGTGGCCAACTGATACAGTTTTAGCTCTGTGACTAATTTATGGGGAGGCCAGTGTAGCACAGATCACAACTATATTATGGCGATAGACTTTCAAATCAAGTCAAAGTCACGCTAAAGCAACTCGATTTTTAACAAAAGATATCGAAAGAGGAAAAAAAAGAGAGTGAAATATGAAAATTTCATGGCTCAGAACATCAGGAAGTTTGCATTTTGTCTGCACGCGGCGGCGACGTCAACCCTCCGCCAAAGGGCGTCCAAAGTTGTTGTTGTTGTCTTTGTTGGTGTTGCTTGTTTGTCAACTGTGCTGCGACCTCTGCCAGTGACACAAGGCGCAAGCGAAGTTTTCCCTGCTGGTGTTGATGATTTTGTTGATGTGCTCGTTGAGTTTGATGTGGCAGGAGCCCAAAGCGCAAAACCCGCACCCTGAACCCCCGCTAGAGTATGTATATATAGGTATATGTATGTATATAAGCGAGCCCAATCCCAGGTCTGGGAAATTCGATGCGCATTCTATTCATTGGCGTGTCGGTCCTAGAAATATGATAATGTGCCAGCAGCGAGAGGAGCAGCAGGCGAATATGCAACAGTCAGTTCGTAAATTTTCATTGTAAAACAAGAACTGAGACTGTATGAGTGTGCTTGTGTGTGTGTGTGTGTGTGCTAGGGGATGAAGATGTATTGCCTTTTGTGCAATTTGACGTAATGTTACATAAGCTCTACGCTCGTTCGCTGGGGTTGGCCTGCTCATTATGAAAGGCGCAGGCAACATCGAATTTCTGTTTCAATATTTTTTTTTTTGTGATTGTGATTGTGAAGCTGGCTTGGGTACGTGCGGCAGCTGGTGCCCCTTTTGGGATTGCTTTCTATATGTAGCTGGTATTGGGTTCGGGCTGGCAAGGGCAAGGCAGGGTGTGCAGATACGCAACAACAGATATGGGTAATTTTTTGGCAGCCGTGCGAGCGTTTCTATTCAAAAGTTGTTTAATGCGTAAAATTTTAATTTTTTTTTTTATCGTCGTTTGTTGTTGTGCCACGTTGGTGGCGGAAATTGTGTCAGCATTTGACAAAAGAGTTAAAAAGTTGTGGGAAAGGCAGATGCAAGCAGCACAAGATTGACTGATGGATGATGATGCTGAGGTGTGAATGGATCTTTAGAAGGTTGTGCACTGTATATGAATATATATGTGAAATTATATACCACCAGCTAACGAAAGATAGAGATAGAATGTCTGTTAGTTCTAGATCTAGTTTAGATATATTTACATGCCATGAATTGTTGTTGCTGATAAGGCAAAGCTTTTAATCTCTGGCTCACTTCCGGCGGTGCTAAATCACTGCAAGAACCTTTTACGAAATAGTCACCCAGCAGTTGCTGTCAAACCAAGCAAATGTAATGCTATTAAAAGTAAACCAGCAACGACAACAGCAAAAAAAATGCTTTCACATTACAGCGAAACTCTCATGAGAAACTGTCGGCCAGCCAAATGAAAATTGTCTAATTGTGCGTGGTAAGATAACAAACAGGCAACGGCTAGAAGGGCCAGAGCTTCCTGTTATTGTTATTGCTATTGTTCCGACTCAGTTTGTTATTGTTGCTGTTGTTGTTGTAGCACATTTCATCAATGTAAATAAGCAAAAATTGGGCGACAGCAGCAACAAAGATAATCGCCTTAGCGAAAAGTGCACTCCAGGTCATCGATGTGGCAATGTGGCATTAAGGCCGCAATGACAACAACAAGCTGCCACACATACAAACAGACAGAGAGAGGGAGAGTGTGTGTGAGTGTGTGAGCAACCCCTCGTTACTTTAAAACTGTAACAATTGGCAATTGTGTGGGTCTTGCGGCTTGACGAACCTTTTGAGCACGCTCAGCGGAAAGGATAACACGCACTTCTGAGGCTGCCCCACGCCATGAAAGTTAATTTACGTCACGCAGCATTTTCAATCAATGTCAGAGAGACCAGGAGGGGGGTTAAACTGTAGCCGCCGAAGGGTTGCACTGAGTGCTCTAAGGGCTGAACGCTCGCTCGCCCGCTGTTCTTGTTTATTTGCATTTCGGGCAGCTAAGGCAATCAAATTGATCTCGTTTTATTTTGATTTGCATTTAAGCGACACTTGACGACTCTCACAACTGTAAATACACGCACAGACCTTTAGCATATTTTTCTAGCTGACAACGCTGACATTTATCGCCTGCTTTGGCTCTTTAATTGCGCATTAACTGTTGCGCCAAAAGGCGAGACGAGCCAAAATCGAAAATTATATGAAAGAAAAATACAGACGTCCAGATCCGTCATCATCATCAACATTTTGGGCAGGTCACACAAACTAACTAACACAAAGATATACAAATATTTTTTAATTGAATGCAATGCGCTGGTACGCGCGACGTTGATGAGGGTGCCCTATAATTATATAGACCCAAAGACTAACTCTCCAAACTGAATCGAAACTGGCTCTCCGACTGGCTGACTTCTGGCTGTCTGTGTTTTGTGCTCGACTCGACTGACTTGTGGCTTTCCGACCAACTAATTGCTGGGATTATTTATTTATGGAAATCTATCTAGCCAAAAGTCGTCGCGTTGACGCCCCTAACAATTTCGATTATGTTGAGGCCAGCAATTAAGCGGAGCAAGGCGGCAGACAGAGTCTCGAAACTCTCACTCAATACGATCCTAACTATGTGAAACTCCAGCAGCGATTGACACTCTTCTAGCTCATCAGAAAGCGATTACAACTCGAATACTTTACATATAATTTGGAATGGTTTATCAATTAAGAGTTCTGATGTCGATTTCTATTCCGATTTATCTTATGAAAATGCCTAATTTAGTCTGGTTCTTTATATTTCAATTTTCGTAGACATTTTCACCATTTATTAAAATAAAATATATTTTGCACAACTTCCTATATGTTTATATAATTTATTTATCAATTAAGATCAGCTCGATTTAGCTGCAGCTTTAAGAATCAACTATATAAATATTATTTATAATATTACTAATTAGTAAATATTAAAGAAAATTATATTTTTTATTGAATTTACTATTTTTCATTTATTTTTAAATTTATATTTTATTTATTTGTTAATCATGAGTATTTCTTAAATTAACATATATTTTTTATTTAATTTTTTATATTTATTATTTATGATTTTTTTATTTTTATTTAGTCTTTTTTATTTATTATCTTTTATTTTATTTATTTATTTAGTCATGTTTATATATTATTTATTTATTATTTAATAGTTATTTATTTATTATTATTTATTTAATATTTATTATTTAGTATTTATTATTTATTATTTATTATTTATTATTTATTATTTATTATTTATTATTTATTATTTATTATTTATTATTTATTATTTATTATTTATTATTTATTATTTATTATTTATTATTTATTATTTATTATTTATTATTTATTATTTATTATTTATTATTTATTATTTATTATTTATTATTTATTATTTATTATTTATTATTTATTATTACTTATTATTTATTATTAAATATTAAATATTTATTTTTCATTTATTTATTTTAGATTTTTTGGACTTTCTGAGAAATGTCTCCTCCTGCAACTATTTTCCAGCGCTTTTCTTTTCAAGTAAAATATTTCTCATTATTTAAGGACTTTAAATACATGATTTGTTTTGTCATTTTCTACGTCTTTAGGCAATTGCCTGACCTCATAAATTAGAGCAACTTAAACATTTCGAGTGCTTCACACACACACACACACACACACACGTATACAGAAATGAGACTTGAGGAGGACACATCCTTGTGCTACGTTTTTCTTTATGCTTTCTGCGAAAAATTCCTGTCAAAATTGATAAAAATCACATTTTCCATTTGAATAACATTTTACGAATTCGTGCATAAAATTACGGCAACCCTCGACAGCGTTTGCTATCCTCTCTTCCTCTTCCTCTTCCCCCTCCACCCGACCCAAGGATTCCTCTGCCTGTCTCTGGCTCTGCGTGTGCACTGGAATTTGTGCAGCAGCAGTGAATTTCTTTGGTAACCACATTCCTGGACTAGCTGCCTCTGCCACTGTCTCTTCCTCTTTCTCTTTCTCTGTCTACTTAAAATGTAGAAAATATCTATTTGCTACGCCCGAAATACGCGCGGCAAATGCTGCTCGACTCAGGGAAATGATGTGAACTCGACTCGAGCGAGTCGAGCGAATTTCTTATCACCATGGCAAAAACTCGAAATGAACATTAAAATTTGCTGCTCGCTGCCCGCAAAACTCATTCAACTGTAGATAATTTTCATTCACACACTGAGGCAGAAGACGCACAGCTTCAACTGCTTTGGAGTATGCCAAAATTTAATTTGTCTACAAAGTAACTCGACGTGTAGATAAATCAATCAAAACTCAACAGAAACGATGAAGTAGAAGAAGAAGAAGAAGACATCTCGTAAAAGTCGACTAGAATATTTTTTGTTGCCAATAGTTTGCTAGTTGTTGTTGTTGTAGTCGGCTCACTTTAAAGTTTCATTTTTGTTGTTGTCCAGCGCAGCGCCTCCTTCTGCCAGTAAAACTGAGCGCAGCGGCTTGAGAGCGCGTCATTTGGTCTATGGCCGAAAAGTATTGCTGTCTTCAAAAAAAAAAAAAACTATGTATATATATATGTATATATTGTATGTGTATCGATGTATATACTAAAAACTGAAAAACTGAAAACTGAAAACTGCATTATCACCATGGAGCACTCGAGGCGGACGACGAGTGGCCCGGAGAGTGTCGCTGTCGAGTGGTGTTTGCGCCGAACGCGCTTTTGTTTTCTTGCCGGCACACAGAAAAACACATAAAAAATATTTTGCCTATCACCATAAATAATTCAACGTGGAGTCCAAGTCCAAGCAGAGCGAGCATCGAGCATCGTCGAGCATAAAAATCTTCAAAAAGAAGCGCCAAGTGCGAAGTTATTGCTGTTGTTGTTGTTGTTGTTGTTGCCGCTGCACACACACTCAAAATATTGAAAAATCTCTCGGTTGCCACAAACTTTTCAAGTGAAGACTCTGCAACATGCAAAAGACAGGCAGTCTACGACGGCAGTCGCGGCTTAGGGCTCTCCCTAAGTATCTCTCAGTCGCACTCATATGTGTATGTGTGTGTGTGTGTGTGTGTGCTTAAGCTTTGAGCCGCATTCACTCTGCTCACTGAAGTAGTTGCTCGCTCATAGCTTGAACCACAGCAACACTTCAGGCATTCAAACTGAAGCAAACAACATAATCAAACAGCTGAGCAAAGCTGTAAAGAGCATTCACGCTTCGTATAGACTCGCAGCGTAACTGTAACGTGTGTGTGTGTGAGTGAGTGTGAGTGACTGCAAATGTCAGCTGCTATTCAATAAAGAGCGAACTATACGAATTATTTAACGGACAGCCAGAGATCTAATACCCAAATGAATATATCTAGTGTATATCGAGTGTATATATAGGATATATCTAGTATATAGTATATCTAGCATAAATCTGGTATATTATCTAGTTATATCTAGCATATATCTAGAATATATCTAGAATATTCTAGATATATATCCAGAATATATCCAGAATATATCTAGAATATATCTCGAATATATCTAGAATATATCTAGAATATATCTAGAATATATCTAGAATATATCGAGAATATATCTAGAATATATCCAGAATATATCCAGAATATATCGAGAATATATCTAGAATATATCCAGAATATATCCAGAATATATCTAGAATATATCTAGAATATATCTAGAATATATCTAGAATATATCTAGAATATATCTAGAATATATCTAGAATATATCTAGAATATATCCAGAATATATCTAGAATATATCCAGAATATATCCAGAATATATCGAGAATATATCTAGAATATATCCAGAATATATCCAGAATATATCGAGAATATATCTAGAATATATCCAGAATATATCCAGAATATATCTAGAATATATCTAGAATATATCGAGAATATATCTAGAATATATCCCGAATATATCCAGAATATATCGAGAATATATCTAGAATATATCTAGAATATATCTAGAATATATCTAGAATATATCTAGAATATATCTAGAATATATCTAGAATATATCTAGAATATATCTAGAATATATCTAGAATATATCTAGAATATATCTAGAATATATCTAGAATATATCGAGAATATATCTAGAATATATCCAGAATATATCCAGAATATATCGAGAATATATCTAGAATATATCCAGAATATATCTAGAATATATCTAGAATATATCTAGAATATATCTGAATATATCTAGAATATATCTAGAATATATCTAGAATATATCTAGAATATATCTAGAATATATCTAGAATATATCCAGAATATATCTAGAATATATCTAGAATATATCTAGAATATATCGAGAATATATCTAGAATATATCCAGAATATATCCAGAATATATCTAGAATATATCCAGAATATATCTAGAATATATCTAGAATATATCTAGAATATATCTAGAATATATCTGAATATATCTAGAATATATCTAGAATATATCTAGAATATATCTAGAATATATCTAGAATATATCTAGAATATATCCAGAATATATCTAGAATATATCTAGAATATATCTAGAATATATCGAGAATATATCTAGAATATATCCAGAATATATCCAGAATATATCTAGAATATATCCAGAATATATCTAGAATATATCTAGAATATATCTAGAATATATCCAGAATATATCTAGAATATATCCAGAATATATCCTGAATATATCTAGAATAAATCTAGAATATATCTAGAATATATCTAAAACATATCTAGAATATATCTAGAATATATCCAGAATATATCTAGAATATATCTAGAATATATCTAGAATATATCTAAAACATATCTAGAATATATCCAGAATATATCTAGCATATATCTAGAATATATCTAAAACATATCTAGAATATATCCAGAATATATCCAGAATATATCTAGAATATATCTAGAATATATTTAGAATATATCTAGAATATATTTAGCATAAATCTAGCTTATATCTAGCATATATCTAGTATATATATTGTGTAATCAGCAACACTTACCAGGGTCTGATGTATCTAAGACAGGTGGCTGCTGTGATAATGGACCAGGTGTACTACCAGCGCCCGGCGAGCGAGCATCGTCGTTCATTGCGCCCCCATACGACAGCGATGAGCTGGGCGGCCGCTGCAAAGAGAGAAAGAGAGAGAGAGAGAGAAAGAACGATATTATTGAAGCGATCAAGCTGCAACTGTCTATAGACAAATATATATATACAATTTTAAACACATACATATTTATATATGTATATATACAATAGATTGATCAAGGCATGCGTTAGGTGTTTGTTAGAATTAGTTACAAATTGCTTATAAATGTCGCTTTAAATTGACACGCCAACCATAAAATGGGCCACATCAAACTGGCCAGGCAATCAATATAAAGTCCGCAATGTCGACTGTCCCATCTGTCTGTCCCAGTCGGTGTCCGTGTCCGTGTCTTAGTCAACGAGTCTGCACGACTGTCAAGTTGTCAAAACTGCCATGGCTTGGCCATATTCTGGCCTAACAAATGCCCAAAACAACGATCGTGGCCTAGGCCTAGACCAGCAACAACATCGTGTGCAAATACATATATCTATATATATGTATATGTATATGTATTTATAAGTTATCAAATTAATATGCAGCAACTGGCTCTGCCTTTGAGCTGGCCTGTGTGCGTCTTCTAACTAGGAGCAGCAGCAACAACAACAACAACAGCCTCGTCATCTTTTTAGCTGTGCGACGTCGCGTCGTGCACGATGGCGGCATATTAAACCGCTCTGCTCTGCTGCAGATACCAAAAATGTCAATGTCCAGGCTGGTCATAGCCATGTAGCCATATTTTTAGCCATCACGTCGTTTGCCGCCTAGTGCTTAGCTAGCCCAGCTCCCTCTGCTCGAAATCGATCGGTAAGAGCAATTTAAATTCTGCTAATAACAACGAAATTTGTTGTCGCTCGCAAAAGTCAACAAAACATTAAATTCATGCACGTGTACACACACACACACACACACACACACGCACATGCACACAATTTTTAAGCATTAAATTATTATTTTCCCAAGCTCGTAAAAATTCTTGACTTTCGAATACATTGAATTTTGAGTGATTTTGTTGATTCATTTGGCATGCAGCGCGCATCGCTGGTGTTTTCGCTAAATATTTGTTAAATCGCATATTAATAGCGCCCCGCTATAGACAATACAAATAATATGATACTTTATGAGTGTGTGGGTGTGTAGCCCTCGCAGTTGTAGAGCAATTGAGTTAGAGTTTGAATGCTATTGCAGTTATTTTGATGAAAACTTAGCTAAGCTAAACGTAAAATAAAATAATATTTCCATATTTAAAGAATTTATATAGACTATCAATAGGAACTTCCATATCATAAGCCACATTATAGAGAGTCATTGTCTTTTCAGTGTTTCATTCTTAGCCATAATTTATGCCATTTATTCAAATGATATTGGCCTGTTGCCAATTTGTCTGCGTTGTCTTTTAATTCCTGGTTCGAAAACTAGCTAATTTGGCCATCAATGTATTAATTATTGGGCTACGCTGTCTGCATTTGAAAGTAACGCTTATAACTAACACTGTCTCACTCTCTCACTCTCACTCTCCATCTCTTTCTATATGAGCTATGAGGTGTCTCTTGATGGTCGCATAAACAATTTGCAATCTAAACGGATACGACTAGAGACCTGCAGCAATTGTTGTTGTTGCTTTAATGTTTTTTATTTTTTATTGGATTTTTTTTTCCCTTTCTTTTTTATACTCGTTGGTTACTTTATGGGCTATAAAAAAGCGGGCCAACCGCAGCCTAATTTGTGGCTCATTAAAGCGAGCAAATGAAACTATTTAATTAGCTGCATTAAAAAATTGAAAAAATGAAAAAAAAAAAAAAGAAATACGAAAATGAACTTTTAGAATCTCAAGTGAAACAAAGGGCTGCATTGGGAAAACCCAAACGAAACTTTCCTTTTATGCGTGGCCGTGTTTTGGCCACTCGTAATACGATAGGGCTGTCGGCTTTTGGAGAGTTCGAGTCGGTCAGCTTTACGAATCTTTCACACTTGCCGCACACACTTGGGAGTCGCAGTTAAGGTTCGTCTTCTTCTTCTTCTACTTCTTCTCTGGTCGGTCTTCAGGCTATTGAAATTGTATCGAGTTACCAGAACACGGCGAGTGTTGCATGCGGCATGCGGCATACGGCATGCGGCATGCGTCGTGCTAAATGCCAGTCGCGCTCCTTGAAAGGATAGGGCACAGGACGGAGCAGGACAGGACAAGACAAGGACAGGGATAGGGACAGTGGACGTACTGGGTAACAGAGCTTATCGATGCGTGCATTAATTACATTTTCAATTAACAAGCGGCATGGAAATTAAGCTATCGAATTGCCATTGGCACGACTCGAATGGCAGTTGCTTCTGCTTCCTCTTCTTCTTCTCTCTTGTTTTTTTGCTTCTCCTGCTGTTGCTTATCGCATTGCATGTCCTGCGACAATTATTATCAAATATTGGTTTTTATTTAAATGATGAGGGCCGAACGCTGACTGACGCTTTCACTATTAATGAAATTGAGTTGAGGCAGCTCAGCTCCCCCTCTTGCCACACACATACTCCTGCACGACACTCGCCCTGCCGCTTCGCATCACGTAATGCTGCCTCCCCTCGTGCTCCTCCCACCTTGCCTCATCACCGGCAGCCCAAAAACTTTTTCACTTTGTGTCCCTTTGGGTGCATTAAAATGATCAAGAAACAATTTTCGTTTACCTTTTTGGCGCTGTGGGGTTTGGGGACGCCAACTCGGGGGAGGGGGAGTTTGGGGACCTGCCAGCCGCCTGCCGCCTGCCAGCTAAATTATTTATTTATCAGCTAAAACGCAGCGTCAATAAGCAAAATGGCGTTGCCAGAGCTCTTTAAATTTTTGATGATGATGCCAGACCGCCGCCACTACGGACGGCCGCCAGACATGCATGACAATCGTGTTGTTTAAAAATTTAAACGTGCCGCACATTAAACAACCGCAAAGTTGTGCTCTCACATAAAATGTAATCGCTCGCCACTCACCTCCCTCCCCACCCCACCAAAATGAACAACAACAACTAAACAATCACTTGGTCAATTGCTGTTGGCAAACTTTTGTTTTGTTTGATTGCCCAAACACTTCATTATATTGCGTATCTGCCGCACTTCCGCTTGCTAGCCCCCCATACACGCACTCCCCCTCTCTGTCACTCTAGTTTCTTTGGTCAGCATTCCAAGTGACTTGGCTAAGTCGGCTCAGCTGCCGCATAATTGCGCCTTGGCCCAACTGAATGCCGCGTGCCAAGGCAAATGCAGGACGACTCGCAACATGCAATTTTCGCTAGAGTTTTGGGCTCTATAATTTACTAGCTGCCGTTGTTAATCACTACAATCAACAGTTAGCAGAGCTGCCCTTACTGCCTCCCTTCGCTCGACCCACCCACCCAGCACACACACAAACAAAACAATCAAATTATGGCAGAACTTTTTGAGCGCGTGGGATTCTCGAGTGTGGGCGTGGCAGCGCGTGTGCCATCTCGAGAATTGTTGTTGCCGTTATTATGATTGTGTTACTCATTTGCCAATGCGAGCAGCAGCGCGAGCAGGATTGAGCTGAGCTCTATCTGGAGTACTTCTTCTAATTGCCCTGCAGCGTTTGCCGCGTGCATTTGACATTTTGAGCCATGGGAATGGGAAATGGGAAATGGAAAATGGCAAAAGGTATTTAGAATTGAGATATCTGCGACGGCTGCTGCTGCTGCTGCCTGAGGCCAGTTAGGATTAGTCTATGCTCGTTTACACAATTAAAAACTGCAGCTTAACATTTAGGCCAGACCCAATAATCACTGCCTCACTTGCCCCTTTGCCCTGGGGCTAAGCGAGCACAACTATTTGTTCAGTCTCGAAAGTGGACGTGAAACATATTTTTCTGTTTGTGTACAAACACTCACAATGCGACAGCACACACACACACACACACACTCAGAGATTGACTAAGAACCACACAGATATACAATCACACACACACACAATTCGCATCCATATCCTTAGAACAAATAATTAAATCCTTTTTACATGGCCGCACAGGCTGAAAGTTTTTCGCTTGGTTTATGTTTCTGATGCGGTTCAGGGGCAAACGAAGCAGGGGGGGGGAGAGCTGCGTAGAGCCGAACCCCAAATACCAATCCGTATAAACCCCGACGGCTGTTTGTTTTGATGGATTTGTTGTTTGGCATTGGCCGGGGCGCACACACACACACACACAAAAGCTTGTGTTTGTCTGTTTGTGTCGTGTTTGTCGTTGTTGTTGTTGTTGTTGTGGTTTTAGCGCCCTGGAGCAACGCTTAGTGGCAAGCCAGAAACTCTAAGCAAGGCTCCCTTGCCTTGCCTTGCCTTGCCTTGGCAGCCCCATTGTCAGGCAGTCTTTCAGCTGCTTCTGCTTAATTAACGGTATATGCTCGCACCACCCAGACCGTGTGCCACTTCAACTGCTGTTGTTGTTGTTGTTGTTGCCACCTTCTCTGTACTTAATTGCGCGCATGGCATTTAATTGTTTTTCAAATTTGTTCAAGTTGTAAAATGTTCGCTGAATGAAATGAAATGCGTTCACATGTGTGAGTGCAAGTGTCCGTGTGTGTGTGTGTGCGCCTTGCCATTTTGTTTAAGGGTTGAATTTTTAATTAAAGTAAAATAAGCTGGCATCGTAGGAGCATTGCTCCTTGCAAGACCAATCAGACAGCCAGCCAGCCAGGGGCTCTGGTCTGCCAATTCCCGATTCACAATATGGCTGCCTTTTGGGGTTGCCCTCAACGCTCGACACGCAAATTGCTACACACACTCATATATACATATATATGTGTATGTATACGTCTATGCCGGCAAGTGGCAGTGAGTGCAGGCTATAATTTCAATCAAATTGCAAGTTAATTACACACAATTATACCACACACACACACACACACACATACACACACATGCACACTCATGCAAATACATTCACCTGCACAGGTGGCTCATATAAGTTAGAGCGAGACAGCAGGCGATATGAGTGGCAGCTTGTTGTTGTCTAAGTTATATGCTACGATTTAAATTCCATTTAAAGTGGAATTTAGTTCAATTTCAGACTAAGCGAACTTTAAACTGAGCAATTGATGTAGAAAATATATGATTAATGCATATATTTATATTTCTATTATATATTAAAAATTAAATGTTATATATTATATTATATATATTTTCATATTATACTTATACGTATTATGTATTTATATGATATTATATTATATTGATTTATAATATATTAATACTTATTTCAATAGTATAATATATTATATATATTTATATATTATATTTTTGTATGGCATATAATTTTTTTTTTATTATTATTATTATACATGTATATATATATTTATTATATGTATTTTTTTTATTTTTTATGTTATTATTATTTTTTTTTTTTTTTTCTTACAAGTTTGTCTTTAATATTTTATTTTTTTATATTTTATATTTTTATTTTATATTTATATTTATATTTTATATTTTTATTTTATATAATTTTATTGCGCAAGTATTATAGCTATACTATATTATACTTTTATTTTAAACTTAAAATTTTTATACATTTATTTTTCATAGATTTTCTTTTTATAAATTGTATTAATTTATATTACATATACATATTTGTATTATGATTATATGTGCATACATTATTTTTCTTGTTCTCCATAGTTATGTTTTATAACTGTATATACTCGTTTTTAAATAATAATAAATTCATATATTTATGTTTCTATAAATCTTCTTTTTTAAATAAATGTATGTATCTTATATAATAAATAAAAATTATTCATTTTTTTAATTTTATATATTTTATTCAAACCCTATTTATTTGTATTATTAAATATAAGTATAATTCAAAAGTTATATTTGACCATATTATTTTATTATTAATTTGTTTAATTTTATATTTCTTTTTTTTTAAACTTTATTTATTTGTATAATTAAATATACAATTGAAAGGCTATTTTTTATTTTACATAGTTATATTTTATAACTGTATATATATACTCCTCTTTAAATACTTATAAATTCATATATTCATTTTTCAATAATATTATTTTTATTTTAAGTAGAAAGTAATGTTATTATATATCAGTAAATAATATAATGAATAAATATCATAAAATTACTAAATATATTAAATATTATATATTTTTTTTACTAACATCACAACCCTTTCAACGCTCCCCTTCTCTCTCTCTCTCTCTCGTAACAATTCTATTTACAGTCTGTCTTAAGTAATAAAATTTTATGTCCGCCTATCTATTTACAAGTTTTCTTGTAGTCTATCTATAATAAAAGTTAAAGCCTTTTGGACTGACCAGCTGAGCGGGTCAGTGGCGTAACCACTCGAGTGAGAACATGTTAATTTCGTGTAGAAGCACTTGACATAATTGTGCGACTACTGTGCTATCTATCTATGCTTTCAGATATACAACAATGTTGATCAGATGGGCGTCGTTACTCATACGCAGCGTGGTACAACGTGCGCTCTCTCCCTCTCGCTCTCTCCTCTTTTTGCTGCCTCGCTCTATCTCGTTCGGAGGCACAGGAAATCTTGGACTGCTATCGCAATCGAAAAAAAAAGCACGCCCAAGTACAAGTCTGTGATTAAATATTTATAAGCTGATAACAAATTGAAGCAGGTACCGTAGCTGCTGCCGTCCAAGTACTAGTTTTTTTTTTTCGGAAATCTTGTGCAAACAAAGAAATTAGTATTTTGATAATAAAAATTCAGAAGCTACCTGAAATACACAACACAAAACAGAAGAAAGGAATGAAGAAATAAAAAAAAATATATTAAATAGATAAGCAGAGTGGCGCGCAATTGTGGCTCTATCACTTATCATTTGTTTGACTTTGTTATTATGTTACACAAACAGTGGAAAAGTAGCTGAGGCAGAGCGAGAGTGGCAGAATGAGCAGAAGAAGGTGTAGCATTAACCGAAACTAGATTGGATTTGTAACTGGGATTCGGATTGGAATTGGAATTGGAATTGAGATTCGTTTCGGACTGCTGTGGCGGAAATGGAGCACGGCTCAAGCCGACGGCTGGAATTGCACGCGATTCGCACTGGGCAATGTTCACACAGTGTGTCAGTGGATTTATCTGCGACGCAAATCTTGGCTATCAATTTGAACTTTTGCGCAAAGCCCAACCAAAAGAGATTAACATGTGAGCGAGCGAGCGAGAGAGACGAGTCGGAGCTGCATGGACTTTGCACTTTTTAATTTGCAACTGACTGCAGTTGTTTGTTGCGGCTGCAATGCAAATAAGATAATTATTCAAATGGCATGTTTCACACAATTCCAACACACATTCTTTCAAGTCCAGACCCAGACCAGTTCAAACGAAGAAAGCTGCCCGGAGGGGTTGGGGCTGAGAGACTGTGACTGAGACTGTGACTGGGGAGACGTATCACGAAAGGCAATGGAATCATTTTCTTGCCGGCAAAGATATCAAGATAGCAACATGCAAATGCAGCAATGATCGCGCGAAATAGATTTGCATAAGCTGACAGAGCGAGAGTGAGAGAGATAGAGAGAGAGGGAGATAGAGAGCGAGAGCAGAAGAGAGGATCAGTCGTTGCATGTGAGAACATTAATCGTGTAATTAATTTGATGCATGTGTATGCAAAGTAATTTCATGTAAAATGTCACACCCGCCCCTGGGACCGAAACGAAACGGACGGAACTGGGCACGGGATACCGACACATGGCCAAGGAGTCTCTCGATTCCTGTTACATGGCGTGCCGCAGACTAAAATCAAACAAGCAAACAGGCTAGCCGACAGAGAGAGAGAGAGAGAGACAGTGTCAAATAGATTCCGCTGGCTGATAGAGACGACAGCGCCTGGCATGGAGATTAGCCACATCGTGGTCAGGGATCAGGCGGACATGCCTGTTGCCCGTTGCCCGTTGCCTGACTCGAACGTTCATTTGCAAATTACGTGAACGGTACGTTGTCGACGGCAACTGCTTAAGCAGACATTTTCATTTCGTTTAGCCAGCGAGATTTTATAGATTTGCATTCCTCAAACAAGTATTTGGGCCCGCATGACATATGCAATGTCAGCGCTGACGTGCCAAAATCTCAATCTTAGCATGCGATAAGCACGGCCAAGAGGTGTCTGGACACTCTGTACACTCTGGCTATCGGCCGGCACCCATCTTGTTAGCCAGATAAGCTGACATTTGAAATTAGCCAGCCAGCGGATACATGGCCATAGACAAGGCATTACAAGGATTTGTCGCTGTGCGCCTGCAGTCCAGGCCACGAATTGTCGAGTCATATATATTATGTGAAATTCATATACTACTCGTCTTATTGATATAATTCACTGATAAATAGCCACAGACACAGCTACAGCCACAGCTCCAAAGTAGATCAAAAAGATTCGCAGAGCTATACTTTTCTTCTTATTGTTATAGTCGATTTACCTCCAGCTCCAACTCCATCTCCATCTCCATCTGTAGCTGCCTAAAAGCCGAAAATACACTTCAGTTAAACAACGCCCCGATTCCAGCTTGGTTCGCCCAAGCCATTGCCGCATTCTGCCTTGTCACGCTTGCTGCGAAGTTCAGCACGCCGCGTATTGTCTTAAAAGGCCTCTAAAAAGGGGCGGCCTGTCTCTAAAAGCCCTGGCCCGCACCACCTAACTGAAAGCCGAATGCCGAAATGCCGAAACTGTCGCATCATTGCGGTCCGGGCGCAGTAGACTAGAAGACGACGTCGCCATCGTCATTGCGATGACTAGCAAAAAAACAAACAAAAAAACTCACAGAATATTGAAATAAAGTAAAGTAAAGTAAAACAGAAATCGCGTTCTCGTAGAGAATTTCCATTTAAAGGGCAACTCTCTGGCTGGCAAACTCGTAAATCAGTCGAAAAATCACGTTGGCCAGTGCAAAATCAATTAGAGCTGGTCGTGAGGCTCTGGCTTTTGGCCCAGAGAGAGCCATAAAAATTAGAAAATTTGATTATTGCCACACGACGATGTGCAGAGATTCACTCGTCCATTCGGGACGTCCCATTGGGCCACCCCCTCTCCACCTCCCCTCTCCCCTCACCACGAACCAAGAGCCATTTGCATATTATCGTGCGGCCGTGGCAAGATGCTTTACAAAAATTTCATTACCCAAACCAAAAGGGCATCTCGGTAGCGGCGTTTAAATGAGTTTATTACGTCTTTTGGCGTTTCACAGTTTACAGCATTTAGCCAAAAAAACACTTTCAGGGTCGCAGCACTGGCTCTACCAAAGGGGTGTGCAGCCGCATCAGCGTATTCGTAATGAAATTTCCATAGATTTGCATAAAAAGCCATCGAAACTGAACTCGAGCCGAGTCGAGTCTGTCACCGGTGAGTGGTGCAGAGATGCCCTAAATTAGATAATGTCTAAATTGGATTTAAAACACGCATTTTGCGGGTTTCCAACGGCTACAGCCAGTGCTGCCAGAGACCGTGTCAGTAAATGTGAGTGTGAATGTGAATGTGAATGTGGATGAGAATGAGAATGTAAATGTTCATGTGAATCGGTAGCGCCCATTGAAGACCCATCGAGACAACATCAAAATAACATTAGAAGCGCTTTTTGGTATTTCGTTTCTTTTTCTTTTTTTTTTTTCTCATTTTGCTGTTGTCTTTTTTACTCTTTTGCTTTCCTCTCTTGTTGTTGTTGTTGTCTGTGGCGCATTTAAAGGGTTGCAAATGGTAGCAGCATCGTCGCGTCGGCGTGATTTGTATGCAAATGCCGCAGTGTGCGTGGGGGGTGTGGCACTGTTTGATGGGAATGTATGAAATTTGATTTTTTCAACAACTGGAAGGAGTTGTTTATTTGACCAAGAGCTAAAAGCAGCGACATAAGCCAATTATATAACGTAATCAAATTATGCTGCAGACATTTAATAGACCAGCATGCAGATTATATTAACGGCACCATAAAAATGTCAGTCAGACACTATGGAAATAGATCAGTTTAGTTATATAACAATAAGTTAAATCAGAAATTTAAAAGGTAGCAATGAATTAGTCGGAAGTGAGAGAAGTTTTGAATTTTAAGTCAAGTTCTCTTCCAGCTAAATTGCTGATCATCGAGAACATTTAAATTAGAAACACTGCAATTAATACAACTAACGAAATACAAACACAAGTTGTGAAATATTGCCAATTAATATACACTGTTACATGATCAAGTATTGACTGCTTACATATAAGAATATGTTTTTTGATTTATACGACATGGGATTATCGTTTATAGCGACCTTTGACCGAATTCGCAGTGCCTCAAGTCAGCTATTTCCCTAATCATTGTGAAATTGTTTTACAATAATGGTACAAAGTTCTAATTCCAAGTCAGCAATTCTCCTAATCAACAATAATACTAAATTGCTTACGTAGTTCAATGTGTAACAAGGAAAGTGCTTAAAGAATTTCAAACAACGTGTAATATATAACGTATTACGTATAGCGTATTACGTATAGCGTATAACGTAAGGCGTATTACGTAAGGCGTATAACGTAAGGCGTATTACGTAAAGCGTATTACGTAAAGCGTATTACGTAAAGCGTATAACGTAAAGCGTATAACGTAAGGCGTATTACGTAAATCGTATAACATAAAGCGTATAACGTAAGGCGTATAACGTAAAGCGTATTACTTAAAGCGTATAACATAAGGCGCATAGCGTAAGACGTATAACGTAAGGCGTATAACTTAAGGCGTACATACAACGTATTACGTATTACGGACTCAATGTTTACGTGTTACGTATTACGTAGTTTCTAATGTACGCATTGCCCTAATCAGAAACAACAGAAGCCTGCTTTCAATTACAAATGTCTTAGCACTCCAGAAGTTGTGTAATATATTTAATATTCTGTTACGTTGTAACGTAACGCAGTTAACGCAAAAAGTTATTGCCAGCGGAATCTCAGTTAAATGTCAACTCTCTTAGACTCTTAGAGGCACAACTCGGACACAAAATCGAGCGAGTTCATAAATTCCGTTCGCTTGCCACTTGGCCGTTACGTAATTTACATGACATGTGGCAACATATGTGTGTGTATGTGTGTTTGCCTCCGGCGATTTACACGTGTCGACGCCAGGACAAGTTCATAAACTAAAGTTTAAGTTTTTGGTTTTGCTGCTTTGACTGCGCGTTTGAGGCGTTTGCGTTATTTTGTTTTCATTTTTTTGTATTTAGTTTTTTTTTTTTTGCGTTTGTTTCAGTTAGCTTGGCGCTGATTGCGTGGCATTTTTCGCATATTTCTGCTGCACATTTCGTGCAAAACTTAATTATATTAACTGAGTTATTTGCGGCATTTGGCGCGCAGCGACTTGGCCAGGCCGCAAGCAGCGGCACTTGGACAGGTGTTGTTGCTGCTGTTGTTGTTGTTGTTGTCGCCTTTGTTGAACGACAGAAAATTATGACAACTCAACTTGACTAACTGGTGTGGGGCACTCTTGAGCTGGCTGCTCCCTACAAGTCAGCCAACAGCAGTTCGCAGTTGTTCGCACCTAAATGGGCTGACGGACGGACAGTTGGCTGTCTGACTTTGCCGGCTGACAGGCGGCGACAGTTGGACAGCGGACGGACAGGCACAATCAACAACATAATTAAAGGCACAAATGCGCATGTCTGGCTCTTGGCCAGGCTCTGTGCCCGGCTTGATTGAGCCAGGCCGAGCTGCCGAGCTGCCGAGCTTTGGTATGCAACGAGCTGCAATTAAAAATCAATAAAATGCGTGATTTTTGCAATTTTTGCAATGCAATTTGTAATTGCAATAATTAAAATGTTGTTCACAGTTGTTCACTTTTCATTTGGGCTGCTTTTTTTCATTAATTTTGTGATTGTATTTTGAGCTGTTTAATCAAATTTTCACCTCAGAAAGCAACTGAGTCACGTTCATGCCAGAGAGCGAGAGAGAGAGATAGAGAGTGAGCAGCACATGCAGACTGAAACAGGAACGGGGCAACGTAACAACCCTGGTCCAAATATTCAGGCAATCAATCACAGCCTCGCATAACCCACCCCTGCGCAGAGGCTGCTAAGTCGGCTGGGCGCAGGGGCGCAACAAATCGGATTAACTCGCAGACTGTACCACCCGGAGTCGAGATTCACGCAGGCGCATAAAGGTGACCTGGACCTTGGTCCAGGGGTGGGGGGTAAGCCAGCCAGCCAGCGCTAACAATTAACTTTTGTACGTTCGTTTGTTTTTGATTTCCCTCTCTCTGTCTCTCTTTGTCTGTGTCTCAGTGGGCGTGTCTGTGGCCTGGGCGAAAAGGCAAACCCGTAACGAGCAATTGACGTGCACCGCCCGTTGGCTTAGCGATCGCTGCCAAACGTTTACCAACACTGCCTGATCACGCGCTGTTGCGCAATGGCTGCAACTGTCAGTGGCACGTCCAAACAGCCATCGATTATCGCACTGATAACGACGGGGCCAAGCTGAGGATCAGCTTCAGATTGTGACTAAGGATTGTTGCCTGGTTGCCCCAAGTGCATGGCATTCATCATTAATTTCATTGAGTCTTGGGGTTCTGCCAATCATCTCTCTATTTGCCCTCCATTGCGTAACTGGCCAGAGAGACAAAGTTAATGATAAAGATAGACATAGAGAGAGAGAGAAAGAGAGGGCGACTGAGCGATAGCGTGAGCGATAGAGATCGACAGATCGCTGTATGCTTTGCCACAGTCAATTGAAATTTTACGCATTCCGACAAACAACAAACAAACATACACACACTCATACACACACTCATACACTTACACACACACACGTAGGCATATAGACAAATGCATATATAGAATTCTCAATTGCTTTCGCATCATTACGTCTGCGAACAATTTATTTTTATAAAAGGCGAAGCGAAGCGGCCGCCGCCGCCAGCATCGATGCCGCATTTTCATTTTCATTTTCCCGCTTTTCACGCGGACCAGCAGCAGCAGCTAGAGAACACAACGAACGATCAAGTTGAAAAGTGCAGGAAAATTGAAGAAAAATACTGAGGCATGAAAGCAGCGTAAAAAAATCAAATAAATTTTATTGTATAAAGCGCAGCAACAACAACAACAACAACAACAACAAACTGCAGCAAAAACAATCAACGAGCCTGCCACGCTGTAAATAGTTTACAGTTGTGTTGCTGTTGCTGTTGTTGCTGCTGTTGTTGTTGCTGCTGTGGCATTGCCTTTGCGGTTGCTCACACTTTTCCTTGCCACCGTCGCTGCAATCGATCGCAAATTTTTTTTTTCTCTCTCTCTCTTGATTGTAAACAATTTGGCTGGCGGCTGGCGGCCACATCATCATCATCAACATCATCATCAGCAGCAGTAACTGATCATGATCATCATCTGCAGCAGCAGCAGCAGCCGCAGCTAGCTAGCTAGCTAAATGGGTGTTGAGTGCAAAGTGTTTGTATTGCCAGTGAGCCCCCTTCGCCTACCCTGCCCACACCCCGCCAACAACAACAAGCAACGGCCCCCCTACCCAACCATCGGCTATAGAGAAATGTGCATGCAACGTGGCGTTGCCAGCAATATCTTGAATTTGAAAGATCTTGAGCTCTCGATCTGTCGACTGTCGGTGTTAAATGCTCAATAATTTTCGTGAGGAACAGATATATATATAGTGAATATATATATATATATATATACGTGTATTTATATATACATTTATTTCTCGTGATTTTTTGGCTGAATTGCATTGTCTTGCTATGGGCTCGACATCGAAATGACTTTACGACACAGCGGGAGATGCTGAATGCAGAATGCAGCTTCTGTCTATCTATCTCACTCTCACTCACTCACTCACTCACTCTCTTTCTCTGGGTTTTTCAGATTTAATTTTATGTCTGTTGTATGTTTCATATAACCTTGCAACGACAAAGGGGCAGCAGCTAAGGAAGCAAAGTTTTTGGGCTGCACTAAAAATAAATATAAATAAAAGTAATCAAAAAATATAAAAAATAAAAAAACAACCAGAAGAAGAAGAAGAAGCAGCTCAATACAAGCAAAGCTTTGAGTGAAAGAGAGACTCTGAGAAATCCTACAAAGACCCAGGGCCAAAAACTTTTTGATTTTCATAATTTTTGCTCTGACCACAAAAAGGCTACAACAACAACAACAACAACAACAACGACCACCACGAAACGCTTCATGTTAACGACTTTGGGCCTGGTCCCAAGCAGAGCCAGCGCCTCTTGGTCATCGTCTTCTACATTGTCTGCTTCTCGGCAACGTTTCCTCTTAGCGTTTCAGTTTCGTTACCTTTGCGCAGTGATACCGAAAAGCGAATAACATCGAAATGAAATGAAATGAAATGAAATGAGACTTTGTCTGGCACCGGCATGGGTTCCAGGTGCTCGTGCATCGTATCCCAAAAACAACCCGACTGCACCAAATGAGTTTTTTGTGCCCCGCTCTCTCTGATGATTTTTGAATTGATTTGTGTTGTTAAATATTAAATTCTTATAAGTCATTTGCACTTGGCCCGAGCCTGGAGCTGGGCTCAGCCTGGGCCTGGGTCTGGGTCTGGGTTTCGTATGCCTCCAAAATGACAGACAAGACAACAACTGCGACTGCGACTGCGACTGCGATTGTGAGTGCAGCTTCAGTGCTGCTGCCCCGCCCTGCTGCTGCTGCTGATCGCCCGCCCTGCCCACATATATCATTTACACTCTCGACTGGGGCACAGCGGTCGGTCAGCCAAAAATGGCAACGGACCAGCCAGCGGTCAGCGTTGGGCTCTTTGTTGTATTTATGAATACGAATACTGCTTGTGGGAGGGGGGAGGGGCGACTGCCGCTGTGTGGCGCGCAAATAACAAAATTATATTTTCAAGGTGTTCTTTTGCACATTTCTTTTTTTTTCAATTTTAATTAACGTTGTTGCCGTTGCCGTTGCCTGTTGTTATTATTACTGCTGCTGCTTAAAATTGCAATTCGCATTCGCAGCACAGCTGAATGATAAAGAGAGAAGAAGCAGAAGAAGAAAAAAATCATAATAAATGTTTAACAAAAGTTAATAAGCTTTTCGCTTTTGCTTGATTTCATATGTATGAAGCTGTGTTTTATTGTCGTTTTATGGCGTTTTATTAATTTCTTTAATGGCCGCAATGCAGCAGCAGCAGCCAGCTAACCAGTTAACCAAAAGGCAGTGCGGGGGAGCGAACGAGTCGAGTTTAAAGTGAAACGGAATAAATGTCTGTGTGTGTGTGTGTGTGTGTGTGTGTGTGTGTGGCAATGATAAGGCACTTTAGCTTTAGCTCGTGTCGTCTGATTGCCGCAAAAGCGAACTAAATGCTTCTTAACTCTGAGCCGCTACTTTAAAAAGTCATAAATTGACCAGGCTGACCAGCTTAACTACAATGTACACGCTGAAGAATCGGCATACACTTGGAGAAATAGCAGAGACTGGACAATTAGGGATCAAATTTGTTTGTAAATTAAATTAAATACTATATTGTCGTATATTAATAATGGAAGAGAAAAACTTGATGCAAGTGTTGTAGATAGCAGAGCGGGAAATATTTGAGAACATATTGAATAATAAGGAAATATTTAAAATTAAAGATGTTTCATACTCATTCATAATTAAGTTTAGCAGTCAGAACTGTTCTAATATATATAGTACACACATATACATGAATATATATAAGAATATAATTCTATATATATCATAATATAATAGTATATATATCGTATATTATTGTAATTAATAATATAATATAATATAATACAGTCTACATTCATTATTTCAAAGCTATCATGACTCTCCTACAGAATGTCTTTAAGATTTCAAATATTTTATATTTCAAACATTCGATAATTCGTAATATTTTAAGAGTCCTTCGCATTTCGAAATAACGAGATTCGACTGTATAATATAATATTATATAATATGATATGTGAGGAAAAATATACAGAAATAGATTCAAATACAACAAAACTTTTCAGTTGCAGCTCAAGTGAGTACAAATTTATTTCCATGTATCAATTTCTATATACAGTCGACTCTCCTCATTTCGAAATTCAAGAGACTCTTAAGATACTACAAGTTATCGAATGTTCGAAATATAAAGAGATTTTGTAGGGGACTCGTGATTACTTTGAATTAATGAGAGGTTTAAAATATGGCAGGTTTGAAGTAACGAGAGTCGACTGTGTTATATATATATACATACAGTAGAAATCGTTTATAACAAGACTCAAGGGACCGTCTTTATATGGACGCTCTAACCGTATAAGTTTGTTCATATATGTAAGTTTGTCTGGGAATCAGAAGTTTTCGGCGCAATAATCGTGTGGATGCTATAAGCAGAGACGTTATACCCTAACTCTACTGTATATATCTGGGATCATAAAATAGTAGTGATTGTTTGAGAATACAAACTGAATGCAAATTAAATTACATTTTTGATTCATTTAGATGTCAATATTAAGTTACCAAGTCTCTAATCTATATATCTATCTCTATCTATTGTATCTATTGTAATATATCATATCATATAACATATATAGGCATACAACAGCATAAAACATACGTCAATCTATAAAAATAAACAATTTATTGTATAATTCTTAATTATTCCAAGTTCTCCTCTTACTATTCCATTTCACTCAGAGAATATTTCATGTTATCAGACTTCAAGTACAAGTTATTTTATTAGATTATAGTATGCCATTAAGCTGGGCCTATGTAGGCAGGCAATCAGTGTAGCAGTTAGTGAAGTGCTAGATCTTTGTCTTTGTCAGAATGCTTCAACTTGTGTAGACTAACTCTCGCCTCCTGCTGCTGCTGCAAACTTTCACGCCAACAACAGTAGAAACATTCAATAAACACTCACGCAGTGCCCAAATGGACTTTAAACAAGTGCCATGAAGTAAAGAAATTTATATGAAAGCTTAAAGTAAGTCTCCATCTGCTGTAGCTGTTGTTGTTGTTGTTGTTGCTTTTTGCCGTTTCCTGTCATACACCCTGCTGCATGCGCGCCTCCTCCTGCTCCATCGTCGACGTCTGCAGTTGCATTCATTACAAGCGAGGCAAAGGTTAACATGCAACGAACGGCAACAGCAACAACTGCTAAAAAGCTTAAATTTCACAACACGCTCGACAACAACAACAACAACAACAGCAGCAGCAGCAACATGCAGCAGTGAGGCACAGCATCAACGGCACAAAAAGTGCGACGCCGTCTCGGACGACGTCTCTCAACTTTTGCGTTTGAGCATTTAAGTGCCAATTAATAACAATTTTTATGAACCGAAGAAATAGTTGACAACACGGCATGGCATGGCAGGCAGTCAGTGATGCGCTGCTGCTGCTGTTGCTGCTGCTGCGTTGATGTTGCATGCAACAAGCAACATGCAAGAACAACAACAACTACTACTACTAGCATATAAGCCAGACTACGACTGCGACTGCGACTGGCAGAAGGCATGACAAACTAATTTGAAAACCCATAAAATTGCTCAGTTTATTAACAATTATTATATAAGTTTTATTAACCAGCCAAACGTAGCCAGCAGCTCTTTAATTAATTTGTGATTTTTCAGCATCAACAGCGGCGGCATCAACAGCTGCATCAGCATTAGTCGCAATTTATGCCGGCTTATTGACAGGCCTCAACACAGCCAATAAGTATGCAAAGCAGACACACAGACAGAGAGAAAGAGAGAGAGTGAGAGAGAGAGAAGTAAGAGGAAATGTTGCTATGGCGACTGACTTTGAAACATTTGGCGACATTAATATGATTTAATGCGTTAATTAGCACCAGGCAGCAGCAACAGCAGGAGTAGCAGGAGTCGCAGCAGCAGCAGCAGCAGGAGTCGTAGCTGAGTGCTGGTGGGGGTGCGAATACAGTAATAATAACAACAACAAGCGAACTTGAGAGCATCTGACGCGTCGCGCTTAAAACCCCAAAAAGTATGCTATGCGTATTCCCAAAATCCCCGAAGCGGATTAGTGAAGCATTGGCATGCAAGTGCGTACTGGGGTGCCGTCTCCTGCTACTGCTTCAGCTCCTGCTCTAGCGCCGCCTGGTGGCAACTGGTTGGGTCTGGAACGGCTTGGGTGTCTGCGGGTAACTTTGCCACTGTGTGTGTGTGTGTGTGTGTGTGCGTGTGTGCATTGCGTAATTGACGTCAATTTTGTTTTCGCACCGCGCATACCAAAACCCGAAAAAGAAAAACCCCAAGGCCCACCCAGCCAAGGCTGAACCGAACTGAGCTGAGCTCAACTCGGAAATCCAATACGACACAGAAAAATAATTTGCCAAAAATAGAAAATTGTGTCGCAACGACGGAAGTAGCATCGGCAGCGACAATACGATCCTAAGGAATACTTCAAATCGTAATGGCTGGCAGGAGGAGGGCGGGAGGCCGAGCGCAATAAACAGGAGCTACGACAATGCGAGAACCAGAGCCAAGAGCCAACTTGAAGGTAAACGAGGGGTGGCCCACGCCTCTGCCTCTGCTCCTTCCCCTGCTCCTGCTCCTGCCCATGCCCATGCCTGAGCGTCATATTTCATTTATTAGCAGACGGCGTCTGCGGTGGCGGTGGCGGTAGCGGTAGCGGCAGTTCGACAAGCATTTTTATTTATGCCCATAATGCAGGGCATATGCAGGGCAGGCGAAGGCGCCCAAATGGGAATTGCCTGAGCTGAAGGCCAGAGCTAAGAGTAAAGTGCGTCAAAGTAAAGTAGCTTAGAGATTTATGCGGCATTTGGCGGGCGTTTGCCTAATAGAATTTCTTCCTCTTGCCACTGGCCGGGGAAATTGCCAAAATGTGTCAATATGGGCTGGTCTAATGGCAGCACTACCAACGGCTCTACCAAATGCCAAATGAAGCAGATGAAAAACTCTTTCAAAGTGACTTGAAAAAAGTGAAATACTCTCAGTAATATTTGTTAAAGGAAGAAAGTTAATATAGTAAAATTATATTATATTATATTTAAATTTTAATTATTTAATTTTTAAGTTTCATTTGAATTGTATTATTCATAAATTATCTACCTATTGCTATTGCTTTAATATTGAGCATATAATTTCGTAAGTAGGTCGGCATATTGTTTGCACGCAGTGTCCTTTGGCTTGGACAGCGGCACGTGCGCTATTAGATATGCAATAAATTATTTTTGCTAGTTTTTTTTTTTTCTTTTTTCTTCCGTTGGCATTTCGGCTAAGCTGCCTGCAAATTATAGAAAATCCCAACGAGGGACTGACAATGCATTAGAGTGAGAGAGTGAGAGAGAGAAAGAGCGGGTGGGAGATAGAGAAAAGTCAATGTAAGCAATAAGCAGGAACACCATTATCTAATGCTCGGCGCGCCATTGAGGCATAAAGCCCCCAATGAGCTAGCCCCCCTCCCCTTACACTCACTCAGACAGACAGCAAAGCCCAATCTGCAATCCGAGGCCCATAAGCGGCCCAAATAGTGCTCAGGAAATAAAGCACAAAAAGGCAATAAAAATTGCCAAGCAGCCGCCAGTCGAGGTTGACTAAAGGGCGGAATGCGGGCAGCGGGCAGCAGAGCGTCCAAACTTTTGGCTGACTATTTTGTAGATGTTGGCCGCACTGCTTCCGGGCCAATAGAAATGCCAGCACAACAAACAAAGCAAACAGACCACCCCGCATACAAGGATTGAAACAGGGCTGAGATCTTGCTTGCTTTGGCAGCCCTAATGGCCAGCAGACAGACACTGAGACGTCGCCAGCAGCGGATTTAAGTGCAAGTGATTTATGTGCTCTATAAAAAGGGAGGGGATTGTGTGACTAAGTATATGTGTATATATGTGTGTGTGTGTGTGTGATAGAAAATTAGCTGATGTAGACATAAATGCGCCAAATCGCAAATGGCAACGAGTGACGGGCGAGGGGGGCAACGAGCCCTGGCCACAAACAAAATCAATCAAAAGTCGGAATGTCAATTGTCGAGCCAATGCCAAATGAGTGCCGCATTAAATATTGAAAATACCAAAGACACATGAGAAATTCAATTACCAATGGTCAGCACGTTAAAAGGGTTTGAACCCTTTGATATTTAACCCAGTTGAGGAAACGCATTTGGCTGCGCCTGTACGGGCTAGTTAAGTTCCCGTTTAGGCGGATTAAATTACAATTTACAAGTGGCCAATACAAGCTAAGCGGGCCTTAAGTGCTGAACCTTAGTAGCATTTGACCGAGCTCCTGCCCTCTTCCTCCCCCCCCCACTGCCTTGTGGTCGCGATCCGCTTGCGTGCCCGTGCATCGATGATAATTGAAAGGCACTTGAAATGGTGAGCGTGGCTCTCTGGGCTCTGGGCTGGCTAATCGAGTTTGAAACAAGCGTAAATCGTCCTTTTGATATTCGAGTTGACTTCAATTGCTTTTGCGGTGCAAAGTGCAGCTACAGCTCAGGTAATTAACGGTAATTGTGCAAGCAGCAGCGTGCAGGCCCAGCTGGCTTGGCCAACGCCCCAGCGTATGGCTTCCCATTGGGCCAAAGCCTCAGCGGCTAATGTGCGCTAAGCGCTCGCCTGCATTTGCCTAATGACCCAAGCGTAAGCGACGCATCGGACTTTGTATAATTTTGTAAGCTTTTAAACCGATTTGCAGCTTAGCGGAGGCCAGCACTGAAATAACTTTTTTCATTTCTTTTCGTTTTTTGCGCAAAATAAAAACTCTCTGTTTCAGCGGAAAAAATACTTTCAAGCCCCAAGACAAAGGCGACAGACAGACAAAGCGAGCCAATTCAGAGGACGGCTCAGCTATTTTGGGTATCTGTATCTGTTCGCTTTTTGCGGCTGTTTTACGGCATAAATTTCCATTGAATTTGCGCTGGCAAATTGGTAAAAAATGTTTCTCTATATATTAAAAATACTCTTAAAAAAAAAATACAAAAACAACGATGCGCACTGCTACATTTGTGGCTAAGCCAAAAGGTTGACACAATCAGGTAGATATGAGTGTATCGATAAATATATATATATACATATATACCTATGTGGGCACTCGATACAAAAAAAAAACTGCGAGCTTTTGAAGCGGCGGCTGCCGTTTGAAGCAACACTTGACTGAGCCATAGACAGATCAGAAAATCAAAATCAAAATAAAACAGGAAAAACATTTATGTATACACGAAATGGCAAGAACAACAAAATATTCATTAAGATTTCATTATTTGCCAAGCATTTTTTGTGCTCTTTTCGTTTTTTTTTTTTTACTGATTGAATTTTATGGATAGAATTCCAGGAAAACGAAAGCTAAGTATGAATGAAACATTAAACAGAGTTGCAGATATAAAATAAATAGGATCGAAATTAAATTATAAAATGAATTTCCTATATAGATATATTGTTGTATATAAATATACTAAAAAAAAAAAAAAAAAAAAATTTTAAATTAAAAAAAAAAAAAAAAACAATATACTCATTTCAATTTCTGAAATCGAAATTGTAAAATAATTAGGATTCAAATGAAGTTTTGAAATGAAATTTTAATATACCAATATAGATGTGTGTATAAATATACTAAAAAAAATACAATATACTCATTATACTTTTGTAAAAGCAAGAGCTAAGTATGAATGAAACATTAAACTAAGCTGCAAAAATAAAATAAATAGGATTCAAATGAAATTTTGGAATGAATTTCCAATATAGATATATTGATGTATATAAATATACTAAAAGAAAAAATTTCAAAAACCAATATACTCATTTCTCATTCCTGAATGAGCATAATAAAATATATATAAAAATAATACAATAGAATCCAGTTATAACGATGCTCAAGGAACCGTCGGTATAGCCGGAAGTCGCTATAAGCGGAGTCGATATAACCGGCTTCTACTCTATATAAATATATTGTCTCTACCTGGACTCTAATCAGCTTCAGTTAGGGAAATGCCTTCTACTCTCAACAGGAAATGCCTTCTAGTCTAGTCTAAATGATATCCCATCATATCTAATCCGTATTTGCTTAGTCTCCGATCGATGAATGGAAACGAACCGTCGTCATCGTCGACTTTGGCATGTCGTTTCACGCCAATGTCTCAAGGTATCGCATTCAACGCTTTTGGACTGTGTACAATTCCCTGGGCAATCGAAGAATCGTCAGTGCGACAAAAATTGCTGAAAGTTTTGTATTGAACGCGACTTGAAATCCAACAGCAAAAGCCAAAAAAGACAACAAAAATACCAAATAAAAATAAAAACAAGACAAGATGAGCCAAAGCTAAAAACTTGTCGAGCACATTGGCAACTGCATTGAAACATTAGCAGTGATGACATTTTTGCGGTTGCTCCGCACCCTTCCCGCACCCTGTCTACCACAGCTCTACCACACCCGCTCGTCTGCGTCTGCGATTCATCTGATGCCGCTTTGTTTTGGGCCGTTCGTTGGCTTTAAAGGCCTTAGCTTTTTGGCTGGCTGGAACTTTTTGCCCAGTTGGCTGAAATTCCTGAAGACGCGACACTTCATACATAATAAAAGTGGATCGCCGAACAACGCCTCGATCGCCGCTCGTCAAAAGTCAAAAGCCTTGTCACACACTCGATCCGCTGCACACAGAGCCCAGGGCTTAGGCTTTTGGGGTTTTTGGGGTTTCGGGTATGGGACAAACTTCTTTGTTGAGCCATCACGGCGGCATTTGTAGGGCTTTCGTGGCTTATTAATTGTAGCCTTAGCCTTGGACTTGAAGTTGGAGTTGGAGTTGGAGCTCTTGGACATCGGCTGCGTTTTATTCACAAATGAATGCACAAATTTCGGACAGTCGCCTGCGGTTAGAGTCACAGACAGTATGACGCTTGGCCAAGCAGCACAAAGCCACAGAACGAAAAGAAAAAAAAAAGCCTAACTCGTATTCGTATTACTCAGGTGAGAGCGCGGCTAATGAGCCTGGCGAGCATCCTTTTTTGCTTGGCTTTGCCACGAAAACTGGATACCGACCGGGCCAGACAAACAGACACCCAAAACCAGTTCGACTTTTTGACTTAATGCCTATAAAATTATAGGTCTCTCGAAACCAACTGGAAAATTGTGCGGGGCGTTGCTGTAGAAATTAATACAAATGCAGCCAGCCAGGCACACAAAGCATTTTCTTTAGCCCTGCCTCGCTCGCTCGCCTAAGTGGAAAATGCCCAACAAATAAGTATTCAAAAGTAAAGAAGAAAAAAAGAAACGATGTCTAACAGCCAACACGCCCCAGGCAATCACGCAAAATGCCAAATTACATGTAGCTACCATTAACAGAACGAAATCATCTAACACGCAGAGCCTCCAACTTGGCCAACAGAAAAGAAAAGAAAAAAGCAAAGTAAAAAAATGAAAAAAGAAGTCATTTAAGGTGTTTTCCACAAGTCGTACACGAGCCCAGCCCCGCATCCCCTTGCCTTTGCGCAGCTGTCAGGCAATACGATCGGGGCCAGGTCGATGCTCAGGTTTCAGGCGCAGGCTCGCAGATCCTTAACTGCAACGGCTGTGCACTGCAGTTGACACTTGAGCTGGAATTGGGGGCGTGGACGGCCCGCTAAGCTAAGGCTTGCACGTGCCACGGCTCAAGGCAGATTACTATATATAGAGATATGTATATGTGTATATATGTATGTGTGTGTATGGGTAGAAATACGAGCGGGCTTCTCGATTTACATGCAATGATAGCCAGGATACGATGTCCTGCGTTGAAAGTCACAAAAAATTCGCGCACGTTTCACACACTTGACGCACTTAAGAGTTACGCTTAAAACTAAATATGAGTGGAAAAGGGCAGACAAGAAGAGAGGGGGAGAGTGGGCGAGAGAGTGAGAGCTATTGCTGAAAATAAAAAATATATATATATCAACTAAATTAGCTCTCTCCCTCTCCATCCCTCCCTTTTCGCGCATGTATCCATTGTTCCATCAGGTGCAGCGATCTTTCTCTGCGGGGAGGGGGGGCTGCTCCGTCGTTCTTCCGCGTTCCCGTTGAGATTGGCCACAGCTAAGCTAAATGCGTTGCCTTACAAACTAAGTCTCAATTTCGTAAGTGGAAAACAAAAAAAAAAAACATTCCGTTTACTTTTCAAATATACTTTTTTTTCATATATTTATTGGCTAACTCTTTAAACGTTACTCTGTAGTTGTTGTTTCTTAATTCTTTTTCGTTTTTCATTTAATTATATTATTAGTATACATATAAATAATTAAAAATATTACATTAAAATGTATTCGTATATCGTATAGAAGTTGCTGCTTGTTTTTGTTTTTCATTCATATATAATATTTTGTTTTTGTTTTTCTTTTTGTTTTCTTTTTGATTGCGTTTTCTTCTCTGCTAAGATCATTACAATAAGTTTTCGTATCGTGTTTCTCATTTTACAATTTTGCTAAAAACTAAATAAAATTTGTTTCGTGAAACAATAATAAGAATTTATGCAATTAGACACACACAGAAAAGGAAAACGAAATTTTATGCATGTATATTTTTTTTATATATACATATTTCAAAAATAAAAGCAAAAAGCATCTCAATTATTTTTAAAATATATGTATATATATATTTATATATATTTACGTATATGTTTGTGTTGCGTTATTTTTATTTTTATTTTTATTTATATTTACTTGTGTTATATTTTCATAAAATATCACCTAAAGCAATTACGTATTTCAGTTTCAGTTTTGTATTTTGTGTTTTTTTTTTTTAAGTTTTTTTTTTGTTTCTTTTTTTTACATGACAACAATAAAAAATGTTCGCTTTGTTTGCAAAACGTTCAATACTTAAAAAAAAAAAAAAACTAATAGTAAGAACAAAAGCATTAAACAAAGTGTTCAACAAAATGCAAAAGCCCGCAAAAATCATAGGAAACAATTTGTTGCAGCCAATTTTGCAACAGCTTATATATATATTTATTAATAAATATATATATAGTATATGTTTTCTTGTATATTCATTATTATTAATATTTTTTTTTATTTTTTCTTTCAACTAAAAAGCAACTAAGATCGCTTGGCCACAGATTTATGCTAAAATTATATTATAATTACAGCTTGTATTCACTTCGTATGGTTTTTGTTGTATTCAAATAATTGTTTGCATTATTTGTTTTTTTGTTTTTTAATTTTTAAGAGACAAAGTACAACAACTAGTTTTATTTATTAATTATTATATTGTGTAGGATTTTTTTTTGTTTTGCAAATTTTTTATTTGCAAGATTTTTATTTTTTTTTTTTTTTTATTATTCTTAAGTTGAAAAAATAGTACAAAAGCTTTGACATATTCTCATTTTTTTTTCTGTTTTCTGTTTTATTACTTGGTTTGTTTCTTTCGCTAATAAACCAGTTGGTTTATAGTCTACTCATAAAGTGTAAGTATACAAATGACTGCCCATATAGCTGGACTGCAACCGAGTGCAGTTCCATTAAGTACAATGTTTGGTAGATTTAGATTTTTTTGTTTTGTTTTTGTTTTAGAGTTGTTTAGTATGCATTAACTCAAAAGGTAGAAAGAGAATATAGCGATAGAGAAAGTGCCTAGAGCTGGGAAGAGTTCATTTCGAAATTAGTTTTTTTTTTTTAGGGTAAACATAGAGTTTAGCTTTAGTTTTTAGTTTAGCTTAGTATACCTAATAATACGTAGCCTTCCGTTACGGACACTAAGAACTATATAACGTACATTTAGTTAAACCGCTATAGTATACATTCAGTTGAAGGGGGTTGGACAGGGGGGGGAGATGGGGGATAGGTAGAGATAGTAGTAGATCAATGGAATTACTCCACAACTACTATTTCTTGGGATTAGGCCTAGTCTAGTTGCAAGTATCTGATTTTGGGATAGTAGTACAATGGTAATTATCTTATTCCATCTCTTAACTGCTGTGATTTTGAGCACCAGAAGCTGCACTGTCGCTATATACGTATTTACGTACCATATTGTTGTTATTAATTAATAATTACATTTACTTTTATATAATAGTATCGCGTGTAGCATTTTACGTATTTACTTGTATAGTTAAAAATTTTGCTTAGTAAATGCTTAAAGTTCTTTTTTTTTTGTTTTTTCTTTGTTAATGATCTTGAATTATAACCTAAACAGTATCCCGTTCATTACGTATATTTAGTTCGCACGGATTCTAGCTCATTTATAATGTCATCGTATATGCGCGTTTCAATTCTCAATTAATTAAATTAACATTAATCTGGTAATTAGTTTTTGTTTTTTGCTTTCTTTTTTTTTAACTTTTTAAACAATAGAAAAACATATGTTTTACTTTATGTTTTATTCGTATACTTTGCATTTGAACTCAGGTTGATTTTATTATGTTGTTTCATCTTTTTGTTTACGTATATGAGTTGCACTTGGTTCTCCATTCTCATTAAGAACGCATTGAAATAAGACTTATAAAAGAAACGAAACAAAATATGGAAACAAATCTAACAAAATTAAAGATTAGAAACTTGTTTTTCTTTTCTTGTTTTTTTTTTTTTAGTTTTTGTTTTTTTTTTTGGCAAGTTTTTTCAGTGTTGTAAAACACCTTGAAAAAGGACGTATTGAAAAATCGTATACACGTTGCTGAAGTAAATAATAGTGAAAAGCCAAACAAAAAAGGAATAAACTTTTCTCTCATTATGAATAATTTGCATTTGTTTTTCTTTCTTCTTCTCCTTTCTCCTTTCTGATTTTGTTTTTGTTTTTGACTTGTAAGCAGCCTAGGCTTTCGTACAACTACATGCTTATGTTCTATTTTAAGTTATAGTTTAGTTTTCTTAAGAAGTTTGCTCGTAGTTAGGGTTATGCTTTCTGATTTGACCAAATAACGTAGGGTTCTCCTTTATACTTTTCATTTCTTTTCCTTTTTTTTCTCCTTTTTGGGGGTCCCTGCTGTGACGCCCACCCAAACACACACACACGCACACGCACACGCTCATACACAGGCGCACACACGCTGAGCGAATTAAAAGTCCGCTTCGTGCTTGATGCGATAACTGGCATAGGTTTCTTCCAGCGGCGCAAAGTCTTGGGCGTGGGGCTGTGTTAGGGTTCCCAAATACAAAATTTGGCACCAGAGTTGTAAGAGATATATATATATATAGAGAAATGGGGGGCTTTAGATATTTTGGTAGATCAAGTGTCGATGATATTGTGTGCATCGGTTGCTGTAACTAAATATGTCTGTCTGTGTGTTGGTTTTCTTTGTGGAGGGGTTCGAAGGCGATATTTACAAGTTTACGAACTCAAAACGATAACACGTCTATCGAAAGTTATCGACGCAGCCCTCGCATAGTCAGGGCCATGCATATTAGGCTAGCTTTTATATCATATTTATATATACATACATATAAGTGTGTACATATATATATATGCATTTATACGTATATAGTTTCTATATATATGTATATATATATAGAGAGAGTTATGTGCATATGTAAATTGTTAAAATTGGTTAGTTTTGGGTTAGTAAACTTTCTTGTAATATAATAATTTTTAGTTTTTTTTATAGTTTAATTTTTTTTTTTTGTGTTGTTAAGTAGTGAAAATAATAAAAAGTTGTTAAATGTTTTTAATAATAATTAATAATATATTGGCGAGCTATATGGGCCTCTTGCAAAAACGAAGGACTGGAACTTTTACTTAGTTTTCTTTTTGTTTTCTTATTAATTTTTTTTTCTGTTTTCTTGTTTTGTTTTCTTTCTTTTGCATAGTTTTTTTCTTTAGTTGTTGGTACTTTTTACAAATTAAGCAAATTTATAGTTTTCTTTGCGCTAATTATTGTTGCTCAGTTGCTGTATCTTCTTCTTCATCATCATCATCATCATATTCATTTTAAGTAATTTACAAGTTGAATGTATTTTATTTTTGTCTCTGCGAGAAGAGCACAAAAATAAATAACATGACTTATGTATTGCATTACTTTTTTTTTTTTGAGTGTGTGTGTGTGTGTGTTTGATTTTTTTTTTTTTTAACTTAAATTTATGGCTCTCAGTTAACTGTACAAAAACAGACAAATTCTAACGGCCAAAAGCATCAGTAGTAAGCAGCAGCAGCGACAGTTGCCAACATAGCCAACAGCAATGCACAGCAGCAACATCAACAGCAGCAGCAGCAACAGCAGCAACAGCTGTCAATGTGTGGATGGTCGTAGATCCTCGCTTAGCGGCCGCTTGGAAGCTCGTTTGTAGTTGTTGTTGTAGCAGTTGTAGTAGTTGTTGTTGTTGTTTGGTTGGTTGTTCATTGAGTCGTGTTGTTGTTGTTGTCGTTGTCGTCATTGTTGTCGTTATTGGCCGCTAATGCAATGTCCTTGCAGTTGTTGTTGTTGTTGCTGCTGCGTAGCCATTGCTGATTGTTGCTGGCATTGTTGTTGTCGTTGTCGTTGTTGCTGTTGCTGCAATTGCTCTCGTTAGAATTTGCTTCTTTTCTCATTTTATGTATTTGCTCTCTTGTACTGAATTTCTTTGCTTTTCTTTTTTTTTTTGTGTTTTAAATATTCTGTTTTTTTTTTAGTTGTTGTTTGAATTCACTTGACTAATTTACAATGTGTGTGTGTTCTTGTTCTTGTTCATAATTACGTACAACTTCTTCTGCGTTTTTGATTGGATTTTATTCATCAATATTTTTGTTTATATTATTGTTATTATGATCGTCAAATAATCAATTGAGATTATTGTGGACTTTTGTTGAAGTTTTGCAAATAGAATTAATTTTACTTAATTTCTTATGCAGTTTCGCAACATTCATATTTTTTTTCTTTTCTTTTTTCTTTTTTTTTTTGGTTATTATTATTGATTCATTTAATCCCAGGGCATTGTGAGCACCCGCTTCGTTTTTGCAAGAAGGTCGTTATCGTACTACGAACATGGGTGCACCACCGCATTGTAGCTCGCCAATATAGGACCATGTGCTCCCGCGAAGGGGGTACTCACAACGTCTGGTGTACTAGCTCCATCGGTGTGCGATGTTGAATCGGCATTACTTCTTCCTTCACCATTTGCTGAACCTAATTCTGGTGGTTTGGTGGTGTCCCGTTCGTCAATCACTAAATCTATTGGCATTTTACCCTTTAAACATGAGATATATCGATGACAGAAATTATCGCATAGTTCATGCACCTGCAACGAGAGACCCGCAAAAAGTGAGTGAGAAAGAGAGAGAAAGAGATTGTTGTGTGAGTGAAAAGGTGCGATGACAAAATGAAAAATTCAATATACAATATATATAAATATATTTATAAGGAAATTTTATGATATAGTAATAGATCAGTGCATATATAAATAAATATTTTTATTTTTATTTTTTTTGAATACTTAATCTAATCAGACAGCTGGCAATACGTTTTCATATTCCACAATTGGGACTTCATTAGGCATTCAGTTAGTTTATGAACCATTCAACTTGTGCAACAGAGACAGCTGCAAACACTTAGCGCCATTGCATTCTTTCAGCCAACAGCAACAACAATATGGCTAAAACCTGCTTTCCATTTTTTTCGCCCGCTGCAAATGGCATGCAAATTGCTTTTTATGCGTTATCCAAGGCCCGGACTCTCTGGACTCGACTCGACTCGACTCGACTCGCCACGCAAATGGTTGATGATGGCACTCAAAAATGGCGTAGACAACGTCAGCAACAGCCACCGCTAAGCTTAGAAGGTGTACGCCGCGCTTGCAGGCGATAAAAATGCGAGCCCGACCCGGCCACATAAATATGCATAGAGAGCGAGCTGGCTGGCTGGCTGGCTGGCCAGAAAGGAAGTGCTGGCTGGTCAGCCAAGTTTAGCCGCAGGGCACACTTTTAAGCAAGCAGCACGTGCAACACACAGACCATTGGCTGGCGTCAGCAACAGCAGCAGCAAACGGCCAACAAAATGCGTTTTTAAAACCAGCCTGTTGTTGTTGTTGTCTGTATCCAAAAACTGTGTGTGTAAGCTCATGTGTGTGTGTGTGTGATAAAACAAATGCGATAAGGCCAAAGTGAGTGTGAGTCAGGCGGAGCGCATATGCAAATATGCAAAAAGGCTGCGCACCAAAGAGGAATGCAGCCGCCGACACGGCTAAAATGAAATTAATTGCGCTGGGCTCGAGCAGACAGAGAAGCAGCAGCAGCAGCAACAGCAACAGCAGCCACACCAACAACAACAACAACCAACAGGGTGCTCCATTTAAACGGGCAGGCATTTAATTTACGAAAAAGTGCGCGTTGCTTATGCAAATTGCTTGTTGCTGTGTTCTTGCAACGTTGCTGCTGCTGCTGTTGTTGCTGTTGCTGCTGCTGCGGCTCTCGTTTTGTATTTTCTTTTCTTTTTTAGCTGTAACAGTTGCTGGCGGGCGGGCTGGCCGGCTGGCTGGCTATTAACTTGTTGCCCATTGCCGAAACTTGCCAAACTTGTTTCCAGGCTGCTGCTGCTGCTGCTGCTGCTGTGGCCGTCATTGCCGATGCTGCTGCTGCTGCTGCGGCTGCTGCTGGCTGTGTTCAATGTTATTGTCACCAAAAATATGACGATGATAAAAACTGGCAGCAGCAACTGGTTTATGACAGGACTCAAATTTGTCTTTACTGCTGCCTGATAACAGCAACAGCAACAGCAACAGCAACAGCAACTGCAGCAACAGCAACTGCAGCAACAACAACATGTTGCTGCTGCTGCACATGTGTATAGCTGTCAAAGTTGCCATAACAATGCACATAAAGTGCGCAATTAGCACACCAGCAACATGTTGCCAGCGCACATCAGCAACAGCAACAACAGCAACAACAGCAACAAGGCATAAATACTTACTAAATTGATATGTTTATGCGGCTTTATGCTCAGTTGCCTCAGTCCTCTGGCTGGGCCCTTTGTGACATGTTGTTGTTGTTGTTGTTCTGTTTGTTGTTGCTGTTGCCAGCCGATGCTTGGCCGCTGATAATTTTTGATTAATTTGTCAGCGTTGTGTGTGACATTTAAACAGCTCATTGCGATATTTATGACTGGCTGCTGCTGCTGTTGCACATTGGGTGGGCAACTCACTGCTGGGACCCACGACAACAGCAGCAGCAGCAACACAAGCAGCAGCAGCAGCTGCCAGGCAGCGCACTGGGGGCGTTGCTGCTTGTTGCAAGCATTGTAAATGTTACAGTCATTTGTACATCCTGTTAAGCAAAACTTTTCACAGTACCGTCCATCCTCGGTACATTTTACAGCTTCCTCTATCAGAGATACGATCGCAATGCGTCCGGGCATACATATAGTTTTGTTTACCATTCCAATGCATATACACTGTCTATCCCCACTCTCCCCCCTCTATTGCACTTTGCCTGCATTCGCTTCGTCTCTAATCTAATGTAAATCGCTCCAATCTGCGCAGTGGTAATTTTCGATTTCCGCTCATAGATAGCGCTAAATGTTCTATACGGAGATGACGACTAGACCAGCTACGGCTGAGATTCACACGAAACCGAACAACTGACACAGCCTCCAGTCTCGATGCGAGTCTCAGTCTCAGACTCAGTTTCAGTTTCAGTCTCTGTCCCAGTCCCAGTCAAGCAACAAGTTTTATTTTTTTCCCTCTCTCCCTCTCTCTCTCTCTCTCTCTCCCCCTCTATTTTATTTTTTGCATTTTGTTTAACAAGCGTGCGGCAAAAAATGTACAACACTGCTGACATTTAAATGAAATGTAATTAAAAAAGCAACAGCAACAACAACAACAACAACAATAGCAACGATTGCCGACAAAACAGTACAGACTGAATCTAAGCGCTTGGCAAAAATAAATATTTTAATTCAGAAAAAAAATAGAGAGAGAGAAAAAAAAACAAAGCAAATAAATAAATAGATAGAAATGTTATTTGACTTTGAGATCGAAATGTAGCGAACTGTGAATGCTCTGCCAATATGAATTAATATCAAACGTTTAAGGAAAATGTCATGAAGCGGAATTCAAGATGGATTAAGAGCTGAGACAGACAACGTTTACGAATGTGCTTGAAAAAGAAATGCCAAAATGTTATAGTTGAAGTAGAGAAATGTAACATGCTCGAATAAGCTTCAAGGGGTTTGGAAGATTGCAAAAATGTTTACGAATGTGCTTCAAAGAGGAACGTAAAAACACAGCCGATTCGCTGAAGAAATATGACACTAGAAAACGCATTGTTTATGAATGTAATTGAAAGAGAAAAGTTACGATTACGAATATGCTTGAAAGAGGAATTGGACGAGCAGTGCGTAAGCCAAGGAGCTTAGCTACGTTTAAGAATGCGCTTCAAAAGAGAATTGAATAGTTCAAGACATCTCCTATACGTTTACGAAAGAGGAATGCCCATATCTGACGTAAAAGTAACGTTACGTTTAGAGAGTTATGCAAAATAACATTGATCGTATGCCACTTTGGTCTTCTATTATTATATCATATCTGTTCAAGTCGAAATGCTCGTAGTGTTAATGCCAATAAATGTGGAACCCACACATTTCATTTGATTTGTTCTTTTTTGTTGCCCCGCATCAAATCTCAAGTCCAGCTTGCAGCTCAAGTCTCGCTTAGCCAAAAAAAAACAGAATTCAAATAAAATACAGCTGTTGCCAGTACCGGTACAGCCGCCAAGCTGTGACTGCTTACCCCCTGCCGGGGTGTGTGCAACTGACCCAACGTGTGTTGTCTGTCCGCTTCTGTCTTCCGTCTGCCTGTGGCACTGTGTCCCACTGTCTGTTTGTCAATTGCAATGCGCCGGTCGTTGTTGAGTGTGTTTTTTTTTCGTTTTTTTTTTTTTTTTGCATGTGACGAGAATTGTCCGTGCTGGATGGGAACTGACTGGGACTGGGCAAATGGGGCTGGCAAACCAGTTTTGACAGACACAAGTCTTGAAGCGTCTTTTTAACTGATTCTGTGTGTTGTTTTTAGCAGCAGCAACAAATATGCACAGATACAGATACAGATATATATATATATATATACAATATATATAGAGGTTCTTTTTTTTTTTTTTTTTTTGCCCGCACATTTTATTTAAGTATTATATATATTTCTTTTTGCTTATTTTATTTTTTTTGTATTTTTTTATTTATTTTTTTTTTATTTATTTTATACACCAAAATCGCCCGCTGCATTTTGTTGGCTGCATATAAATGAATTGTATTTTTGTTGTTTTCGTACAAGTTGCTACAGTTCTTTGTGCCGATTGTTGTCTGTTTGGTTGTTGGTTGGCTCTGTCGTGGTTCGTGTGTGTCGCAAGCTGTGTGAGTGACAAATGACAAAACAAAAACCTGTCGTGGGCTCGCACTGCTCTCTTGTCTGTTGCCTGTGCTGTGCTGTGTGATGATGATAAAGATCTCGTTCGGTTCACTACGTTACTCTGTTTGTTATACAGGGTGCCGGTTGCAACAAATTGCAGCTGGCCGAATAACTGAATGACTGATCCATCTGTGACTCTCTGACTGACTCTCTGACTGACTGACTTGGCTTGGCTTACTGCACTACTTTCAATAGAAAGCGCTGTTGCAGTTGGTAATTAAGATTGGCCAACACTAATTGCACATTGATTGACTTTTCTTGTTCGTATTTGTCAATGTGTCATTAGCCATCTAACTGTAAATGACTGCCGCCCCAAATGCCTTAGCTTTCGTATTCCTATAGCGTTTGCCGTGCGTTCTTATTGATGTTGATGTTGTTGTTATTGTTGTTGTTCTGCTTCTTTTTTTTGTGTTTTTATATAATGTTTTGCATAATTTCTTACTTAAGAGTTAATTGAAAAACGAAAGAAGAGAAGAGAGAACAACACGAAAAAAAAAACACACAGAGTCTGATGACGAGCTTAGCTCTAAGCCCGGCTCAGCCCCAACTTCAGCTTCAGCTTCGGCTGGGCTTCAGTTTCGGTTCCCGACCCAACGCTCAACGCTCGACGCTTCACGGTTCGCTGCGCATTTGCCTAATTAATTTTCTTGGCACAGCAGCAGCAGCAGCAGCGGCATGGGAGAGGGAGAGAGGGAGTGTGCAGGCATTAATTACGACCACGTTGAGGAACAACTTCCATTAGCCGACACACACACACGCACAAACACACGCACGAGCACCCCGTCTAGTCAAGCGCTTGCATATTATTTGAAATTAAAACAAATTAGGCAACCTGTAATTTTTTCATTTAGACTATAAAGTGTCCAATAATAAAGTAGGTGTTGCTTGTTGCAGCTTAACCAAAAATGAGTGAGAGCGGGGAGGGCTGGTTGGGGGCATAAATCCACACCTCATGAATTAACAACAAAGCCGCACCGCCCCCTTGAATGCATTGCATTGTGCGGCACATCTCGAGCCGACAAAAATTTTTTGTTGTTGTCTTTGACTCAGGTGATAAACACCTGTGCGACAAATATTTGTGCTCCGCTCGGCTCGTATCTTGCACTGTAAACGCTATGTCACATCCTGTCGGTTTATCTCAATCTAAAGCTATGCAAGCGGTTTTCATGTTACAATTTTTTTGATTGGCAATTAATGCAGTTTTGGCCATGGCCAACGGTTGTTGTTGTTGTTGCTGCTTTAATTTAGACATTGGCTAGAGAGATATGGCCGCCTGCTGAGCCCAGGTGTCTCTGTGTTTGTGTGTGTCTCCAAGCTCAATAAAATGTCAACACAAATGTTGGCAATTCGCGCTGCACAACCACAATATACCCTATAAAAAATCTATGATGGCTATTCATATTAATAACAGTTATAAGCCCCGACTCCTGCATTGAGTTAATTTTCTTTCTATTTTATTGCAGGGTATCTGGCCGGACTTCTTTTTTTTTTTCCTTTTGCAATTGATTTATGGGTTTTATGGGTGGTCGTTGGGGTCGGTGATAAATGTTGGCAGCCCCGGCCAGCAGTTAATTGCATGACTGCTGAGCTGATGATCTGCAGCCAAGGAGTGAGTGAGTGAGCCATAAAAGTGTTTTCAAGTTAACTGACCACGAGGCAAGCCAACAATTTAATTACCAACTAATGCTTAAGCGCTATGAAAACGTATTGCAAATGCCTTTAATTAATATATATAAAAGTTGATCAATGTTTACTTACTTTTTCTAACTCTAAAAGGTGAAACCGAAGCACTTGTATTGCCTGCACCATCTGCAAAGAGAGCGTCAGAAAGAGACGGAAGAGAGCAAGGATGAGTTATGCATATCAAAAGGAGAGAGAGAGAGAGAGAGATCATAAAATGCAATGCCATAAAGTTGAGGCTCTCAAACAAATCGTTTGACGCCCCGGAACCACAAACATACATACACACACACACACATACATACATAGCGCCAACTGTTAGGGTGACCAGATGCTAATTAAAACGTCAGTTTGACATTTGACATTTTTACGATGCTGCTAACTGGTGTGGCTGCCACTGTTGTCGATCATGTTGTTGCTGTTGTTGCTGCTGGTGCGCCAACAACAGCAGCTGCTGCTGCCGGCAAAAAAAGTTTAAAGAATTTCATTTAATGCCAAGCTGCGGCCAACTGAACCGCATAGTAAAATAATAACATAGAGAAAACATGCTATAAACATTTTTATAGCACAGCCATACAGCCGCAGAGCTCTTGCTTGCTCTTGATGATGATGCAGCCAAAGCGTATTTTTGTTTAAGTAAGTGTTACTAAATGCACTTTTAAATGTTCAAACATGAACTCTGAAGCAGCAGCAGCACCACTGAGTGGTGGCGGTGGCATGCCAAAATGATTTATGGCCAAAGTACGCAGGCGCACACGGCCATGGTCAGAGACGGAGATGGAGCTGACTCTCTCAGTCAGTCGGCTGTTCAGTCAGTTTGTACTACAACTAATAAACTAATCTGCAAGTGCATAAAATTAGGGCCACCGCCAGAGATTTCTCTGGCTGCTGTTGCCGGCGACTAATATGCCATAAAACCAGCGACATTAAACGCTGCAACAGCAACGGCAACAGCAGCAACATCTCTGTGAGTGACACATTTACGACTGGGCAGAGCGGCCTCTGTCTGTCTGTCTGTTTGTCTGTCTGTCGTGTGGTACGAAGGCAGCCGCAATTAAAATTAGTTTTGCCCCTTAATCTCTTTATATGCAACAGCAACAGCAGCAGCAACAGCAGCAGCAACTGTTGGCCAATTGCATGGATCGTTTTGCACTTTTTGCACGCAGCATTTCCGTCTTGATTTACATGTTCTCCAAAAAGTCTCCAGTGGAATTCGCTGAGAGACAGACAGACAAACGGACAGACATGCTGACTCATGTGCTAAATCTTGCTGCTATAGACTCACTTCATCTAGAGATTGGCATAATTCGAGAAGAACTTTATATACACTTGTTGTCCCAGCGCCATAACAAGATGATCATGATGATGATCATGATGCCATGATCGCCGTCAAGGTTGTCTTGATGGCATTTGCCTTTGCCTTGGGGCTATGACTCTGACTGCCCAGATCTGAATGCATTTAACTAACCCACGAGCACGACGACGATGGCTTTATTGTTGTTGCTGTTGCTGCTGTTGTTGCTGTTGTTGTTGCCGTCGTCTTTTGCACACCCAAAGGCTGGCCATTTAGAGAGTGCAAAAATGTCATATGCATCATTAAATCGTTCTGCTTCATATTGTAGTCGCGTTGAGCATCGGTCGTTGGTCGTTCCCCCTTCCCCACCCCACCCCCTGTGCGTTGCTGGCCGTGCCCATCCTGCAGCAACATGCAAAATCAAAATGCGTGCGAGAGAAAAGTATGGCAACGCTGTCCAATAAAATGACTAAACAACTTGCTCGGTCCACTCTGAGCATTCGATGTCGCCTTCGACTTGCAAGTGAGCAAACAAATGCTCATAAATTGCTTTGGCTGCAGCTAAATTTACTGTGATTTATTCTAAATAAAAGAAAATTATTCAATTGTTGTCATTGTTTTGGGTCAAGGTGAGCACAGAGAGGCATTCACACACACACACACACACACGGCATGTTGCAGCAACATTGTTGCTGAGCAACGTTTTGTTTACTTACCAGTGAATCGACTTCGGGATCTGCGGTATAGTAGGGTTTCTGTGATCTTATCTGAAATGAGAGGCAGAGCGCAAGAGAGAGAGAGAGAGAGAGCGTGAGTATAAGAGAGAAACATTATGTATACTAGTTTCAAATCGTTGCAAATATGCATAAGCAAAGGCAGCTGTTGCTGCTGCTGCTGTTGCTGTTGTTGCTGTTGTTGCTGCTGCTGTTGCTGCTGATTCTTGACGAACGCAGGCAGGTGGCAACTGCAGCAACTCCGTGACTAGGTCGCCAATGTTTAGCTGTTGTCCGTCTGGCGGTGTCGCCGTAGTTTTATGATGCCAGCTCACAGACCAAGCGATAAGCGCTCAGCCAGCTAAATACTACATACTACATATAAAACCAGGCAGCAACAGCAACAACAACAACAACAACGGGAGATGGTTACCAAAACACAGCATGGGAAACGCAACATTTGCGTAAAATTTACTTTTGCTGTTGTTGCTCATCAGACAACATCAGAGGTGACTCGCTGTGACCATAAAAGCGATTCTCGTTTTTATTTTGTTCGCTTTTGTTGTTGTTGTTGTTGTTGTTATTTTATTTTTATTGCAAAAGGCAACAGAAATAAACCCCACACTTAGATAAAAATCACAAAAGCAATATGTGGCTAGATAAAAAAAATGGCCACACAGACCGCGACCGACCGACCAAAATGCGACAGAAGGTCAAATAAATGCTGCGAATTATTTGTTGATTTTATTATTATTATTGTTGTTGCTGTTGCTGTTGTTGTTGTTGCTTTGGCTGTTGCCATTAGCGAAGATCGCTGTTCGAGGCGCTCTGCTGGCTCTCACGGAACTGCCCCATCTGTGCGAGATCTGTGAGACCAGCTTGGGTCGTTCCTCAATAGATAGATAGCTAAATGTGTAGATAAAAAAAGGCAAGACATAAAAAAATAGCTACACCCGCTGCGAAATTTCATAGCAACGCAACGATCTCAACTCGACTCGACCTTGTGCTCGCATATTCATTTGTGTCTTTACTATTCTCTAGCTCTTGCTCTTGCCCTTGCCTTGGCCAGAGACCACCCAATGCAAATATGCTTCGAAGGCTGCACTACAGGCGGTCGCAGCAGCAGATATACATATCTATTGATCAAGCCAAATGCAGTGATCTCTGCAGAGATGTAGTCTTCTATAAGTATTTCAGGTAGATATATTAACAGTTAGCTACATAATACATCAACAACTGCAGTGATCTCTGCAAAGTTAGAGTCTTCTATTGCAAGTCTAATTAATGCTTAGATAGATCATTGAAGTGATCGCTGCAGAGGTTAAGCTATGATCTCTTCTATTAATGCAGATGTATTGACAGTTAGCTGTATAATAGCTCAAGCCAATGAAGGTATCTATAAGTATTTGAGTCTATCAATGTATAGATCGACAACTGCAGTGATCTCTATAGAGGTTAAGCTATGAAGTCTTCTGAAATACTCATAGTATATTAATGCTTAGATCAATAATTGCAATGATCTCTGCAGAGTTTGAACTATGAGAACGTATATAAGTCTATTAATGCATAAATCGATCTTGGAAGTGATCTCTTTAGAGGTTAAGCTATGATCTCTTAAATGTATGCACATAAAGCGAGTCAATTGCATTATAGATCGAGTCAATTGCAGCGATCTCTCTAAAGGTTAAGCTGAGAAGAGTAGAGAAGTATTTCAAGATCAGTGTAGTGATCTATCTAGACAATTGCAGTGATCTCTGCAGAGGTTGAGCTATGAAGATGTCTATAAGTATTTAATGCACAGATCGATCATTGAAAATATCTCTTTAGAGGTTAAGCTATGATCTCTTAAATGTATGCACATATATCAAAAGCAAACTGTATATATAGATCGATCCAATTGCAGAGATCTCTCTAAAGGTTAAGCTGCGAAGACTTCTATAAGTATTCAAAGTTTATTAAGACATAGATTGATCATTATACTGATCTCATTAGAGGTTATATCGTTTAGATCGTTTAACTATGCTGACTTATAAATACTACATATCAAAATAGTCATTTTAGTCTATTAATGCACTTAATATAGAATCAACTGTAATGATTCACACTTGCTGGCAAATCTCTCACTCCATATAGAAGCCACTTGGAGTATCGTAACGGCAATTAGAATCCACTGAGCCATAGATGACTAATAATTATGTTGCGAGCGAGCAAACGGTTTGGTTCGCTAAGGAGTTGCAGTTCCATGTTTCAAGTTAAGAACATCTGCAAATATGTGGGCATATCGGGCCACAATGAAGCATGAGAAAAACGCCCCATTGTGCGGCAAGCAGAGCAACAATTACAATTACAACAACAACAACAATAGGTACTAATACAAGGCACAGCCATTGAGCATAGACTGAAGTTGCGTGTGGAGAGTTTTGTGCCAAAGCTGTTGCCCGTTGGCTTTAATGTTGCATTTTCAAATGCTGGTTGGTCGCTGCCGTTGCACACACAAACACACACAAACACACACACACATAGAGTTAAAGTTGTCAAACTGGTTTGCATGATAGCTCTCCGTTTGGATGGCTGACTGGCGACCAGGTCGCGCTTTTGCTTTAGCTGATATGAAAAGCACGAGGGTCGCGGTTTCTTTATGCAGCGAGAGGGAGATGCAGAGAAAGAGAGAGAGAGAGAGAGAGGGAGATGGAGAGTGGGAGAGCAAGACATCGGTGAACTGGGCATATGGCACACACGCACTTTTCATTCTCCAAATCAAAATGGCTGTCCTCCAAGAGGCACTCTCTCTCTCTCTCTCTCTCTCTCTACTGAGAGCGTTAATTACAAGCCAAGAGCCACTGATAAGCGGCTAGCCAGCCCAGTGGGCCGTTGTCTGCGTTGCGGTTTTTAAAAATGTATAAATCATTGCCAACAAGCGAATACACAGCATGAGACAAGTCTATAAATAAGCCGGGACATGCCGGAACGTCGAGTCAGCAGCGGGCGTGAAAATAACATCAACAACATCATGAAATCAAAATGAAAATGAAAATCAAAATGAAAATGGAAAATGAGAAAAGCATAAGGAAAATGCTATATGAACGACAAACATTTTGTCAACACAGCCGCGTGGGCGTCTGCAGCTGACAATTTCATATTTATAGCGGCACATTTTCAATTTCCAAGTAGTGTCCAATGCGGAAACCCCGCACAAAAGCCCCAGAAGCACACATGCACACGCATGAAAATAGAAAATTGCGTGTCATATTCGCCCCTGGACTGTCGCTGGTTCTTTCTTCGTCTTCTTCTGCTTCTTCTTGTTCTTCTAATCAGTTTCACATGGGCCGCTCATAAATTTCGCAAACAGCACGGCGTACTAAATAAAATCACTACTGTTTAGATACAGCTCTTGAAGCGCTTTTATGATGGGTCCCCCAATAAATGCAATTATACAACCGACTGCTGACAGCCAAAGGGGTTTTCGAATTCGTTTTCGGGTTCTATATTCTTCCGGTAACGTTGCCATAGATTGTCTAGCCAACAGATACAACACAGTTGCAAGATCGTTGCGTTGCTGACGTTGCGTTTGCCAGCCATAAATTGTATGGCATTTTCAAATCAAATTCATTTATTTCATCAACCTGGCCACGTGCTATCAGCCACAATCGGGCCATAAAACGCCAAAGTAAAACCCAAAATACATACACAAATGAATGTATGTGTGTGTGTGTGTGTGTATGTATATATACTTGGAATTATGATTCAATCAGAACTGCTTTTAATTTCTCACATGATAAATTTATAGAAATTTGAGCCACTAAAAACCGAAATAAAAATCGAAACGCAATCCACAAAAGAGCGCAAGTCTATAAAACCGCCGTTTGTTTTTCTTCTTTTTTTTTTTTTTTTTTTTTTTGCTACGTTTTTATTATGCCAATAGCTAGGAGCTGCTCGTCCAAGTCCGCCCGCGTTTATAGCCCGGGCATTGTGTTGGCCATAAACCTGTGCGCGCTACACACACAGAGAGAGCGAGAGAGAGAGGACGAGGTGCAAGTGTATAGAGTGTGTGTGTGTGTGTGTGTGTGTGTGTGTATTGGTATAGTGAAGTCTTGAGCACTTGAGTAATGGCCATAAAGCGCGCCCAGCAAACGGCCATAAAGCAATTTATGCACCCTGCCATGTCGACTTTTGGAATCAGCGCGCACAGTAGCCAAACGGGGCGATCGCCCCAGCGCCTAAGCCCCCGTCAAACCCCAAAGCACTTGAGAAACTGCAGTGATAACAGCAATCGCAGACGCAACGTCAGCGCCGCCAAAGGTAGCTCATGAGCTGCAAATGAAACTGAAAACGTAACTGCAAATGGAACTAGTTCATTCTGCACGTTTCTCTTATTAGTTTATCTAAGCTAATGGTTTTGTTCGCTCTCGCTCCCTCTCCCTCTCTCTTTCTCTCGCTCTCTGTGGCGCCTAAATTGCTGCACGTCGCTACACTAATTTTCATTATTACTTTTGTCTTTCGCTGCGTGCCACGGCGCCGTACTCTGACTCTAGCCGCATGCGGGCTCTGACTCTGCCTCTATCATAAACAAACGCAGCAGCAGCAGCAACAACAACAAACATGCGCAACATTTGCCTAGAGAAGCTGTCCAAATGTTATCGAGTTTTTTATCTCTCTAGAACACAAAATTAAATACCAAAAAAAGTAAATTTAACTTCTCAACAGGTAACAACTCGAAATGCCCTTGCTGTGTGTGTGTGAGTGTGTGTGTGTGAGTGTGTGTGTGTGGCTATGTAATTTATAAGAAATTGAAGTGCTCATAGAACTGGTTCTTAAATAATTACCAATTACTAATTATTATTAACAATCCAACTGCAAGCAGACTGAATGAAGTTCTCTCACAGAGATTTTTTTTTTTTCAGCTTATGGAGCTCTCGTGCCTTGTGCCATAACATCTGTTTCCAAAATCATTCACTTGAAAATTGCAGTTACCTCAGCCCGGGTAACCAAAGACTCAAGAAAGCCTATCAAATTTCTCACACCTACAACAGTTGTTACAAGCAACAGCAACAACAACAACAGCAGCTAGCCACAGTTAAGTACCTAAAAGCTTGCACAATGCACGCCCCCCTCTCCCTCTCAACTGATTCCCACCAGCTCCAGTTCGAGCTGCAGTTCACCCACACACACACAAAAAAAAAAACTTTGTTGAACAATAATTTTGTTGTAATGCAATACCGAAAAACAAGAAATGAAATGAAATGAAATGATATTTGCTTAGCTGATGACGTTACGTGTGCTGGCATTGCTGCTGCTGCTGCTGATGTTGATAATCGCGTTAATGATAATGACGATTATAATGATAATGCTGTTGTAGTGCTTGTTTAATGTCGCCTGATTACCTTTAACCGAGCCAGAAAACCAAACCAAAACAAAACACAAACATAAACATAAACATCAAGCAAAGCCAAAGCGAACCCACAGCGAGAAATGTGTAACGCGCTCGATCTGGCAGTGCCATCGTTTTTTATCTTTATAATGGGCACACAATATCAGTAGTAAAAAACAACAACAACTACAACAATTGAGGTGACAATTCGAGTAAAAGCTACATGCGCGTAGTTCCATAATGGGACAGTTCCACATGCGGCGCGTCTCGACTGATTTACTTTTTATGATACACTCTATAAGTGTATATATATGTGTGTGTGTGTGTGTGTGTGTGTGTATGTGTATCTATAAGTGTGTCTATGGCCATCTTTTACGACCCAAGACAAACGAAGCACTGAGGTAGCTGCCACTCCCCTGGCTCTCGGATACCTTCTTTTAACAATCTGGCATAGAAGCGCGTAAACATTAGCAACATTCTGAATGTCAATATTTGCATTGGAATGTTACAGCAGCAACAGCAGCAGCAGCAGCAGCAACAATTTGTGTGCTGCTTGTGCGTTGACTACTTGTGGCGCATATCAATGGTACCTGTGCGCCCCCATGGATCGCTCTCATCATGCCAGAGGCGTCTGCGTCGCGGCCTGGACAAACATCCGGCGTTCGTTGACTGATAACAGCATGAAAATGCAAACTAAATATGCCATAGATGCGTTTGACAGCGACAGACCAAAATGAGTAGACTCAGTGAGTTGTATAGACGAGCAGATACTCATTACGATTGTGGGACTAGAATCGCAAAATAATTATCATAGAAGATAAAGGTTCCAAGTCATAAAATTCATTGTTGACTTAGTCTATGACACTTACAGGGTATAAATGTTATTGAATTGCTATCTACATATTATATAAATTTGTAAAACATTCATTAATTAATGTTTCAAGAAAACTGTGTTCATAAGGTGAATAGATGAATAGACTCATAGATGAACAGACCAGCAAATACCCATTAAATACAGCGACTTCGATTTGTGCAAATATAAGAAAAAGTTTCCTAATCATTGACAAGCAAATACCCATTAAATTTAGAGACTTCACATTAGCCGCATAGGTGAGCCTAATATAAGAAAAAAATCCTAATCATTCACAAGCGAATACTCATTAAATTCAGAGACTTCAAATGGCTCAAATATGAGCCAAATATGTGAATATAATAAGAATTAGAATAAGAATTATTAAAAAAGAAGTTTCCAATCATTGAAAAATGCTGGTATACCCCATTTAATTGAAGCTAACAGGGTATCAGTGTCATAGAAAATGTTCTAAAATGAAATAAATATAAAATAGGATAACCTAAAGACGAATCCTAGTCTATTACATGTCCATTTTGCAATGTACAGGGTATTAAAATAACAAAATGAAATAGAATTAGACTAGAAAACTGAATAGAAATGCTTCTAATCATTCTCATCGTCCACCCATTCGGTGTCGCATGCATACCCCACCCATTGGCAATTTACAGGGTATCCCATGCCATCCATCGATTGTCAACACTCATTGCCCAATTTGTCAACGCTTACTTCGCTCACCTTTTAATTGAAAGCGTTTAGCAGACGTCGCATTCGCTAGAACCGGGACATAAATCATGGCGGCTCATAAGTAACGGCACATAAATAAAGGCGCAGCGAAAGACATTGCGATCAAAATGAAATACTTGAGATGCTTACACAACTAAATGATAATAAAATGTTCCAACACACGAAATAGTCAACTAAATATATAGATCAATCTATCTGAGAATATATATATATATAAACTATGCATATATATAAGATATGTATATACATCTATTTCCATGTACATAAATAACTCGTTCTCATTTGGTGCTGTCCGTCTGCATTCCATTGCCAGCTAATAGGGCCAATCTAATGGGTTATGGCCTGTATTTGATGAACGTATTAGGGCCTAAGTAACACACACAGCGATAATGTATCTACGAAATGCAGCATGCACCATTTCATATCGTGCATATAGAGCTGTTTGGAAGGGTCAAACTACTGTACAAATATTGAAAGTCATCAGCTAAGCAGACGATTCGTCTAACGACCCCGGCCAAATGCGCGCTCAATCTAAACACACACACAGACACACACACAGACAAACTAAATAATAACATTTAAAAGGCGCCAAGTGGTTTCATAAACAAATATTTGTATAGAACGAAGAAAATTCGAAAAGCGAAAAACCCAAAATAGCTGAAAAGCTGCCACACAGACGCAAATGGAAAAGAATTTTCAATGTAATCAAAAGAGAGAGAGAGAGAGAGAGAGAGAAGAGTGGGTGGGTGGTTGTTGCGATTCCCTGTGGGGTGGCTCAGCGCTGCCCGTTTGCCCTTTGGCAACAGTTGCGGCTGCGCAATTCGCATTTCAAACGGGACAATGTCGCTGCTCTTTTCGCAGTATTCTCTTTTTTTTTTCCATTGCCTCTCTTTTTTTTTTGGCTAACAAGTTGGGCCTGATTGTGTGCCGTTGCGCCTTTGTTCGGCAAGAAATTCAAAACCCGAGAACCCGCTGGCTCTAAGGGTTGTGCGCAGCAGCAGCAAAAATAAAAGAACAATGCTTTAATAATATAACTGCGCATAGCTGATAGTCAGAGCGGGAGGCAACGATAGTGCGCACTCACTTGCGCGCACAGCAGCTGCTGAGATTAAAAACAAGGTACCAATGCCGAATTCCAAATAAAAAGGCAAAGGTTTCTGTATTTTTTATCATTAAAAGAAAAAACAACAACAACGAGGAACGACTCCGACTTCATCTTCCTTGCGGAGTGCGGCCAAAGGGGAGGAATATTGCACAAAGGAGATTAAGTTCCTTTCAGCAAACGAGACACACGCAAATGCGTAGAGATGCAGGCACAATTCCAAGTGAGCATTCCAAGCTGCCTGCTGGCCAGCTCTCCCGCCGTCCTGCCTGCCTTACCTTACCTTACCTGGCCTGGCCTGGCCTGGCCTGCTCGCTCTCTGACAATACACAACTGCGCAAGCGTAACCTTTCATACCTGATTATGGGCTCACTATAGAAATCTGTGTCTTTCTTCTCATTTCGTTTCGTTTCGTTTCATTCGAAATCAGAAAATGCAATTTACGAAAACAAAAAGACAACAACAACAACAACAGAATGTTGGGAAAAGCGAGTCTCCGGGTACGGGGCATACAACATTAAATTGCTTTTGTACAGCCATAGGCCAAGCCATTGATTGGTATTAACGCTTAACCTGTTCGGGTTTCTTGGCGTATTTCTTTTGCGAGCTACCTGCTGCTAATCCAGAACAACATAACGAACCATAGCCCAAAAGGCGTTGCCTCGCTCTCGCTCTCTCTCTCTCTCTCTCTCTGTCTGTCTCTTTCGATTTGCCGTGTAGAAAGTTGCTCAGTTCGAGCCGTGTCATTGTTGTGACAGATATAGCTACAGTCTTTGCCATAGCCATAATGTCAAGGACAGTCGCTAGGCAACAACAGACAACAACTTCATGTTGCTCATATGGAAAACAGCAACAGCTACAGTCCAAAATATCATCAACAACAGCGACAGCATCATCAGCATCATCATCATCATCAATGTTACCCGCACTTCATTAATCATCATGCCAAAACAGACAGCCCCCAACATAGTGAGGCAACAACTTAGAAGCAGAAACAGACGCAGGCGGCTGCTGCACGCATGGCTGCAATCTGCAACAGCAACAACAGGCAGCAACAACAGCTCGAGGATCAGACAATGGAGTTGCGTTGTCAACGCCAAAATATCAACTATTAGCCAAAATGCCAAAAAGCAGAGTCAAGCGGGCGACGACTGATTTTCATTAAAAATTACTTAAAATGAAATCATAAAAATTATTTGGGCAATCAGCATGGGGTTTGTCTTTGTCTTAAAAGCGGAGACAAAGCAATCAACAACAACAATAAGAGAGAGAGAGAGAGCGAGGCAGACATATGCAATGCGTTGCTGTTGGGAGCAACAACATCTTCAGCTTTTGTTGCTCTTATTTATAAAGTACACATACATACATACATATATATTTATATATATATAATGTTTCTTTTTTTTTCTTCAGCTGCTTTTAAAGAGAAATTATAAAGCGTTTCCTTAGCTGCATCATTAGCAGCGCCAACACCAAAAGTCGCCTAACTAAGTATATGCCAAACGATGCGCCGAGTGCGCCGACTTTTCAAGATTGTTGAGATCTCTCGATCTCTCGAACTGTTTGTTGTTGGCTCTGCTCTCGTCGTCGTTCACGCTGTCGAACTGTGGCGTTGGCGTTGGCGCATTTTACGCAGTTGCTTACTCAAAATGAAGTGACACACAAATATATATATATATATATATATATATATCTGATGTGCTTGCAGAGAAGATGCAAACTATCTATATAAAATGCATCGACAGTGGGGCAACAGATAAAAAAAAAAAACGAAAGGAAAGCATCGCCACATATTTTTAGCGCCCATGTTGGCAGCACTCGAGAGTGAGTCGACTGGGTGAGCGCTCGTTTGTTAAAATTCGATGGGCGAATGACATTTTTGAGTTATTTTTGTCAGCCGAAGACGGCAACGGAGACAACAACGACCCCGCAGCAGCCGAAGCAGCATCAATTTAGTGGCCAACTAAGAGCCAAATGAGTTCAAATCGAATCAAATGAAATGCAAGCGACAACTAAGTTGTTGATGCTGTCTATATATATCTATATATATATATATATATATGGTCAAATTAATAGGTGTGAACGACTTTTTTTTTTTAAATGGTGATGACGTCTATATTTTTTCATGTATCTTCAAAATTCTTTTTGTATTCAAAAATGGGCATATCTTAGAATAATAAAAGCAAAAAAAAGTTTTAAAAAATATTTATTTTTAACATAATTTTTGCATATTTCACAAAATACTAAAAATTTTGCTGGTCACATTAATAGGTGTGCCTAACAGATATAAAAAATAAAATTAAAATTTCGTAAATATTGTGAAATTTTTATGAAATATTTAGATGAATGTTGATAATACCCTGTATGTCCGCTTTTATTCGCAAAGATTTTGCTGATCCTTAAGGGCATAGAGGACATTAACTTTCTACACCTTTCAGCAGGAAAGGTGCTGCATTCCCCCTGAATATTTTCCACTAATTGGGTGTTATTGAAACAGGTAGTCTTGGAAATTTGCCTTTTCAGGTGTCCCCAAAGGTTAACAATTGGATTGAGATCTGGAGACTGACTTGGCAACTCAAAAACGTCAATTCTATTTCCGTCAAACCAATCCTTAACTACTGGGGAGTCCTATTTAGGATTGTTATCCTTTTGGAATTTCCATTTTAAAGGCATGTTGTCGTGGGCATATGGTAGCATAACACTACTCAATAATTCTTTTTACAGGAATCTGTCCATAATGAAAATGGTCGATGGTCCGAATTCAAAATCATGCCATGAAAAGCAGTCCCAAACCTTTATGCCGCCTCCTCAGTGCCAAACCGTCTTTTTTGTATATCTAGGATCCGATTCTTTGCCTTTATCTCTTCTAGCATTTCTATTTGACTCATTCCCAAACAAATTTTCTTTTTGTTTCATCACTCCAGAGAATATTCCTCCATTTACGCTCTCCCTGTAAGCCACACCAGGCTTTGTGAGTTTCAGCAAAATGTTGCCTCATCTGAATATTTTGTCGACGCAGTAGAGGAACCCTGCGAACAACTATCCCAGGTAGATCCGAGCTTAATAGTCGTCGACAAATAGTTTTTGCTGATACCCATTGCCCATTTCACTGGCAATTGGCCTCGACGACTGAAAAGGGTCCTTTTTAGCCAAGGTGACTATACGGGAATCGTCGGTTGCAATAGTTTTCCGCCGGAAACCCGGCTTCTTTTTATCATTTTTTAGTCTTAGGGCATTTGTGACGAAGTTCTCCGATCGTCCCAGTAGTGAAAAAAATGGATTAATAAGTTTTACCCTATTTACGAAGCTTAAGAACGAGATTTCCCTCTTCAGCACTGCAGTGAACTCCATGACCCAACTAATTTTATTAAAATGTTACAAATAAAAATTTGTATGCTTAAATCTAATTATATTTAACAAAAGTACTACCTTTGCTTCCTTAAAAACTCTTTAATTTCTTAATATTTTTTGTTTTACTAAAATACACCTATTAATATGACCAGCAAAATTTTGAGGTTTTTGTGAAATATGCAAAAATAATGTTAAAAATTAATGTTTTTTTAAAACTTTTTTTTGCTTTCATTATTCTAAGATATGCCCATTTTTGAATACAAAAAGAATTTTGAAGATACATGAAAAAATATAGACGTCATCACCATTTAAAACAAAAAAAAATTTTCACACCTATTAATTTGACCATATGTGTATGTATATATATTTGTGTGTCTGCCTCATTCACTAGGCAAAAGTGTGAAGTAATGTCTGACAACCATTAGAAATTATGAATTATAAAGTTGAGAGATAAAACCAATTAAAATTTGAAAATTATATTAAGAAACTCTCGAGCAATGTGAAATTTGTTAACTTCATTTTGGCATTTCATTGTCAATTTGACAAAAGTTCATCAAAATCTCGCCCAGCCAAAGGACCAAAAATGTATCTTGATAAATGTGCGTGTTGTTGTTGTTGTTGCTGTTGGTTTTATTACCCATGGCAGGCCTGTCAAAATTCCAAATGGGCCATAAATAAAAACATCATTTTTTTTGTTTTTTTGTTGGTGTTTGTTGCGAATCAAACTCAACTCAACAGCAACAAAAGTGAGTCGCCTCTTGTATTTTATTTCTCATTTCATTTTTATTTTAAAATGTTTTCTTTGCCTTTATTTTTTTGTTTTGTTTTTTGACGCGCCAAAAATGTTGCATCGCAACATGAAAATCTCTCTGGATGGAGCCATAAGTTTTGCTCGCCCTCGGAGTGAGCGTCGTTAATGTGATCTCGTTTATATAAATAGAAGGGCAGCAAGGCAGGCAACGAAAGGGAAAGAGAGAGCGAGAGAGGAGTACGGAGGAAGTGAACGAGAGAGAGAGAGAGAGGCAGAGAATGTGCCAGGATGTGCTTACAGCTTGCAACATTATAATTTGTGTGTTAAAAAATCGTAAATTATTGAAATGTCAGCGTGGCAAAAGAATTACTATAAGCTCTTCTTTCTTTTTATACCCTGAACCCATTGAAAATGGGAAATCAGGGTATAATGGTTTTGTTAAAATGTATGTAACAGGCAGAAGGAGGCGTGGCAGACCCCACAAAGTATATATATTCTTGATCAGGGCGACGAGATAAGTTGATTTAGCCCTGTCCGTCTGTCTGTCTGTCCGTCTGTCCGTCTGTCCGTCTGTCCGTCTGTCCGTATGTTTGAACGCGTCGATTTCCGAACCTATGATAGCTAGAGACTTGAATTTTTTTTTAAAATGACCGTATATACAGCGCGGATGTCGAGTTTATCACTAGAATTCGATAAATTATCCCGTTATGTTTTTATCGAATACAAACATTCAAGTTCAAATCAGATGCCAGTACAGATGCTAGCGGCGCGTCATTTGATCATGAGGTCTCGGGTTCAAACCTCAGAGCGGTCGGAGTTAATTTATGTTTATTTTCTTTTTTTTTAATTTTTTTCAAAATATTTATACATATATTTATTTAAATGAGCTTACTATTCAGCCACAACAGTTTTTCTATAAGTGTGCACACATCCATTCAAAGAAACAATTAGTTTAGTTTAGATTCGCTAGATGGCGCTGCAGCAGTGAATGTATTACTGTTTTGCCATCAAACTGTAAGTAAGTGAAGTGGCGTAGTGAATAGCAGCGCGCCACTCAATCGAGAGGTCTCGGGTTCGAACCCCAGATCGGGCGGAATTATTGTTTAATTTTTTTTTAATTGTTTCAAAAATTGAAATTTTAACCACACTAAATGTGAATATTTATTAGTTTGGTTCAGGGTAGTATCTAGTCGAGCACTCTCGACTAGAGTTTTCTTACTTGTTTTTTTTGGCAACTGTCAATTGTGGCAGGCGGCACATATTTGCAACATGTGGCACGACAGAGTCACTTGCAATTAGCTGCAGCCACTTGAGAAAGAGAGAAGGAGAGAGGGAGAGAGCGATGCCGAAATCCGATCATTTAACGGCTTGCTTCGTTAGACTCGTGTGCCGCTGTGCCGCATGTGGCACATGTGGCAAAGCTCCAATTACCCCCAAAATGAACAGCATGAACAGAGAGGGCAATAGCAGCCTGTTGCCCTGTTGGCCGACTCATCATCTTCTTCTTCTGCATCTTCTTCTTTTTGGGTATCTTTGCTTACCTGTTTACTGAACATTGCAATATCCTCGTTAAACGATTCCGACGAACAAACATCGCCACCTTGCACGCCAGGCTCTCTCGGCGTACATGTGGCCAATTCGCATTTCTCGAATATGAGCGCTAAGAGCGGGAATAGCGGATGTCTGCAAAATGAAAGAGAAGGAGATAGATTATTATTAATATTTGTTTTTTTTTTTTTTATTTAAAAAATGTTAAACATAACACTTTGTATACAGTAATTGATTAAAAATATAGTATCCCATATAAATAAATAAATTAAAATAAATTATACTAGCAATTACTTTTCTTGTTTTAAAATTATAGTAACAGTATTATTATTTTAGTTTTTTTGTTAGTTTAAAATTGTTTTTATTTTTTAATTATAATTATTTTAATTATTTTTTAATTATTAATATTTTTTAATTATTAATATTATTTTAATTATTTTTTACTTTTACTTTAATTATTTTAATTTGATTATTTTGTATTTTAATTATTTTAATTTTATTATCTATTTTTTTAATCATTTTAATTTTATTACATCTATTTTATTTTTTATTACATTTATTTTATTTTTATTATTTTTATTTTATTTTTTATTACTTTTATTTTATTTTTTATTATTTTCATTTATTTATTTTTATTTTTATTTTATTTTTTTTATTATTTTTATTTTACTTTTTTATTATTTGCATTTTATTTTTTATTATTTTTATTTTATTTTTTTATTATTTTTACTTATTATTTTTATTTTCTTAGTTATATTTTATTGTTGCATAATTTTTTAATAATTTTTTATATATACTTATTCATTCATTTTATTTATTTTTTACGTTTGTATAATTCTTATTTTATTTTTTATTATTTATATTTTACTTTTACATTATTTTTATTTGTAAGCATTTATTATTTTTATTTATATTAACAAGCTGTTATTATTATAATTATTATTAAATTCACGCTATTCAAACTTGGCATTTCAACAGATTAATAAACCGAAAAGAGTTAGTTAAGATTTGTGTCGATTCAAGTTAAGGTCGATGTCAAAGCCATATCTATATGTATGTACTATATATATTCATGAGTTAGAAACATTATTTCCCAGTGGATTGCCAGCTGCTTTTAACTATTTCCTGCCATGCAAATGAACAGCAGCTGTTTCGTTTCAGCCTAAGGAGAGAACGGAGAACAAAAAAAAAAAAAAAACAACAGAAAAATACGTCCACATCTACATATAATCCCTCCAATTGTAACCTGGCCCTACATTTTGACGGATTAGTTCAGCAACTATGCATGATTTGACCATTTTTTGTTTTCTATTTTCGGCTGGTTACCCTCTCCTCTCCCTCTCCCTCTCTCTCACTCTTCTTTTGTTTTTTATTGTTGTTAACTGCTCTTCACGCTCCAAGCACAAATTGCACCTGAACAAAATTAGGCAGCAAACGAACGAACGAACGAACGAACCCTCCGGGGTTCTGCTCCTTGGCCCTGCCCAGGCACTCTTCATTTGGTCATTAGATGGCACAACTGACCATTGGCCATTGGCGAGGCGAGGGTGTAGCCGTGCGCTTAACAACTATTAATAAGCGGACCATGGCCCGAAACCCCTGAACTCTACTGCAGCCAGCAACAACTGCTAATGCCAAGGCCCTTGCGCTTTTTACAGTCGAGTGCGCAGAGCACCAGCAACAGCAGCAGCAACAGCAGAGTTTTCATTCCCATTCCCACTTTCAATTCCATTTCCATGCCCAGGATCGAGCCAAGCTACAAAAAAAAAAGTGTGCACTCATTTGCCATGACTTGGCATTTGTGACAGGCAGCTGAAGTTGTTGTTGTTGTTGTTGTTGTTGTTGTTGCAACACTCCACTCGAGAAGGTGTTAAGAGAGTTCTGCGCATGTTCATTTTTATTGTAGCGGCTGCTTTTTTTTTCACTGCGTCCATTTCTTATTGTTGTTATTATTATTATTATTATTTTTTATTTTTGTGTGTGTCTGGCTGCCGCTTTCAAGGTGTCAATTGTACAAATAAGAAGCGCATTTTCGAGTTTTTATTTACAGTTGCAGGTGGCACAGCCAAAAAGTGTGCTAATGAAGTCATGCGCCCTGTTTGCTTACCCACTTGAGACTGCGATAGTAGAGGATGAGCACGAAGGCTCATCAAACACAACAGCTGATTGATGGCAGCTCAAAGTTAACTCATTCATAAAATTGCCAGAGAAGCAAAAAAAAAAATTGAAGCAAATATTTGCTTATTAAAATGCGAATAAAAAACACAAAGACAAACAAGGTTCAAGCAGCTGTCCCCGGGCCCGGCCATCGTCAGTTGCAGCACATGAAAATTGGCCAGTTGGCCAGGACGCACGCAACAATGCAGCAATGCGAATGACACGAGCAAGAGCGTGTCCTACGCTGCTCTCCTTGATCAAGTTAGAAAAAAAAAGCCGAAACCGCATTTTGGCAACTTAACACCGAACAGAAGGCACAACAACAACAATAACAACCTGCTGCTCATTTGGAATGGACTCCCTAATGCCTAAGCACGTTCGTTGTGCCGTGTCCGTGTCCGTGTCCGTCACTAAACACGAGCCACACCCCCCGATCTGCAGCCGATTAAAAAAGAAATTCTCTTGCCAAAAGGAAACCCATAATTTTGTATTTTGTGCAAAACACAGAAGGTCACGCCCAGCCAAGAGAAAAACATTTTGTAGTTCTCTTTTTTTCTTTTCTTTCTTTCTCTGTTGCTCGTTTTCAAATTTTGTTTGCTTTGCAGCAGGATCGTGGTCATGGAGTCGCGTGTGTGTTCAATTATGTTACTCCCTCGCCTCGAATATGTCTGTTCGCCAGAGGTGCGAACAGGCGGCAACAGGTGGCGGCTCGGCCCAGGGTTCGAACCCTGCCAATTGGTATTCAATATGTGAGCTGAGCTGATCACTGATCAAACGGCCCAAAAATTGATGAGGATCTTGGCAGGAGGCCAGACGCAACTTGACTAAATTCAATAAATTAATTGGCCAAAAGCTACATTTGTCATCTACTCAAGATGATCTAGGTCGACTGAGGATCGAAAAAATGATAATGAAAATTAGAAATTATTGATCTAACTGAAGATCGCTCTAAATAAGCTGGGGTTTTCAATTACTCAACCTTAAGCTGATTGTGTTTATCATAATTCTAATCATTCTAAGTTCTATTTATCAAGTATTTCATGTGATCATGCCCAAAGAACTAAGAGATCTACAAATGCTTCAGCATAATAAAGATCTATCTGTATGAGCTGCTCTTTGACGTACTAAATCTCAAAGCTGATATGATTGGTGGTCTGATTTGATTAGTCTAGTTCTATATATAGATGAAAGCCTATCAAGTATTTCACGTGATCATGTTTTCAACTCCAAATCGCTAATCACTTTGCACTCTTCGATCGAGTCGAATCCATTTTATGAATGAGCAAACACTTTATGATCTAAGCTTATCGCTGAACTGGTTCATTCACAGCGCTCAGCGTCAATTGATTTGAGCAATCGAAAGGGTTTTGGTATAAGAACATGGGTATTACTTACTCATAAATCGCATCCTTATCACGTTTGTGTACCTCGGGTATTGCGCCCATTAGGTGATTAGCAACCGGTGATACATGACTAGGTGTACCATGCGCTCCGGCCCCCGAATGGTAGCCGTGCATCCCAACTGTGGCCGCTGCCGCGGCGTGCGTCATGTGCGGTGAATGATGCGAGGGGAGGCCTTGCAGTCCCGGCGGCCGATGGCCGACATGTGGATCATACATAGCCGCGGCGGCGGCGCCAGAGTCCATGCCGTAGCCATGCAGGCCATCGTCATACTAAGAGAGAGAGAGAGAGAGAGAGAGAGAGAGAAAATTAATATATTATGCTTACAAATTATTGGCAATCTTTAATTCAATCACAAATCTTGCTCAGCGTCAGTCTATAGATTTTTACCTGCCTGGCATTAGCTATTTCTATATATATTATTTATATATCGGTACATTTGTCTATCTACATTCATTTCTATATTATTTCCAAGCACGTCAACAAAAATTGAAGCTCCCAAAACAAAAAAAATAACAAAACGGTGTTCGCATTGTGTTTGACCTTGTGATTACTTTGGCTACGGCATTATATGTATATAGATATATATATAGATATCTCTCTATGTGTGTGTGTGTGTATATAGAGATATAAGTATATTTAGCTGATTGTTGCTGTTGTTGTCGCTTCTTTTCTTTCAACGTTTTTTGCATATTAATTAAGCGCCAAAAATCAGCAGCAGCAAAACAGTTAACAGAGAGCAAAGCCAAAAAAAAAAAAGTAATTTTTAATGTTATCAGTTAATCTGTTTCACTCACAGTGTGTGTGTGAGTGAGCGCGCACTAGCTGCGTCTCGCTCTCAATTGCAAACTGGTTTCACGTATATGCAACAACGGCAACAACTACAAGAGAATATATATATGTATGTACGTATGTATGTATTTATGTATGTGTATATGTTTTTAAAGTTCAGCGCGGCTCTGCTCTCCGCCTTCTGTGATTACGGCCTTTTGTGATTGTGATTGTTGCTTGTTGTTGTTGTTTTTGTGTAAGATTTTTATCATTTTTATACTCAAGTGGCGTCGTCGTCGTCGTCGTCGTCGTCGCCGTCATCGCTTCACACTGCATAATTTTGGAGCTGCGAGGAGCCAGTTGACAAGATTTTTGTGCAGCGACAAGAAATGATGGCACTTTTTGCTGCCGCAGTTTTCCCTCGCAATTGATGTGTGTGTGTTGTTATCGTCTTGGAAAAATCTTTGACACTAAATGAGCAATTGACTGAGTGACGCTTGGCGGCTTGGGATTGGCATTGGGTTCGCTGCTTTGAGGCAAGTGGCTCTTGACTTGGCATTCAGCTTTCAGCCAGGATTTGCACCTGACAGACTCTGTGTGTGTGTGTGAAATGGGTCTATCAATGGCTGAGCTGACTGTGTTTGCCTAGCCCCTCCCCCTCACTAACCACCCATGTCATGGCATTCTCAGCAGCAGCTGCTAGAGCCACCTGCAAAACGTAGCGAGACCTTTTGTCATTTTGGCTTTCTGCAATCCTTTAGATACACACAACAGATTAGTTACTGTGCAGCTTTTGAGCTGCAGCCAGACACAAATCGAGTTTTGTTCCGTTTCTCTGTATGTTTTTTTTTTTGTTTTGTCTCTTTGTCACTCATTCTTAGTGTTGGCGTCCCTGTGTACGAAGTATATGCAATGCATGCAAGATACAAACTTATAGATACAGCCAGACCGGATCAGTTGCAGGCCAGCGAACGGGCCCAGAGCAAGAGCCGCAGCCAGACCCAGGCAGGCAGTCGAGCAGTTAAACTATAAAGTTGTTATGCTAATTTTAGTGTTGGTGGCAGAGACAGCAGCGAATGAGCGAATATACAAAGCAGCAGCTCGCAGGCAACGTTGCTTTTAGAAATGAGGAAATTGTGGAGCAGAGCAGTTATAGCCACGGCTAAGAAAACAAAGCCAAATCGCCAACAAAGAGATCTCTGAAAATTACCACAATTTGTACTTGTACATAAGTAATGTGGGAATTGAGCGGCGCGTATTCCCCTCGTTGTCGTTCCCTAACTCTACCACCGAATCCCATTCCCAAATGAGCGGACTTTTGTTACTTTTGTAAGCGAACGCGCCAAAAAAAAAAAAAAACAAAACAAAATCGAACAGGCAAACACACTTAAGACCCGGCAACGAAGACTTAAGGCTTTGCCCCCCCATTTGATTGATGATCATCTGCGGGCCCCAAAACGAACCCGAGCCAATGACCTTGTTGAGCGCGTCGCCAGCTCTGCTCTGCTCATTGTCCGTCTGTATGTGCACAACACTCCTCCTCTCTTTACCGATGGGTGAATCAATAAACCCACAGCCAGCAATCTCACTCTGTTGTTGTTGTTGTTGTTGTTGTCGTCTGATTTTGACAAGTTCAGCGCCGAAATCCTTCAAAAATTTATGTATTTGCGGGCCACACATACAATGCGAGCGAGCAGGGGGGCGTGGAAGGGTGCTAGCTGTCAGTGACAGGCGCAGCAGTCACATGGCCAACGGGATAACAGGACGAGTTTCAACCACGTTGTTGAGTCGCTGTTGTTGTTGTCCTTGTTGTCTATCTATGTGTGTGTGTGTGTTATCTATATATGTATAAGTGTGCTAGTGTGTGTGTGTGTGTGTGTGTGCTTTTGTCGTGATTGCGAGACATTAAGTCATCGAGCCAACAACAACTACAACAACGACAGCAACAACTCACTCGACTCAATTGTTGGCTTTAAGGCCTACAAGAGTTTGTGCAGCACTTTAAGCTTGCATTAGGCAGTTGCTGTGCTCGTTGTTATAGTTGAACACACACAAACACACACGCACGCCTGTGTCAACCTAGCCAAAAAAAGTGGGCGGCTGGCAAAAACTGACCAAAACATTTGCGCAAACATTTTTGGCCTGAACTTGAAAACCAAAAACTGTAGCCAAATGCAGTTGGCCCACAGAGTGTGCGAGTGAGATAGATAGATGCAAATGGTGGTACGTTAGGTGTTCAGTTTAGGCGGCAATTTCAATGTTTTTTTGTTGTTGCTGTTGTTGCTGGGGAGTTTATCTAACGGCGCCTAAAACTGACCAGCGCCAGACTGCAAGAATTATAGGTGCGACTGTCTGTGTGTATGTGTGTGTGTGTGTGTGTGTGTGTGTGTGGTGACAATGGCCGCCATTTTAGCAAGCCCTTAAAGCACCAGCACGTGTGTGTGTGTGTGTGGGTGTGTGTGCTCCATATACATGCATAAATGCGCTCGATTGGAGTTCTGTGCTTAAATATGCTGGACAATGTTATTGATTTCTTATTCGGACAACACTTTTGCTTTTCATTCTTTCACATTCTTAATTGTGCGGCGTTGGGCGGCTAATCAAAATTAATTGTTTATCATGTTGTATTTGAATTTGTTTCGTTTTCGTTTTCTTTTTTCTTTTTTATTCTTTAATTTAATTTTTTTTTTCCCTCTTTTTTTTTGCTTGCTTAATTAGCAGACGAACCGCAGAACCGCATGACCCTGAGATATGCTAGTGCCATTGCCTCTAGAATTCGTATTGGGATTGGAATTGGAATCGGTTGGTGTTGTAGGTGTGTCAGAGAGTCGCCCAAAATGTTTTGGAGTAAGCCATAGTTCCAGTCACCCCTACACCTACTCCCCCCGTACTTCACCCCCGGCAAAGCCAAGAGCATTTCATTAAGCTGAGCACACGCCCAGTTTTATTATTATTTCTTTCTCTCTATTTTGTTTTTTGTTTTTTTTTTTTTCGCTTTTGAGTCGTCGTCGTCGATGTTTTGTATAGTTTATTTGGTGTTAGACAATTAATTTTTGTTGCGTGTTTCGGCGTTGTTTTAATTTACAGTTGCAGCCGCAGTCAAATCGAACACGCTCGTTTTTATTACCACTAATAATAATAATAAAAAATATAATAATGAAAATAATAAAAACAAATAAATAATAATACAAATGAATAAAAATAAATAAATAATAATACAAATATACAAAATATAAATTATAATAATTCAAATAATATGTATATAAGATATTTATATACAAAAACAAATAAATAATAATAAAAATGAATAAAAAAATAAATAATTAACAAATAACAATACATATATACAAAATATTAATTATAATACATAAAATAAATAAATAAAAAATAAATAATTAATAAATAATAATACATATATACAAAATATAAATTATAATACACAAAATAATTAAATAATTAATAAATAATAATACAAATATACAAAATATAAACTATAATAATCAAAATGATATATAAAAATATTAGAAATTTTAAGAATCAATAATATACAAATAATTAGACACAAATATTATGAATATTAATAATAAAAAAATTAAATAAAGGAAATAAACATTAAATAAATAAATAAAAAAATATTAAATAAATCAAATAAAAAAATAAATTTAAGAAATAGAAATGAAATAAAAAACTAAAAATGAAATAAAAATAAATAAAATAAAAATAAATAAAATAAAAATAAATAAATAAATAATAACTCTCCCTAAACTCTTAAGCAAGAATTTATTTTATCTTGTGCCAATTACTAATTTATTTTAAAAGTTCAAATTAATGCTGGCAAACGAATGTCTCGAGCTCATATATAGTAGTTATACTATATATCACACGATCGGCAGCTAAATTTAAAGCAACGACTACGCAAATAACAACGTGAACATTTTTCTTGCTTTAACATTTGTCCAAAAGACAAAAAAAAAAAAAAAATAAAAATAAAATAAAATAAAATAAAACAACAACAAGAACAACAAATGACGTCAGTGCGAGCATTTATTAAATTAAAAGCAGTGCCAAAAATACTTTTAAAATTTTTTAATATAATAGCTAGCGCAATTTTCGAACCTGTCATAAGCTCAGCCAGAAAAAAAAAAATCAAAGTTAATTGAAATTCTAGGAATTAACATTTCAAATATTCAAAGTACGCCTGAGATTAAATAGAAATATAAATATAATCAATATATATTTATAAAAGGTAATAATGAAAAGATTTAAGCTCATCAAAAATTATAAAAATTAAAGCAAAAATCAAATAAGAAACTAAAAGACAAAATAAAAATCTACAAATTAGATTAGTCATTTTGCTTTTAACTAATTTATGCATAAATACATATGAAATGAACCAAATACAAGCAGACGACGAAACTCATATGAATTTGAATATTTGGAATAACATTAAACATTTTGCCGCTTTCAGACACGTTTTCAAGGCATTTTAGTATCTGTCTATACATTGTATTAATTTCTAAATATATATATTTATATACACATATATATATATCTATATATATATATGTATGTTTATAAATTTAAAAAACAACTTTTAATATTATCTCACATTTTCTATCAAATTTTTTAAGCAGCACGCGGTGTCTATTTAATTAAATTGGCTTGAAAGAACTAAAGAAACAGCTGAGGAGCAGAGACGACGGGGGCTATGTATGCTATGTATGGAGTGAAGGAAGCTATGGCAAAACTGTGAAGTAGCTGCGTCTGCGTCTGGCATGGCAAAAGTTACTCAAAAAACAAAAACAAAAAAGTAGAGAAAAAATACTAAAATAAATTGCGTGCTGATGGCTCATTTAATTTAATGAGCGGCGTGCAACTTGTCTAAATGATTTTCCACGTCTTTTCGTTGTTGTTTTGGCCCCAGTTAGTTTATAGTACACATATCTTTCTTTCTTTCTTTCTTGGCCAGCAGCGTGCGTAAGTCAAAGAGATGTAATGGAATTCACTTAACTTGCCGAAAATTAACGCTCGCTTAGCGCTAATGTTGGGGGAAATTACATTGTGCGAAATATTTGTAAGCGAACGAAAATTAAAGACGATTTGAGCGCAAATGTAAAAAGAAATGAAACTAATGAAAACACTTCCAATGGCCTCCTCTTGGCAACAACAACTAACAGCAGCAGCAGCTACAACAACAACGCACCAACAGGCACCAAACGAGGCACGCAATTTGATCATTAAACATGAAGCTCTTTAGCACACGAAAAACAACAACAAAAATAAAACAAAAATAAAACCCCAAACACTGCCACAGGAGAAGTTATCGAGAGTGGAGGAGCCCAGAGAGGCACAGTCCATGTGAATGGGGTATCCAATACCGGGAGACTGTCAGAGTCGTTCCACGGTGTGGCCTGCAGCGCATAATTTTTATGCAGTCGCCGTTGTTACTCTTATGAATATGGTAAAAAAAAAATATGCATATATAACAGCCTACATACATAAACATAATTTGTTTATACTAAATTTGCGCCAGATTCAGCTGCTCAAGATTCAATTTAGATCCGCCTCATGACTCATTGGAGACTGCGTGTGTTTCTTGGTCTCCCAAGTCACAGATTGTCTTACTCTCCCTCAGATTCTATGAATCACTCGAGTTGAAAGTAACGAGCATAAAAAAAAAACTGGCAAACGGCAAATAATTCTCAGCCATCGGTCATATAACTGTAGATATTTCTGTTAGTCTAACTTATCTAGTCTAACTTATCTTTTGCTCTTAAGAATTAACTTGGAAATTCAATTAAAAGTTTGTCATCAATTGCTTTGTAAATTTTTATAAAAGCATAAAAAAATAAATATAAATAAATTAAATGTAAATCTAACTTTAGCTTAACCTACATATAATAATATTATATAAATAATGCAATAAATAATATACCTTACCTAATAATAATAGCTAAAGTCTGAAGAAATGAGTTGAAATATCTTAAATTGAATTTATTGCATTTTAAATATATTTGTATCATTCAAATTTCTATTCTATAATTTTTGTAATATTTCCTAATATTTTATGGTTTACTTTGAGCTATTTACATATACAGTCTGCAGTCTAGCTAAAGAACTCCTACACAAACATAGCTAACAATTAAAAATCTATGTTTTTTCTATATTTTCTTTTATATTTTTAACGATTTGTTAATATATTTTGAATGTTATAAAATTATTTAAAGCAATTTTTAAATATATTCTTAATATATTTTATAAATACTTTAAAGTATATTACAATACTTTCAAGAAATTTTTTCCTAATTAAAGAACTCCTACATAAGATTTGTAGATTTTTAGATTTTTAACAATTTATGTTTTTTATATATTTTCTATATTTTCATTTTCATTTATATTTTCAACTGTTTGTTAAATATTTTAGATATATTTTATATGTAGTATTTGTTATAAATTTTATGTAAACTATATTTTGAATAATATTAAAATATTATTATATTATATAAAGAAATTTTGAAATATATTCTCTATATATATTTTATAAATACTTTAAATATATAGTAATATTTTCAAGAAATTTTTTACATATATTTTATAACGTATTTATTTTTTTTTAACTATTTGCCATATCATATAAAAATGGATTCCTTTCAATTTATGGAGCTCGAATAAACTGTTAAACTGCCCATAGGCAAGCCTCATGAGAAATGTGAAAATTGTGCACTATAAAACCCACAAAACCGAAAAGACACAGAAAATAAACATACAAATAAAAAATAAAATAAAAACAATTTAAGGCCAAATCGAAAATGCAGCCGCAGAGCCAAACACACAAATGGCGAACTGCGAATGTCGAATGCGAATGCCATTTGCTTTCGTTGCACTTTTATTTGAATTTTATTATTTTTATTTGCAATTGGATTTTTATTTTGATTTTGATTTTTACTTGACTTTTTCATTCTGCAGCGAGCGAGCGCGCGCACTAGACGAATTATATATTTTATGCCACAAATTACGCTGCGGTTAACCTTTAAATTAAAATAACACCAAAACAATTTTTGTGCTGAATGTTGAATGTTGAATGCTGAATGTTGCAGCTATGCAGAGGGGAGACTGCAGCTGTGTGAGTGTGAGTGTGTGTGTGTGTGTGTGTGGCAGCTGCACAACAATTTGCAATTGCCGCTGCTTGCATTTTGTAATCTTTTTATTTCGTTTTGCTTTTTCATTAACTGCGATAGGCATCAGATAATCAAATTATAAATGTATCAAAAATGCTGCTCTTGTTCTTCTTGTTGAGTGTAAATTATAAAAAAAAAAAAAAAGAATATAAAAGAATTCGTAACGCAAAGAAATGCTACGAAATCGTAATTGTAAATAATAAAACCACAGCGTGTTGCCCTCAATGAATGCCGGACAGGCAGCCGTACGCCGTACTCAGCCAGCCTATGCTGTGCAATAAAATTATATGCATCACATCAAACACACACACACAAACACACACCAATGGCCTTTTGGGTTGCAATTGGAATCAGAGACTCACACACAGAGAGAGAGAGCGAGAGAATTTGGCGTATTAAACCACAAGTGTAAATTTATGTGAACAACGAACGGCTCACATCTTCTGTCATTCCAGCCAACAGCGAACCGCAACGCATTGAACCCCGAACCCCGAACCCCGTACCACGAACCGAACCGCATGCATTGCAGTTAAAATATTTAAATCAACGCGAAAAAGTTTAAGTTTTTTACTATAAAACAAATCGTTAGCTGAACGTAGAGCCTTAACTGTGTACGACAGTGTCAAGCACACACACACACACGCACAATATACTAATTATCAACACACACACACACTTGCTTATTGAGTTTGATTTGCTCTCGTTTTGTTATATGTACATTTTTCTAACGATTTAACGATCCATAGAAATATCAAGTTCATTTCACACACATATGTTAATCAGTTCATAAAGTTGGTAAATAACAGAAAATACAAAAAATAAATAATAATAAACAAAACAGAAAATAAGAAAAGAGCGTTAAGTATGTTGGTCAGTCAGCTGATAAATAATTTATTGATGTCTGGGCGCCCCAGAGCTCCACTCCATGGCAAATTATGATAATAAAACTAATATAAAACTAAATAAATAGATCGAAATTTTAACTCTATTATTTAAGTTATGTGCAAATGAATCAATGTTAATTGAAATTTTGTAAATGTATCGTCTGAAGCAAATGCAAAAATCTTTTGAATTTGCGGAACTTAGATTCTTAAATGAAATTAAAATAAAGAAATATTATTAGAATTAATATTATCTAAAATATTTTTGTATTCCATATTCTTACTATCTCTATTATATATTTAAGTTATATGTCTATTATAAATTCTCTTCATTATCTCATTTATTATTATATACATATTCCTAATATTTTTGTAATAAATTCTCTATATATGTATTTGGATGGATTTCTAATTATATATCTTATTTGTGTTTATCTTAAATTATGATCATATTTTATTAAAATTTCTTTCCTCAAATATGTTTATATATTTTCGATTCTATTTTACATCTCTATTATATACTCTTGCGAATTCTACTATATATGTATATTTCTTCGATTATATATTCATTTCATTTCTAATATTTATATATCTCATGATATTATGAAATTTAAATAAAATATATCCTATATAAATATAACTATGTATCTGGCATATACTATCTATACAATACTATAATTATATATTATTTCTACTTTTATCATATATTATATTCCGTATATATCCATAAAACATTCTATATATATTTTATTTTTATCACATTTTATTTTATTCTATTATTTAATCATCTATCTCAAATTTGTATCTAAGAATTATTTTCTTCATTTTGTTGTCCAAAACTCTCTAATACTACAAACAAATGAAAACAAATGAAACAATTTGCAGACTTGATTTGATAATAACTCTCTGAAAACATGTATGCATATACCTAAATACTACGGTGTACTCAGATTATGAGGTTGATAAAATTCTCGCAATTATAATTTTTTTTTTTATTGCTTGATATATCTATAAAAATCTTGTCACGCCACAATCAAATGCTTAATAAAAATATGTGCACAGAGCCGAATCCAAAACCCGACGGCAAGGAAAAAAAAAATATTAAAGTTAAATATACGAAAATTTACACAATTTTGCAACACTATAATTGGGCAAATCTGCACTTGTCTTGAGAACTCGGGAATGTTCACAAATAATTATAGCTCTCACTGAATTGTCATATAATTGACATTAATTTTAACGAAATTCCAGTTTTATTTCTTTTTATACGAAAATTACGATACACTCGAGTGGAAAATCATTTGCAGAGAATGAAAATGTTTTCCCAGCACAAAATTGCCGTCGCCTAAAAAATGCCGTCGCCAAATCAAAGATATTCATATACCAAATTTTCTCACTAATATTCTGACGCTGAGACTTTGAATTTGGATTTACGATAAATTTGTAGTTATAGTACTTACCCTAGGCTGAGCCATTAATGCTCTGGGAGCGACGTCTAACCCGATTTGTGCCACTTTTAGTGGTGTACAGACGACAGTTGGCGGCTCAACACAAAACGAGGGGCCCGCGTCCCTTGCGTCCTCGTCCTCGTCGTCGTCGTCGTGCCGATCTCTCTATGGAGCGAAGATCTGTTTCTGTCTCTCTCTCTGTCTCTGTATGTGTTGGGGCCTCCTGCTACGCTCGGGTTGTGTTTTCTATTTTTTGTTTTTCTTTCTTTTTTTTTTTTACTTTATGCTTGACACTCACAAAAATATTATTAGAATTTGTGTATTTTTATTAATAATTTGAATTTATTTCTCTCCTCGAACTCCTTCTTTTTTCAACGTTGTTCTTAGCTGCTTTGCACTTTATGCTTCTACTACTCGCTTCTGCTTCTTCTTCTCTTTATTTTTTTTTTTTTTTTTTTAACACAGGCACATTTGTTAAAATCTTTGCTTTAGATTTTTTTTTTTTTACATTCTTTGCTTAGATTTATGTATTTAATTTTGTTGTTGTTGTTTCTGGTATACTTTGTTGTTGTTGCTGTTGTTGTAGTTACGCGCGCGTTTTTATTATTAGCGGGAGATCTTTTTTTTTTTTTTGTTTTGTATACATATATTTATGATATATATATATTTACATATAATTTGTTGTAGTTATATATAATTTTTTTGTTTTTGTTTTGCGGTTTATAAAAATCGTATACAATTTGTTTTCATATTGGGTTTGCCGTTGCTGTAGTAGTTCTTCTTCTTCTTTCTAGTTGCTGTTGTTGTAGTTGTTGTTGTAGTTGTAGTCGCTGCTTGTGTGGGCCAGGCAACATAGTTTGCAGTTGCTGTTGCCTTTTAGCTCTGCTCGTGGGTTATTGTTGTTGTCATAAATCCATTGCTCGGGCCTTTTGCAGCTGCTTCTTCTTCTTCTATTTTTCGTTTACTTCGAAATGTTCCTCTCAGAAGATTGTTTGCCTTAAAGATGTTATTGTTGTTCCTTTTTATATTTTGTTGCTTTTGTATTCTTTTTGTTTTTTGTTTTTTTGTTTTTGTTTTGTATGTCGTATACTTCTTGCTTCGTATAATATGCGCACTATTTATCACAGCTGCTTCTACATACTATAATATACTATGAAAAAACCAAAAGCTTGTCAATCCAGCAGCCAATCGAAGAACATCAACTAACTGTTAACAGTTTACAGTTTACAGTATACAGTTTATAGTGGCATTTAGTTCACTTTTTGTTTTTGGAATCAGCTCCTAACGAAACGCGTGCAATGGGAAAATGTTGCAAAATGTGGTTTTAGCGACGGTAACGCGACGGCGGCGACTGAGACGGCGAAGGCAGCGGCAACACGACGAAAGTCCGTTAACGTTGCTGCGTACCGCGTAACGTAACGTAACGACCGATCGTAACGTCGCGCAACGAGACGCGCGCGCTTTTTGCTTATTTGAGATTTAATATTTGTTTCTTTGTTTTTTCCTTGATATTTTTGGCTAACCGTGGAGATCGCGACGAGCAAAATTTTTTTGGCGGCGTCCAAAATATGTTCAGTTATGATTATTATTATTCTTGATTTAGTTGTTGTTGTTGGTTGCTGTTGTTGTGCGGCAATAACAATAATAATGCTATGTAATAGCAATAATAATAGTAATAATAATAATTTTTCTCAACGGCTGCGACGTTGGCGACGGCTTCGGCGTTTTCGGCTTCGCTTCTCGCTTCGCACACAACACAGACAGCACAAGCACAAGCACGTCGTACGCGGTTCGAAGGCAAATACACACTGTCAATCATGCTCATGCACGCTTGCACGCCACTGTCTGCCCGATCGTACACTCACACATACGCACACACACAGTCGCAAAGACGGCGGCGACGCAACAATTGTGCCATTAAAAAAGGTTGTACAACGCGGAGACTCATAAATTTACCAGCAGTGCGAGTGCGATGGCTATACAAACACATTCGACTCCGGCGAATTGTGGTGCGTGCGTATGTGTGTGTGTATTTATGTGTGCGCTTGCTGGCTGCTTTGTTGCTGTAATTGCGGCGAATTGCGCGGCGAGAGCGCAGGCGCGCTCTTTTGAGCGCACTACAAAATGGGGCCCAAAGGCAGAGCGCAAAGGATGATGACTGATTTGTTAGTACGCCTTTTCTGTCATACACACACTTGTCACAATCTGGCTATGCCATGCCTGGGCTGCGCTACTCTACTGCGCTCAGTTCTGCTATATGTATGTATATATGCATGTGCATGTGTGTGTGTGTGTTTTTTTGCTTTTGTTTTTGTTTTGCCATTTGTTTTTCGACTCTTTTTGCGCAACGACGACGTAGTCGTAGTCGTCGTCGTCGTCGTTGGCGCTCGCTCATCGTTCGTTCATTCGTTTGAAATTTATTTGGCTTTGGCCAAAAGGAGACGGCTTATAGGTTTTGGCCGCTGCTAGCGTCGCATCGCCTCTCTCTGCTGCTGCCAGTACACTCGTCGTCGTCGTCGCCGTCGCCGTTGCTGTCGCTGCTGTTGCTGTTGCCGTCGCTGTGCGTGCGTTGAAAATCAGCAAAAACCAATCCCATTTGTTATTTTCGCTTGAGTGAGTGGCAGTTTGCATCAGTTTGCCATTCAGTCTTCTTTGGCCGCCCCACCTGTGCGCGCAGGCATTGGGCATTGGGTGGTTTCTGGGGTTGGGGTTGAGCGTATTCTCTCTCTCTCTGCTCTGCTCTGCGTTACGTGCTTCGTGTTTGTGTCAGTGAGTGCTTTCAGGTGTTTTCTAGTCTTTGCCGCCACTCCAGACGACGCTGTCGCTTGTTGTTGGGCATTGCCTTCGCCTTCGCCTTCGCCTTCGCTTGCTGCTGCTTTGCTAGCTTGCTTGCTTGCTTGCGCTTGTCCGTCACTTCAAAACTCGCTCAACTTTCGCTCAATTTTTTTGCGCTCTTTGCACACACACAGCCACACACTCATGCACACGCACACAGGCATACGAAAAGAGAAGCACTTACACATACAACGACAGTCAAATAGGTAACGCCTTCAAAAGCTGCAGCGACGTCGCCGTCGCTGTCGTCATTGTCGACAACGTCGCCGTCACCGTCGCCGTTGCCGTTGCCGTTGCCGTCGCCAGGCGTCATGGCGATCCAGCCACTTAGCCAATGATCCTGCCAGGAACAACAGCTACAAAAACAACACAAACACCAACAGCTGTTCGCACCGTGAACTTTGTGTGCAATAATAAATCGCCCACCGATAAATTCAACGGCCCAAAATGCATATCCTGCTGCTGCTTGTTATTGTTTTTTGGTTGTTGTTGCTGTTGCTGCTGCTTCTGCTGTTGCTGGCGACGTCGTCGTGTCGTCGTCCTCGTGGCAGTTTAAAAAGCAGTTAACACATATTTCGAGGCAATTTTTCAACAACGCATTTTTGGCCTGTGCGTCCTTTTAGTTTTTTTTTTTGGGCTTTTGTTGCTCCCGTTTTCCAATTGTTTTTGTTTTTTTCGGTTAACCGGCTCGCGGCGCCCGGTCGCCATTTTTGTTTTTTGGGCAGCCAACGGCAAATGCGAGCTGCTGCTGCTGGCGCTGCTGCTGCTACGTCGACGCCGGCGCTCGTTTTAATGTTGCCGCCGTTTTAGCAAAAAATGAAAAATTGCTTTGTTTTTTTGTTTTGGCTGGCTAGCTAGCTGGCTGGCTGGCTGGCTGTCGTTGGCAAGGATATTGTTGTTGCCACCGTTGCCGGGCTGTGGCCCGATGACAAAGATAATAATGATGACGATGATGCTGCACTTAATCTGGTTTCCATTTCAAAACAGCTGATCATATTTTGTACACACTTCACCCCCTCCCCCACCACACACACACAAATGCTGAGCTGCGAGCGAGAGAGAGAGGCAGAGAGCGAGCGACACTTGTCCTCGCTTCCTCTTGTCCTCTTTCGCCTCGCAGCTTTCGTCTAACTGTCGCCGTCTTGACAAATTTATGAGACGTTGATTGATTTGCGGTTTGAGATTTTTGTTGTTGCCTTTTCAATTTTCAATGCAAAGTTGTTGCTGCAACCCAAGGTGTTTTAAATTTAAGACGCGCTAATGCAAAATTTGTGTGCCAACAAAAAAAAAAAAAAAAAGCCGTACAGAACAGACAAAAGCGAACAGACTTTGCATTCATTTGAAAATTCAATTAAAAGTAATAAATTGCTATTTTATTTGCAGGTGAATGTGACTGAATGTGAGTGTGTGTGTGGGTGGGTTGGTGTTATTGCCAAAAACGGATTCGTTGAAAGCAAAGAACAAAATGGTATTGAAGTGATTTAATACACAAGTTCAAGGAGATGAAACGTCAAGGATAGCAAATCTAGAATTGAGGAAAATGTGTAAAATAGATTTAATAAAAATATAAATAAAAATAAAAAAACATAAAATAATAAGTGAATGTGAATAAAATTTTTATCAGCATATTATATCAAATTTAAAATTGCTAAAGTAGGATTTGTATTAAATATGAATGCATCTTATTAAATATTTCACAGCTTTCATACAAATTTAAGGAAACATATATACTGATAATATTTATATAAATTAATCGAAGTTAAAAATAAAATATAAAACTTAAAAAAACGAAGGCTTTTAAACTAAATTTAAATTTTAAATTTGTTACAATTGAAAAATGGAAATTAAAATAAAAGAAAATTAATTAATTAAATAAATAAATAATGTGTTTATATTAATAATAAGAAATAAATGAATAGTTAAAAAAATATTTCCTATATTGCTTTTATTTAAATACAGTAGAATCCGGTTATAGCGACACTCAAGGGACCGTCGTTTTTGCGTCGTTATAGCCGGATGTCGCTATAACCGTATAAGTTTGCTCAGAAATGTTTGTCTGGGGACCAGATTTTTCGTCGACATAACCGGTTGGACGCTTTAAGCGGAGTCGTTATAACCGGATTCTACTGTATTATCTTGAATAAATTCTTATTTTTGTACAAATATAAATTTATTTTTTATTGCATAAAAAAATATAATAAATATATTTTTAATTTGTGTATAATGTATACTTTATTATGTAGTAAATACATATATTAAGGATAATATGTGTACACAAATTATAAAAGAATTTAAATTTTTCTTCCATTTAACACAGCCCCAAATAAATAGTTTTCAAATAAAAAGTTTTCAAAAGCATTTCAAAGGCAATTCAAATAAATCCCAGTCATTTTAACGGTTCAATAACATCTCGAAATGATATACAATTTAAATACATTTACAAAATAAATCAAATTATATTTAATATGTATTCTCGTATGCTAAGAACTCTCTACTTAATGCTAATCCAATTGCAATTTTAAAGTTGCTCAATTAATTAATTAGTGCAACGGGTGGGAGATGTGTAATAACGGTGCTTGTTAGCAAAAAATTTGTCTATTGCATTCTTTAAGGCCGCGCTATGGAAAAAAAGAGGAAGAAAAATGCAAAGGGAATTTAATTTAATTTAATATTACAACTTGGCAAAAATTGAGGAGACCATGAAATTTAAATCAGCAGAGCTCGGCAGGCAGGCAGGCAGAGCGAGTGAGCGAGCGCGAGATTGAGTGAGTGAGTGAAAGAGAGATGGGCGCATCGAGGTCTCCACCCACTGAGCAAAAACAGAAAAAAAGAAATAGGAGAAAACGTGCAAGAAACACAAAAAAAAGCAAAAAAAAAGAGAAACGGCAGCTTGATAATAAGACGAAAAGCTCAAGGCAGCAAAATTGCATTTGGAAACTTCCAATCCCAGACGAGCGCCGAGCACTTGGAGCGAACGTTGATGTTGAGAGGGGCAAGGCAGGCGAAGAAAACTGTGTGCGAGCGAAAAATGTGGCGATGAGAAAGCTCACGCACACTTGCACACACACACACTCAGTCACTCACACACTCACGCACTCACACAGAGGCAGAGACTGAGGCGCAGCCAATATGATTTAAAGCGGCGGCAGCGGGCCCCAAATGAGCGCCAACCGTTGCTCGCTCAGACTCGCACACACACACAAGCACACAACAGCTGGCGCTGTTGTTGTTGGCGCTGCGCTGCTGTGCATGACAATTCATCTCTTTCTTATAAACGCAATTTATCAAATGAAAACGACGAGCGAGCGACAGCAAAGATGAAGACGACGACACGATATCAACTTGATGTGAATGTGGTTGTATGTGTGTGTGTGTGTGTGTATGACTGAAGCTGCGTATGTGAGACAAGCGAAACTCACTCAAACTCAACTTGAGCTGAGTGCTGACTGCTGAGTGCCGAGTGCAATACGAGAGTCGCTCGCGAGTCAAAGTCAACAACAACAAAAATATTATAAAATGGCACATGAAGAAAAATAGGAGTTGCCGTCGGCGCTTGAGGAAACAACAACAGCAGCAGCAACAGCAACAGCGACGATGATATTCCTTTTGGCAGCCCCCAACTCGGTGTTGCTGAAAAACCGCCATAATCTTGACAGACAAGTGTACACTCTCTTACACGCACACACATGTACACACAGTCAGACAACGGCACTCTCGCGACGCGCCGCTCTTCGCCGCATTGTTTTCGCTCGTATTTCACGCTCAAACGGCCATTTCGCTGCACTTTTAATGGTTTGTTTTTGTTTTCGTTGCGCGCACGACAAAGAGAGAGAGCAGCAAACGAGCTCAAACACGACGACGACCAAACCGAATTCGCCGCATTGCGCGAGCGGGCCAGCATGATAAATGTGCGCACTCACTTTTTATGGCAAACCGAAACAGCTGTTCTAGAGTGCCGCACAGTTGTAGAGTCACTGGACTCGCGACACGGACCAAATTATTTAGAGTTGGGTCCGTTGCGTTTTCTTTTTGAGTTTTCTCATTATTTTTGCACATTTTATGATCGCATACGTTTCGTTTGAACTGTTACCTGCTTACATAAATGCATATTTACCTGTTTGCCGTCATACTTTACCTTCCTTTTGGGCTCTGCCTGCGACTAACGAACGAAATTTTGTGACTTTCAACGCTTGCCATAAAACGGGCTTAGGACCGGCACCTAAAGTCCCGTTGTTGGACCCACACAATCACACACATACCCAAAACGAAAAATAGCTCGATATGCATAAATAAATATGCCGGTCACGCCCCCGCCCACCACCGTGAGCCGCAACAAATTGTCGTCTCGTCTGCCTCTGACAGGACATTCAACTGTTGCTGAGGTTGCGCGGACACTGTATGGGCCAAAGTTTGCGAAGCACTTTGCAATTTATCAAGCGATTCGGCCAGGACTTAAATAGATGCCAAAAGGACACTTACCTGACTTTTCCTTGGTGCTAACAATTAAAGAGCGACCATTCATCATACGTTACCTGCGAAAGGTGAAAAGAAAATTGTGGAAATTCATTTAGTTTTCAGTTATTAACAGCAAAAGTCAGCATGCAAATGAGTGAGTGAGAGAGATGGAGAGAGGGAGAGCGTGAGGGAGAGGATGCAGGATTAAGATGCATGCAGGCATGCAGCCTGGCCACATGTGTCGTACACGCCCCACTCTTGCCCTCTTCCTCATTCTCTCCCTCTCTCCCTCTCTCTCCCTGTCTCTCTCTTTGGCAGTCGAGCGATCAGCAGACACGAGAAATGTTTTTCGTTTTTGATTGATTGCCCTGGAAAACCACTTGAAACTGTCACAGAAGCGAGAGATGCTGGACGAGGGATGGGAGTGAGGGGTGCGGGACATGGGACATTCAAAGTGAAAATCACTTCTATACACACACACACAGAACCATATTGTTTTTCCAATGAAAAACTACTTATGGCATTAGCAACTGCGACTGCTGCTGCCTGTCTATAAGAAAATACAACTTAATAAAGATGAAAAGTGCATTGAATGTTTGCGGAGAGAGAGAGAGAGGAGGAGAGAGGGGGAGAGAAGGCGGCAGCAGCAGCAGGAGGCGAGCGGGGCGAGGAGGAAGTGGCAAATGCTCAAGTTTTGGCTGCCACAGCAATTGATGACTCTTCAAGAGGAAAGCGAGGAAGAAAGCACAAGTGGAGAAATTTTCCAAAAAAAAGAAATGAAAAACAAAAACAAAAACCAAGACGAACTTCTATTTCATTTGTTTTATATAATAATATAATATAATCATTATTATAATCACGAAAATACAAAATGATATTCTAGTAAAAACTTTCAAATTTTCATTTTCAATTGCTCTGAATATTTTCCAATTAACAAAGTTGAGGCTCAACAAATTTCCCAAGAAGATAGAGGAAAACACACATAAGGATTTTTTTAATGGCGAATTCAAAAAAAGGATAAACTTTTAATTGTAAGTTTTTATTAAAAAATATATAATATAATATTAATATATTATTTTTATAATAAAAATAAAAAATAATTATTACAGAACAATTTTTATATTAAAATCAAATTATAAGAAAGAGATTATAAATAAGAGTTATGGCTTAACTTTTATTATAAAAATTGAAAATAAAAATTGAATTGATATATCTCTGGAAGTAAAGGAGCTATATCAAATATTTCTATTATAAACATAAAACTAAGTGAATTTATAAATAAATAAATACATTTTTAAGTAAAAATTGCATTTTTTTCACTGTTCAAATTTATTATTTGACTATTTTCTTATGGTAAGATTATTATTATTATTATTCTTTATAGTATTACTTATATTTTCATTTTTGAGTTTTACAAATTTATCAAATGATAAATGATAAATAAAAAAAAAACACATTTTATAGGATATTATATGTTGAATTATATTTAATAAATATGTATCGACTTAGCGATGATCAAAGTATCGGGATATGAACATATCTATTGCAAGTTATATATAACTTGAAAAATGTAGAGTTAAACAATTATTTCTTGTTTGCTAATGCAAAGATTTTATCGAGAATTTGAAGAACTTTAAATCGAACTATCAAACGATATAATCTATAGTTTGAATTGGTTTAACAAAAAATCCTCAGGATCTCGAGCTGTAGAGCTATTGAAGATATGCATGCCAATACGATTATTATATAAACTACTTATTTCAATTTATGTTTATCGGAGCATTACCATATGCTGAATGAATTCAAATAATTCACATTCAAATTACAAAAATTTTAGTTTCGTTTAGCATTTTTAATCTTAAAATATATATACGTATATGGGATTGTAAAAGATATAATGTATGTAAAGTTCAGTACACAGAAAATATATAAAGAATCTAAAATCTTGTATGTATTGTAGAATATTTTCCGACGGACAGATGGACGGAAAGATGGACGAACGGTTAAATGGACGAACCGACGGTCTATGAATGTGGAAACTCTAAGATTCCTATAACTAAGTTGATATACTCCCTTTGCTCTATGGACGAGTACGTAAATAAAAGTTAAAAACTTTTCATATTTGCTTCGATAAAGTTTTTTCCCATTGAAAGTATGAATAAGAAGCGAAATATCTATATATGGAAATAATATTTGGAGCATTCATTGTTTATAGATTTGGAGCTTTGGCAACTCGGTTGCCAAAAGAAGAAGAAGAAGAAGAAGGAGAGGGAAAGGAAGTGGAAGGGAGTGTGGGGCAAAGCTTGAGGGAAAACTATTGGCAAACAGACAGTGAAAGCGAATGAGTGAGAAAGAGAAGGGAGAAGGATAGGGAGAGAGAGTGAGTGTAGGAATTATAATCTACGAAAAAAGAAATTTATGTGCATTTCCGTTTTTGTTTCTTGTTGTTTTTTGTTTTTTTATTTTCTTTTTATTTTTTTCTTCCTTCCGTTTAAGTAAATAACAAATATTATTATCGCTTGGCCGCAGACGCTTGGCCAAAGGACGTGGCAAGGACCCGGCCGAGTGCTCATTGAAGATAGTTCGTCAGCTCGCCAGCGACAACAAAGTAAATAAAATGTGCACAACTAGCAAACAGCAACAACAACAACAACAATCACAAAAAAAGAAACGAAAAAGCAACAAAAATAACAAAATTAAATAATGCCACAAACGATTTCTTATGAAATGTTCAAAAATATACAAACAACAACAACAACAACAACAACACATACTCCAGCCGGACATGTGTGTGGGGGGTGGGGTAGGGGCGTAGTCGGGGCAGCTGTCTGTGTATTGGCAGCCAGAACGGAAGCCGTTGCCGTCGTGCTCTACAAACAACAACAACAGCAGCAGCAACAATAACAACAACAACAACTCAATGAAATTATTAATGTTCGTAAAAGTGCAGCAGTTCACTGGAGAGAAAGAGAGAGGTAGAGAGAGGGAGTGAGAGAGAGAGAGGTACGACTTTGGTCAGCAGACGACGACGTCTTGGCTCGTAGTTGGCTACCAGCAACACACACACACACAACAACAACAACACACACACACAACACACACACACTCTGTACACACTCGAGCAAATACAAATAAATAAATAAACAACAAACTCTAATTAAACGTTGTTTCGACTCTGTCGGCATTTCGATAAGGAACGTGGCCTTTGGCCAGAAATCCTGTGGCTGTGCCCGCTGCCTGCTGCCCCTCCCCCTCCCCTATCCAACTCCTGCCATAGCTGCCAGCTGCGGCGGCTTTATCGTTCGCGCTGCCGTTGGCCCTTTTTGCTTTGCTTGTTAAAAAACTTGCCAAAAAAAACAAAATAAATAAATAAAAATAATTTCAATCTGTTTGAACAGAAGCCAAACAATAAAAACAACAACAACAACAACAACAAGCTGATAATCAAAGTGCAACAATTTCAATTTCGTGCTCAAGGTCGTGCAGAATGTGAACAGAAGGAGATATAAAGAAAAAAAGCGAGAAACCAGCAGGAAACTACAGTTAACAGATCGAAAGAGTTATGAAATTTTGGCTCAAGAACTGCTAAAATGGAGAAAAATTCCCAAAGTGAATATAGCTCAATTGAAAATCCATTAAAATCTTTCTAATATCCGAAGGGAACTATAGTACATATATGCAAATGTTTTATGGATATGATAAAATTCTAGATATAATTCGCAGTTAGTTGAACTGTTATAACTATGATAGGGGAGCGAGATCCCTTAAGTCCTTCGAGAAACTGAAGTTACAATACTTCTAAGTTGCTCTCCAGCATAAACAAGAAATAACATATGCACACAGATACATATATATGTATGTATATAATCTCACTCTGCAGTTGGCGCAGAGACTCTTGCTTTTCGGTTTCGATATATTTCGTTATAACTAAAGTTCAATTTGTATACGATACATTTAAATTTTGACGATTCTAGTTTCATATATGAACAAGATTTCATTTAATAACTAATATTTAATTTCCACTCTCTAGCTCTTTTAGCATACGGTCAGAAAGCCAATATTCTCATTTCAAAATTAGCTGCATATATGTATAGAGCTACATTGAACTCAAATGGAAATTCTGCGTACAAATTGTTTTTTAACAAAGGCATGACAAGAACAATAATAGTATATAATAATAATATTATTAACATATTATTAGCTAATCATAATGTTAACATATTATTATGTATTGTATTAATATTAAAAATATATTAATAATTACTATCATTTAAGAGATTATAAATAAAACTTATTCAATAATCGCATAATTAATATAATATAAACAAATAAACAAGATATATAAAAGATATAACAGATTGCAAAAAAAAAAAAAAAAAAAAAAGAAGAGGAGAGTCAATTCATAAAACAAAATTATCATAACTAATTAAATAATGTATAAAATCTTATATGTAACAGAAAATTTGGATATAGTATCTGATATTTTAGAAAATTTATAAGAATAGTTTTTTAAGTACATATTTCTAAATAATTCTTATAAATTGTCTAAAATATCTGAGAATATAGCCAGAAATGTTTTGTTAAATAAAAGGATTATTTTTTATTTTATTTTATATTTTTTTATTTCATATTGAGTTTTACTTTATATTCAAATTTAAAGATTCATTCATTTTGAATATCTAAGACTTTTTGTTTCGGCTCTTTTAAATTTATTGAATACTCTCAATAATTTTTAATAATTTTATTATTCATTATGATAATCTTTTTTTTTCAATTTTATTTCACACTTTGTTATAATTATGTTATGCTCTATTAATATTTATATTTTTTTTTAATTTAATTTTTTTTTCGTTTTAATTTTAATTATTTATTTATATTTAAAAGGTTTGCTCTAGTCAATATTTTTTGCTTTAATTGTTGTCTTCTTCTTTGCCCTGCTCGAAATTTCGACATTCGAATTTTAATTGAACGATTTATCGACGTTTTGTGACTTTAAATATCATCAGCCCCGAAACGGAATTGCTAATTTGGGTAATTCAATATGTTTGCTCTGGGTTTGAGTGGAGAAGTAAATCAGCCCCACTGATGTCACACATTCAAATGCGGATCGACATCTCGTCGAATGACCCGAATGACCTTTACCGTGAAT
>JAWNOM010000117.1:217500-522589 GCA_035045965.1 Drosophila aldrichi
GAGAGAGAGAGAGAGAGAGAAAGAGAGAGAGAGAGAGTTCTTGAATCAAATTTGATGCGCAGATGATATAGAGTTCCTTTTTTATTTTGTTAGCTAAATTTTATATTATAAATGTAATATTAATATTAATTCCTTTTACACTCATTGAGTATTCAAACTAATATTTTTAATAAATTAAATTTATGGCTTTATTACAAATAAATTATTATTATTTTTTTTAAATATATATAAAATTAATGCCGTCAAAGATTCTTCTTCTGATATTATGGTCTATATAATTATTATTATTAATATTATTGGTTTTTAATATAATATTGTTTTTTTTTTTTTCTTTAAGAATTCAAAGAACATTTTCAAATCGGTTTTTTTTTATTATTATTATTTAATTTTAAAAAAAATTTTTAATGTATATTTTTAGCTACAGAGACGTTAATTTAATGCTGTATCTTTTATCGAATGTTGTTTGAGTTTTATTTTATTTTATTTTAATACTAATATATGTTTTTATGTAATATTAGGACGATTGTAATAAATATTATTATGGTAGTTAATTTAACAATCGTTAAAAATACAAAAAATTCATAGATTAAAAATAATAAATGGTACACAATTTTGTATAATTTTTTTGTATTTTCTTATATTATCGTATAATCATATTTTATGTTATCTTAACTCATATAAGAAAAATATATAATTGATGCTAGATGTTTGTCTGCTTTCTTTATCTAATATATATGTATATATATATATGTTCTAAATAAAACTATATTTATTATAAAAAAGCAATAAAAATATTATCTTATCTGAAGTCAGGAATTCAAAGATAATTTTTATGAGAATGTCAAATATTTTATTATATTTATATCTTTGTCAAGTAACATTTAAGTCTTCTTCTTCTGGTTTTTAAGCATTCTTCATTACATTTCTCTATATATAATATATATATTTTAATAGAGTATTATATGCAAAACTGAAGTTAAGAAATTTGTATAAAATATTAATTAATTAATATTAATTTAATTAATATAAATATGAATTATTGTATATAAAACACTTCTGTTATTTATCTACATATTTTATTTAGCTCAATATATGAGTGTTTTAATCTTTAGATAGGGATTCAAAGATAGTTCTTCTAATAAATTATTGAACTATATTTTATAGTGTCTTTTTTTTCGTAGTCAGAAAACTTCATAAAATGTGCTCTATTATCAAGTAGTATTTGACTTTTCCTGTTGCTCTTCTCCTTCTGATATTTATACATATATTTATATGTTTTACATTTATAATAATATACTAATATGCTCTCATCACAAAATCTTAAATTTTACGATATTTCAAAAAAATTTCATACACAAAATTCTCAATAAATGCAAACTATGAAAACTCCATGTCTCATCTATCATAAACTCAATTAGTTCTATGGTATTTACAGGGTATTCGCTAAACAAGCACTATAGATTAACGTACTTTAACCTACATATTGACAGAGGTGGGAGTATGCAACTGCAACGAGTCGAGTCGAGTTGAGTCGCGTCGCACCCATTGATAAGTAAACATCATCAATTTGGTGAAATGAAAGTGATGTGTCAAATGGCTGAACGTCGAGCAAATGAATCATCATTCAATGTTCAATATGTTCAATGTTCGATATTCTATATATCTAAGACACACACTCGATACAGGGCGCTCAGATTTTGTCAAATCATTTAAAATCAATTAGAGCACCTTATCACGCTTCGTGTTGGAGTGAGCAAATGAAATGCTTCTAATTATGGGAGTCTATAATAAAAGTTAAGAAATGTGAAGAGGGCGAGGTGGATCAAGCCGCAATTTGCGAGCAGCAGCATTCAGCTAAGACTACTGCCCAGATCGGCTATATAAATCGCATAAAATCAGACGCAGCAGTCAGAGCCAGAGCGTGTAAACTTTAACGAGGCAGAATAAAAGTCCTACGAGGAAACGAGGAAACGAGCAACTTTAATTTGATGCTAAAATACTGAATAGCTACAGAGTGAGAGAAACACACAAAGAGAGGAGAGAGAGAGAGGGAATTAGCTTTAGTTAGGAGTGCGAGAGAGAGATAGAGCGAACTGCACACGTCCCGGACGGCATTTAAATTGCATATAAAAGTTGGCTTTTATGATCGGCTTCTATTGGCCAAATAAACTATCACGTGTTAAGTCGCGCGCGATCTTGGCCACAATCATAAGAGAATATAAACGTTTTGTTTTTTTTTTATGAATTTATTTTAATGTGCTAGCAATAAAATAAAAAAACAAAATCGAATGCAGCAGAAGCTCAGCCATCAAATGGAGAATATATTGCCACAGTACGCACTCGTGTGAAAGAACTGACTCTGACTGCGAGTGACTAACTAGCTCGTTGACTGACTGATCGTCCCTGCGGCTGCCTGTACCTAATCCCCGAGGTCCTTTTCACAGCCAGCGCAAGGTGTCGACTTACATGTGCAAGGATCTAGGATCTGCTTGGCTGCGTTGCGCAGAAAGCGAAAGTGATGCACAGTTGGAGTTTTCTATATTATTGTTGTTGTTCTTGTTTCTTTTTGGGTAATGAAATTAAGAACGCATCGTTTGCTGCGCTTCGCTGATTGTTTTGTTTCAATTTCTGGTTGCGCCCCAGACACTGGAATTGCTCTAAGTGCTGTTGTCTTTGGGCTGAATTTCCTCGAAGCGCTGCTCTAGCTGCGTTCAGCTGCACTTTTCAAAGGAAAACGAAGGGCCGAAAGGTTCGGCGTACCTGAAAATCCGCTTAGTGGTTGATGTCGATGTCGATGTTGTTGTTGTTGTTGCTGTTGCTGTTGCTGTCCTCATTTTTGACGACAAGAAGTCAACCTCTCGATTTACGACCATTTTGTTTGAGTAATTCCTGCCCTGTGGCTGTGTTGACTCAAGCGCATCCGTGCACCATCCAGGACGATCGAGAGACAGAGATAGAGAGAGAGAGAGCAACCACATGCCTGCCAGTTGTTTCAGCATTGTACAGTTTTTACTTTCAGCTGTCGCCTTTTGACTTCCCCTGGGATCGCGCCAGTGACTCAATTTGCCTTTTGATTTCGAACAGCCAACGTAATAATAATAATATTATCAATTTTTGAAGTCAAGCCCCTTTAATGATCGCTTTTTTATGGTTCGTCTGCTCTATAAATATTTTATATCCACTTGCATATTTCACAGCCTCATTTGTTTGGGCATTTTTATGCGCATCTCGACCAAATGACCAAATAGAAATGTTCACGATTCAATTAAATGATCGTAAAAAGTCTACTGAATGCATGAAAAGTTGTCAGTGGACGAAGAAGAAGAAAAACCAAACGGCCAGCAGAGCTCGGCCAGAGTTCATGTTCGTCTCGTAAAACTTCTCAAATTGTTGTTAGAACATAAAAATCACCTAAAATTGGTAATAAAATCAATGGCGCAAAATGTAACTCAACCTGTGACCCCACCAAATAGATTGAGATAGACAAAGATATAGAGAGGAAGAGCGAAAGAGAGAGAGAGGGAGACTTTAATGTCCGGTCGATGTGCGTAGGCGATTGAATTGAGATGTAAATGACCAAGCCCATATAGAACAAAGAGTGGAAATTAATTTGTTGCTTATAAAACATTGATTGTGCCATGCTCTACATCCGATAAGATAATGCCAGTCTAATCTGAGATGCATAAAACAATAAAGAATTGTCGTTCTGCCTGGCATTTGCCATGTGCAAGTGAGTCAAGGATATGCGAGGACACAGGCTCATTAGCGGAATGGAAGCTGAGACTGAGGCTGGCAGCTGGATTGATAGAGTTGTAAAAGTAATAAATAGAAGCAAAAACATTTGCTGTTTATAGTCAGAGAGATAAGATTGCAAACAGATGGAAAATGGCAAAGGAAGTTTAAAACTAATAAAAAGAGAATTTAGATACATTTCTAAGACAAAAATATTGAAACGGAAATTTAATTGGCTTTCAGCAAGTTTTTCTTTTAGGAATATTATAATGTAAGTCTACATAAATGAAACATTCACATATTCAATGTAAATACAGTGGAATACCAATAATATGAATAGGCATGACAACAGCATTTTTTTATTAGAATTAGATGGTTTTGCTAGTTGTTGAGATTTTCATTTAAACCAACTCAATAAATCAAATCAACAGGAATTTATATTTTTTAAACAATTTGAAATAAATACAGAATATTTTTATTCAGATTGTTTTTCATTTTTATTTATTATTATTTTTTTTAATTATTCAGCTTCTCCTTGTTTTTTTTTTTTTCTTTTTTCGACTTTATAAGGGTATTTTCCAAATAAACTTTTGATGGCATTGGGAATGAAGCTATATTAGAATATTGTGAATCCAAGTGCTATCCGATTGTTCAGGTCTTTTCGGAATATTTGTTTAATATTTTAGCAAATTGTCTAAAGCCATAGAAATATGTATATCATGCTAATCGATTTATTTTGTCTTTTGGGAATGTTTATTTAACACTTTTGAAGATTAACTATAGACATTGAAATTTGTCATCCCACTATGCGAATGCAATGAGTGATAAAAACACAGTAAGACTGCCTATATAATCTAATGATAGTTTAGCTGACAGCGAATTTGGTATTGCTTTGTAAATTGTAAGAGAGCTGAAAACAAAATTTCCGTTAATATGAGGTCAAATTTGATTTTCAGAACGTATTGAGAAGGAGAATTAAATATATACAGTTCGCATGAAATATTGAGACTTTTTTTTAAAAAGGGAACAGCCGTCTAAATTAATTATTGGTATTTGTTGAAAGAGACATCCGTCCTTAAGAATTATCGAGATTTGCGACCTGACAGAGTTAGACAGTCGAAGTACAGCCCGTTTTAGGCCATCAGTCCATTCTGTTATTCTAATAGTTTTTGGGCAGCTGTATAAATATGTATAATGGATAGAACTAAGTGTTAATTGCAAAATATGTATATTATATTTTATTATATATAACTAACTATACACAATGGATATAACTAAGTATTGCTTAAAATATACATATATTTAATTAAATGTGTATATTCTTGGGGGTCAAGAATATACAGTTTAGTATACAAGATTTTGATGGAATCGTCATCAATGAACTCTTGCTTGATCAAGTGTAATGCACATGCAACAGTTGCACATGAAGTTGCCTTTTGGCACGCTAATCGTCTGCTGGCAAATCAACGGCAAAATCCACATCGGAATCAAAATGAAAATCAAATTCATTGTATGGCACATGGGCCATGACGATGCAGGCAGACGCTGATAGATGCAGTTAAAAAGTTGTGTGACTGCAATTGCGACGGGTTCTAAATGTGGCCAAACGCGAAAAACCGTTAAGCATCAATTTTGACGCGCCATAAAACTGCAATGAAGTGATAAGTGCCGCTACAACAACAACAACAGCAGCAGCAGCAGTGGCAGTGGCAGTGGCAATGTCAGTGGCTGAGAGCAACAGGAATGTGCAGTTGATAGATATTTGTTGGCTGCCATAACCCAGAGCCAACTGAACAAACTGGAAAACCAAAAACCCGGGCGACATCAGCAACGGGAATGTCGAGCCGTAGCTGTCTGGCGGTCGGACATCCGTATCTATGAGATAACAATGCAAATGCAATGACTCTGCATATGCATATGTGGGCATATCACACACACACACTCTCTCTCTCTCTCTCTCTCTCTCTCTCTCTCTGTGCATGCGACAATCAAACAAAACAAGACTTTTATGAACACCGCGGGAAGTTGACAGCTTGCGTCATTGGCATGATATGCAAACTGTAAATGCAAAAGCCCCATCCGCACCAGCCCCCAGTGCCCACAGCCTGCCCCTTCCCCCCCCCACACACCGACAACAATAACAACTGCGATTGCTGGCGCTGGCTGTGCCAATTTTATTGCATCGCGTGCCCAATTATGTATATGGCAGTGGATATGGCTATTGGTATCGGCCCATCATCATGCCGTCGCCGTTGCCATCATCATCATCAACACGAATCATTTTTACAGGGCAACAGCAACAGGCTACAGGCAACTGGCAACTGGCAACATTTCACAACAAGCAGCAACATGAAAATGGAAATACATTTTTCTGATGCATTTTCACGTGCATAAAATTTGATTTGATTATGACAAATGTTCACGTGTTGCACTTTTGTTTTTCCCCACTTCTCTTTCAATTTTTTGTTTGGCAATGCAATGCATTTGTTATTTAAGTGCAGAACACAAGAGAAAGTTGCTTTTGACACAACTCGTTAGCAAACTCGTGTAAAGATGGTTGAGAGCTGTTGTAAATTGTGCACGTTAAGAGACAATTGCAATAATATATTTTATTTTTTATATTTTATTGCACTTAGTTGGGCTAAATAATAAGCTTTAGCTCAAATAGATCATGCCTCTGACGGGACTTTTGTATTTGGTATTAAAGTTTTTTCTAAATATATCAAAATATATTTTGGAATCAAAACTTAATTGTTATTATCTCAATTTATAGTAATATAGAAAACAATATTAGAATAAATAAAATAAAATAAAAATTAATTTACGGTAGAAAAAGTCATTTTCTAGAATATTTGAATATAAACTATAAGAGTCTTACTTTTTTTAAATATTTATAAATTTATTTGATATATAAATATATATAATAATATAAATAAACACATAAACTATGAAAAACTACTTTTTAATAAGAATGTATATATAATATAATAAAAATATTATTTTATTTTTATACCTATAAATAAGATATAATTAAATTATTATTAAATAGAAGACTTTATATTATAATTTATAAATTTATCATAATGATTGTATGATTATAATGTATAATATTGTGTACAAAATTTATAAATAAGAAGTCTTATTATTTAATAATAATTTAATTATATATTATTTATAGGTATATTAAATTAATAATTAACTTTATTAATAAAATATTTTATGTAGAAAAAGTGTTTTTTCTTTTTTATACTCATTCACGAAAGTGAATTGAGTATATTGGTTTTGTGCAATGTCCGTCTTGTCCGTCCGTCTGTCCGTCTGTCCGTCTGTCCGTCTGTCCGTATGAACGCAACTTTTTTCGGCGCTATTGAAGCTAGAGACTTGAAATTTGGAACACATACTCGTGTATAGCTCCCATTTATAAAGTGTTAAAATTTTCCAGATCCGCCCACTAGGGGCGTGGCAAATCGGAAAATGCATTTTCCGATATTCCAGAAATCATGTTAGTTGAAGAGCTAGAAAGCTGAAATTTGGTATGTAGGTCCGCGTTGACCACCCAAGTTCAACAAGCTATGGCGGATATATCTCCGCCCATTGGGGGCGTGGCAAATCGGATAAAACTGTATCTCCTAGAGTTTTAAAGCTAGAACGTTGAAATTTTACATGTGAGCTAATGTTATCATTTTATAAAGACTGGTCAACAATTAATATGTCTACGCCCACTAGGGGCGTGGCAAATCGGACCTGAAGATATAGTGATTTTCCCGATTTTGCTATATTTTAGGCATTATTGATGCTAGAGACCTCAAATTTGGTATATATACGAGAGTTGACCACCCAAGTCGAACAAGCTATGGTGGATATATCTCCGCCCAAAGGGGGCGTGGCAAACCGCAAAAGTTTATATCTCCTAAAGTATAAGAGCTAGAAGCTTCAAGTTTGGATAGTTGTGTTACTGGTAACCTCCTCTATTAACTCCCCAAAAATAATTTTTACGCCTCTTTGGGGGCGTGGCATATCAAAAAATACCCTGTAATTTTCACATTTTTAAAGCGTAAGCATCCAAACTTTACAGTTAGACTACCGTTAGCTCGTTCTACGATCTGGCCAAAAATGAGATGTCTACGCCCACTAGGGGCGTGGCAAATCGAGAAAAACTGCATTTTCTGCAGTACTAGAGCTAAACTTGGCCACTAAATTGCTGATGGGATGTGAATGAGTATCCCGCATTCGGTAACGCCCGACTGCAACGTTCTTACTTGTTTTTTTTTGTTATTTGTTTTTTTAATAGTCATAAATTATATATATATAATTATAATATATTATAATGAAGTCTACTTTTTAATGAACATTTAATGTTTATAGTTTATGAATTATAATTAGACTTAAACTATAAAAACAAATTAAAGAAGAATAAGCTTATTACATTTTTTATGCTCGCCACATTTACAGAATGCCTTGAATAATCTTTTCCATCATAAGTTCAGGTCAACAGAATCTTATAACTAATAATCAAATTGTTTTACAAATATTTTGTTAATACATTAAAATATTATCTAAACAAAAAGCGTAACCACAGATACCATCTTCCCAAGAAGAGATTGCACAATAAAAGAAAGAAAACACTCCAAACCAATATACTAATTCACTTTCGTGAGTATAATGATTACATTATCTAGGTGTCCTTGTTGTATCACTGTATCGAAGACCCACAACGAAACTCTATAAAATGTACTCCCTTTCTAACATATTTGCCAAAAGACTTTGCAACAGAATAAGATCTACATGAAACAAACAAGTTAGGTTCTACATCTAAAGTACATAAAGTACAACTCGTTCTACAAAGCAAAAACAACAAAGATAGCGAATTCTAGAAATTCCGATTTGAGATTCCGATTGAGCATATATAAAACCTTTAAATGATTCGCCTACTTGAGCTCAACTATTGAAAGAAAATATAAATTAAAAGATAAATAAATATTAGCACATCCGACCTAAGTAAGCTCTTTGTTTATGACTCTTTATGCAGAATCATTTGCGTGAATTGAGCAAAGCGAATCAACATTCTGAAAAGTCATATTATTTAGCTTATAAATAATAATTATCATGCAGTAAAGTCGTAACAATATGAAGAAGCAAATCGAGCGCTTGAATTGACATGTTTATTCAGTAATCTATATGAGGCATACAAATGGGGCTCCTGCTAATCAGCGTGAGAGTTATGTATGTGAGTAAAACTTCAGTTTTAAGAGCTACATTTGTATGTGTGTGTGTGTGCCTGTTCGTTAGCTAATAAAGTTAGTCTTGTAAATTGGCCAATATCCATTTATCATTTACTACGCGCGTACTTTTAAAAGCAATCTTAATTGGCATATTTTATTGAAAACACGTTACGTTCATTTAGGCGTTGGGGCTGAGATATAGTCAGGCAGTCAATGCATTCATTAAAAGTGTTTCAAAGATTGTTGAGACAAGTGGGAATATCTTTAATTGGCCGTAATTGAAAGGACACAGCTTTAAACACTTGGCGTGGCACAAGTCTTGGTGTTGCTGGCTTCTATCGGCCATAAAATCAATTTCATATCAGTGGGCCATCTTATCGCAAATCGAGTTTCTAGCACCGCAAAACCAGCACCTAGGCGAGGATAACTAATTGACTTATGGGCACAGTCTGTCCAGCGAGGAGGAGCACCCAGTCCATCACACTTTTGCACTTATGCATAAATTATCGGAGTCAGCCAGCCAAGTCATTCAATCAGCTTTTGCGGCAGCTCAGACCAAATGCTGTCAGGCGATCAGGTATCCACTGTATCGTTGTATCACTGTATCGTAAATCAATTGAAAATCCATCAAAATGCGCTTATTGTATTGAGATTGCAACTAATCTCGAGCTGAGCTGCCTGGGCATACAACATTATTTCAATATTTTCGCACTGCTAAAACAGGAGATGCACCAGAAATACAAACCAGAAAGCAACAACAACAACAACCACTACAACAACAAGATAGGCGTTGCCATGCGTTTGCTCCATGGCTACATCAATTGACAACTTAATCCTGCGACATGTCAGTAGAGGCTCAAATGAGATTTACGTCGCCCGACCGCCGCGAGGACCCCAATTGGCCGGCATTTTGTGCGCTTGTTGAGTCAGCGAAAAGTTGTAGCGATTTTTCAACGAGCCGTCGTCTCTTGGCCCCGTTAACGCTTTGATTGACAAACTACAAAGGTGTAATTATTTTTAATAAAAATTTTCGCTCGGTCGCTCGCTCGCTCGCCGTGGACACGATTTGTGCTACAGTTCTTGTAAGTTTTCAATCAATTTGCCAGACAGCCCAGCATTCCACCCACCGCTACACCGCACCACCAACGGCTTGTAGAACGCCCATCCAACACTCCAGACGCAATTATGTCAGCGTGTGAGCGCATAAATTACGAGAGTGGAAAATGAATCGGCCACAGATCGGCCACGAGATCGCCGCCTGGTCGCAAATGAACGTAAGCTCTCCCCCTCAGGCTGCTCAGCCCTCCCCCGCTGCTCAAGTCCTTGCATTGCTTGCATGGCTGCGGCCATAAATCTTGCCCTGGTGGCGCGTTACTCATGCGCAATGTCCTCGTCGACGTGGGCCTCCTGCTCCTCCTGCTCGCCTTACTCTTCCTCCTGCTCTGCACTGGAGCAGTCAGGCGATCTCTTATAATCGCCTTGCGACTAATTATCGTATCTGCGAATTATTATGAACGTGATTTGCAAATCGTGTGCTCGCGATGCTCGACTAGTTAGTTAGATTCGATTTGCCCACAACTGAGTTGACATCTTCCATACCCTACGCTCACATTGAATTAAGGAAGGTAACTCGCTTTTAATACTCCAGTTGCTTAAATTATAAAAAAGTTCTATGACGATTTATACTTTTATAAATGCAACTATATGTTCTTTTACATATATTGTAATATTAAATGTTTAAAATAAAATAATATATTATTTTGAAATCTACTTATTAGTTTATACAATTAGTTGTTGTTATTTCCTATTTGTATACCCTGAACCCATATTATGAAAATGAGAAATCAGGGTATAATGTTGTTGGGATACTTTTTATTAATTTAATTAATATTTCATTTTTTATTAATTTAATTAATTTCATTTATTATTAATTTAATGATTTTTTTATTAATATAAATTAATTACAGATATTTATAATAAATAAAAGAGAGTTCAAATTTTTAAAAATAGTTATTTTTATAATATTCCTTGAATTTATATTTTTTTATATATATTAGAAATATATATTTTGAATTTTTTATTTTATTTATTTATTTAATTATTTACTTTTATTTACTATTTTTTTTTATTTGCTTACACCTGAACTTAACGCTTAACGTTTAGGGCAACTAAATCTACACAGAATTTTGAATTTAGTAATTTTTTGTTTTTTTTTTTTATTATTTAAAAGAAAATGTTTCGACTAATTGATTAATTTACAGCTGCCTCTTGAGCAACTTAAAAGAAATAATAATATATTTATTTTATATGGATAAGCTATGAAAGTAAACAATTTTTTAATGTAGAATTTTTATTACAAAAAAAAAAAAAAAAAAAAAAAAAATAGGAATAATTTTAATTTAAAATTTTTTTTATGAGCGAAAAAATTACCTTAAATAATGGTAATAATTTAATTTTTTTTATTATTTATTTTTTTATATATATAATTTTTAAATATTTAGTATTAAATATTATAAATTCATTAAATTAATTTAATTTCATCAGTTTTGACATCTAATAATATATGAAGAATTTCTCAGAGTTTAACTTGTATTATTATTTAATTAAATTCTACTCGATTCTTGCAAAAACATATACAAAATCTAATTAATCCATGAATTTATTTTAATTCGTAATATTCATTCGTCTTCAATATCTTAGGTGACATAGAAACAGCTTTAATTTTACATCGATTTTATTTACGTTCTAATTGATTTATTTGCATATTCAAATAAATCAATAAAAAACGTAAACGCAAATAAATATCAAATAAAAACTGTCTCTAAATCACTCAAGATATTCCTCGTGTGGCAAACGATTATCAAATCTCTTTTAGTGATAATTTCAATGCTTGAATACATCGTAAAGTATCTATAATTGTACATAGAAGATGCCATATTCTGGCGTTGTTCTCAAACATTATCGCCAGTCATTTATGGCCCACAGTAAAATCGCAAATGATCATGTTTAGTGGGGTTTCTCTCATTCTTTTTTTTTTTTCTCGCATCTACTATTTGATTAACCAGACTCGGTTGATCTGAGCGCCCCTGATGCCTCCCTCGGCTGTGGCTGCGGCTGTGTTATGCTCTCTGGTGATTTGGTTTGTTGTCTTAAGGCATTTTATTTGGCGCCATAAATCTATCAACGCCGGCGCAACGCGTGCGCATGCGCAAACACTGGACCAGAGCCAAGCCGAGCTGGGCCGAGCTGGGCCGGACCAGGCGAGGAGCAGAGCTCGGTATCTGGCATGGATAGCATGTACATGCTGATAGGCCAGACGGCTGGACGGCTGGACGGCCGGCCAAGGAAGATTTACGGCTGGCAAACGCAAATGTTGAAGCCCGGCTGAGAGCATTTTAAGTTTATGATACGAAAATCAGATTGCTTTATTGTATGCGAAATGGATCGATGATCAGGGCACTCGTCTGGCGTCTGGGCGTGCAATTGGTTTGAATCGTATTGGATTGTATTGGATTCATTTATATTTATGATTTGTGAATTGGGTTTTATGATGATGTTATTTGTGGCCGGTCATACAAGCTGGCCGAACTATTACATTTTTACGGGCTGGCTAAAAGTGTGAATTTGCCACTTCATTTGAGAGCTTGTAAAGACATAAATTATGCCCGACTATGTGTGTGTGTGTGTGTGTGTGTGTGTGTGGCGCTCTGGTAGCCACGATTACTTAGCGCTTTTTATGGCCATGTGAATTGGGCGTTGCACATTCGAAAGTGTTGAGCATTAAAGTTCAACTGTGCAACTGTGTGGCAACAACAACAACAACAACGAGTGCAGCATTGGCAGAAATGTAAACGTTAGCCACAAGAGTCAACGTCAAAACAAAACAAACAAACAGACGGCATTAATGATGACTACGACTGGGGGACGACTCTGCCGGCTACCATTGAGAAGAGTGGCCAAAAAATATATTAATGACTTATCAAGGATAATTTGACAATGCGCAATAAATCAAACGGGGCGTGTGGTTTACTTGCCCTCTCTTTCTCTCTCTTTCTCTCTCTTTCTGTCTCGGTGACAGTGAGCATTGCCAGCACACTCAAAGCTGAGCAACAAAACCAAAACCCGAACCCAAACCCAAACCCATAGGTATGACTGCTCCACACAACAACAACAACAGCGCTGCGAAATGCGATGCTGATGCTTAATTTCTGGATAAGGAGACGGACGCACGCGTGGTGGCCAGCAAATTGGATGCCCAGCTGTGTAGCTGGAGACTGTGCCATAACTTAACACCTTCGTTGGAGTGCCAGCCTGGTATTGCACTCAAATGCATAAGCAAAACGCCACACATGCTCAGCAGGGTTGCTCAAGCCAATCAAATTCTCAAAAGTTCTTAACCGGCCTTAAGAAACGAACGAAAATAATGAATATGCCGCATTATTATAAATTTCTTTTTTTTTTTTATTAATAAAATAATATAAGCTTGCTATATTTTCTTATACATTCTGCTTTATTTAACAAAATGTACAAAATATCGGCAAACCCCTCTGAAGCCAATAAAATGGGGAGTTAAAGGTATTGATTCTATATTCTTGATTATTTTGACTATAGCTTTACTTTTAAATAAAGATCTGTTTTCAAAGCGAGCTGTATGATCTTTTTGAATAACTTACACTGCAAGTGCCCATCCTTTATATTTATTTACTTTTAAAATGTTTTAATTTAGATTTGTTTTGTTTTCTATAATTTTAATGCTTCTCAATATCTATCATATCTAGAACTATAGCTGTTCAATTATTTAAATACTTTTTAATAATTTTCTTTCTAAAAACCTGCCGCATGTTTTTATTAAGAAACAGAAAAAAATGTATATGCCTTGTATATTTACTTAATTTTCTGTTATTAAAAATATATATTTATAGGAAATTAAATTAAATATAAATACAAATAAACAAACTAAATTAAATATTTGTATTTATATTTAATTTAATTTCCTATAGATGTAAATATATAGTAAAAAAAAAAAAATTATAGGAAATTAAATGAAATATAAATACTAATAAACAAATTAAATTAAATATTTGTATTTATATTTCATTTAATTTGCTATAGAAGAAAGATTCTTTTATGATTATTTTTAAAATTATTATTATTTTATTTATTTGATTTTTATTTTACTTAAAATATATTGACTCTAGGTCAACTAAAACTATACTTTAAGAATGGTTATCCTATAATAAATAATATGTATCAATCAATATGTAATTTATAAGTACAGATTATTTATACTAACTATAATTATTCTTAAATAAGAAACCTTTTGAATGTCTGCTCGTTAAATATCTCTGTTTTAATCCACAACTTAGACTACAATATATTTTAATGGCTTCATATACATTTCTAAGGGTTTTCCATAGCATAAATAGCTTTTAATTGTTTACTTGTCAAAGTTTTTCTCTCTGGTATTAATTTAATTATTTTTATGCTTATTGATAACGTATATCAATAAGCATAGAAATAATTAAAATTAAAAATAATTAAAATAATTACTTAAAAATTATGCGCTCGTAATAATGTAATTTAATAAAATTTAATTTAAGTTAATTTATTATAATTTATTATTTTATTTAATATATAATAAATTATGTATTAATCCTAAATAAATTCTACAGAACTTGAATATTTTTAATTAATATTTTATATATTGAATTTTTGCATATATTGCATATTATTAATAATTTAAAATTTTTGCTTTTCTTCTAAAATAATTAAATTAATATTATACAACAATACAATAAATATGTCATTTCATTATTTGTTATTTAATTAATATTATATTATAAGTAATTTAATATATATTTATTATATTATCATTTCATTACTTGATAATAATTTAATTTCACAATTATTAGCCTTGATACACCCTACTAAGTAACCAAATTTGCACACGCACACACACACACATTCATATAAATATGTATGTATACATATGTATGTATGTGCATATATGTATAGTGACCGCAATGACACATGTGTGGGACATACATTTTCGTATATACTATATACAGTCGCAAGTATCTTTGCAGTTTGGTGATTTTTTGTTGCTGTTTGCTTTTGTTTTTGTACATGTTTTTTTTTTGTTTCTGTTTCTTTTTCTTTTTTCGGGCTCATGCATAAAATATGATTGCGTTTCATTTGTATCTACGAGATTGAATTTCTCTTAGGCGCGAGCGAGTTTATGAGCTTGTCAATTTTCTTTTTATACCCTGAACCCATTGAAAATGGGAAATCAGGGTATAATGGTTTTGTGAAAAGTATGTAACAGGCAGAAGGAATCATCGCAGACCCCATAAAGTATATATATTCTTGATCAGGGCGATGAGCTGAGTCGATATAGCCCTGTCCGTCTGTCCGTCCGTCCGTCCGTCTGTCCGTCCGTCCGTCCGTCCGTCCGTCCGTCCGTCCGTCCGTCCGTCCGTCCGTCCGTATGAGTGCGTCGATCTCAGAAGTTACAAGAGCTAGAGAGCTGAAATTTTGTATGTAGACTCGTGTATACCATACGCAGTACGAGTTTATCATATTTTTTCGATAACTCATTCGATATCTTTTTTATCGAAGATAATCGATAAATTGATATTGTTTTTTCAGCCTAATTTGAAGACTTTTAAACATAGAGTGTTCAGATTTGTTGTGTATATACATTCGATGGATACACACATTTTGTAATTTACAGATTTTGGATACCACGCCCCCTTCGACCCCAATTTGTAAAAAACGTATTTCAAATACTAGAGACTTGTGCTTTGGAATGTACTCACATTTACACATTATGATTACGTTCTGAAAGTTTCATTAAGATCATACGTCTACAAACGAAATTATTCAACAAACAAATTTCCATAATATTGCCCACACTGCAGCGCAGCCGAAGCGCAGTCGCTGCTTACTGCGCAGTTAGCAGAGCGCGGGCTTATGCGTGCGTGTGGATTTAAAAAAGAAGTGCAGGATGATTAGAATATCAGTTTGGAGGGTTCAGGGTATCTCCTAGTCGAGCAGTCTCGACTAGAGCCTTCTTACTTGTTATTTATTTATATGCATATCATACCTGGCCGCGGAGTCGGAGTCGACGGAACGAGAACGAGAATGAGAATGAGAATGGGATGGGGGAAGGGTAAGGGTATGGGGCAAGAGACTTGATTTCATAATAATACGCGAATACAATATTGAAAGTGCTCTGTGGGCTGATCCCACTCGTGGCCGCCATCGCTCAGCTCGGCTCAGTTCAAGTTGGGCTGGCTCATTGGGTTCTTGGTTGGTTGGGGCTATTGTTGTTGCCTACATCAAAGTGTACCGAAGCGTGGAGCTGCAATTGAAGCTGGAATTGGCGTCGTGGTTGCTGTTGCTGTTGTTGCTGTTGCTGTTGTACGTAGCCTCACCTCACCTTAAGCTTGTAACATTTTATTGTAATTAAGAACATGTAAGTTGTAAAGAGGAGTCGTCGCTGTTTGTGTCGCAGCGCATCGGGGCCCCACCTTATATGGTTGTCTCCTGTCTCGTGTCTCCTTTGCATTTGCAAATTTGTGGCGGCTGAAGTCAAGAGGGCGAGACAAAGTCAATTGCATTCTTAACCCTTTATGCTGATCAAGCAACAACAACAACAACGGCAACGGCAACACAGCATCAGCGGCAACAAATAACAGTACAACTCTAATTAAAAATTAACACACTTCGATTTGAAGATGGAGCAGGAGGCTCAGCGAAAGGAGAATTCGTTTAATCAGGCTAAAATGAAGTCTATTATGGCCAGGCCTGCCTCGCAGATTGGCTGCATGAGCAACGTGCATATAAACAGCATCTCATTTGAAGTCATCATTAAAAACGACGAGCGATGCGCCAACATGCAGATACTCAGCCAGACGACACCGTTGACCGGTTGACCACTCCGCACTCAGCGCTCCCACCGATCCGACCAGCAACAAGGCGGCTGCGAACACGGCGCACACTTGAGGCCATGTAATCAACGTTTGCTTACTTCATTTAGCGTGCGGCAGAAGAAAAGCGAAACATGCATACAATCAGCGTTGCCCAGACAAATGAACGTGCAGCAGCAGCAGCAGGAGGAGGAGCAGCAGCAGGAGGAGGAGCAGCAGCAGGAGGAGCAGGAGGATGACCATACCGATGGCCGATCGTCTCGTAGCTGGAGACCGTTTGCTGGAGCAGCCAGGCTGCGCTTGTTGCCAATGATGTATTTTTGATTTCGTATCTTATATTACCAACAACAAGCCACAGCTACAACACCACCACCACCACTAGCAACAACAACAACAACGTCCAAGTGTTGCTGCAGTCATCGTCACAACGGAGATCTCACAGCGCAGCCAAAAGCCAACAAAAGTTGATTTCGGAATTTTTATTTTTGATTGTGATGATTGTGCATTGAAATTTGATACATTTTGGCCTGAACGGCCTGGGATGCCAGGTAACCTGTAGTTGTTGTTGCTGTTGTTGTTGCTGCTGTTGTATGCAAAAATGTTGGCTAGTCGACAAGGCATAAGGCTGAAACTACGACTAACAACAAGCAACAGGCAGACAGACGGACGAAACAGCAAGCAACATTAATAAGATTGGCATCTGCTGCTTGCAGTTCAAATGTAATTTCTCATAAACAAAAGTGGGCTGACTGGGTGTGGTGTGCTGCATGTGTGTGTGTGTGTGTGTGCCCAATCCTGTTCCTTGGCCATCGAGATAAATGCGCTGCTGGTGGGTGGGTGTTGCACGCTGCAAGTGGCAAGCGGATCTGGTAGCTGGCTTCAGCTTGTTAGCTGTACCTGATCGGTTTTTCGATTGACGAGGCTGGAGTGAAAGTCAGAAGCACTGCCCGACTGTGAGAAATGAAATTGAATTCTATTAACTCAAAATGCAAAATCATTATTTTTCATGCATTATTTATAATATGGTAGAATTACGTCCACTCCGAGCGATCTACTTTAAATTAAGAAAAGTTTATAGTGCTTATAAATATCCGTTCTTGAGTCATTTTGGTAAACAACCTTTTATATCTTGCTTGTTTACACTTTGCTGGTCATTTCGAAGCCATAAATTTAACCATTATGCTAATAATATTAACATAGCATTAACTTAGCATTAAGATAACAGTAAAGGCTAACATTTCTGCCTTACTAATTGAATCCTACGACAGCTAAAAAGGCAAGATACGGCCTGATTTGTGATTTCATTAAGTATGCTATGCTCGAGTTGGGCACGTGGAGATCGCATGAGTGTATTACATATATACAATTTTATAATGAGCAAAAACCTACTTTTCCTAATAGGGTCAAAAACATCCCACTCTAAATATAGTTAAATGTTATCCTCATACTATATCTCGGTTTCCCTATATTATTCTCGTCTCTCTTTTTTCTTATATCGATCTCCCTCTCTGTCGATCTGCCTTTCTATCGAGTTCTCTCTTTATTAATTTCGCTCTCTCAGTCAATCGATCTCTCGCTCGCTCTGTCTATCAATCCCTCTCTCTCTCTCTATGTCTGTTTCTTTCTATCTCTCTCTATCGATCTCACTCTGTTTTCTCTCACTACAAATTTTTCTTTCATCAGTATATCTATTTATCGGTCTCTCTCTCTCTCTCTCTCTCTCTTTCTGTCTATTGATTTCCCTCTCTTTCTCTTTCTCTATCGACCGATTTCTCTCTCTCTATCGATGTTCCTATTTATCGATATCTCCTTCTGTTGATCTTTATCCCTCTCTCGCTTTTTTCCGCTCTCTGTATAACTCTATCTCGTTCTCTCTATCAATCGCACTCTCTATCGATTTCTTTCAATTGATTTCCCGGTCATTGATATCTTTTTTTGTCGATCTTTCTCTTTCTCCCTGTATACATATCTCTTTCTCTATCTCCAGCTCATTCCGAACCTCTCATAATACAGAAAATACTTGTTAAGCCATCAAGTATTTTTAGTACATTACATTTGAATATTATTTACTTTTATATTTTTTTTTATAAATCATTTATATATTTATATATCTATTATTATATTTTATTTATCATACAATACTTAATTTTTTTTAATCTATAAAAGTTTACCGAATGTTAATTGAACAATATCTCAACTGAGCTTTCCAATAAATCATTTCTCAATTTCGTAATTGCTCTTCGGGACAAATGTCGAACTGTTTGTACACATTTGTATATACATATGTATGTATATTTGTTCTTTGTCTAGGCTAGAGTATGTTTTATTTCATTCAGATCGTGTGGTGCATATGTGTGATAGATCTCTTCAGCTTATTGCGTGACCCACATAAATACCACACTCCATGTAATATGCACCACTTGAAGCTGACTTCCCTTAGCCCGTTATATATTTATGTGATTCGAGGCTGCCATAAATATTTTACATACTTAGATGTAAATATGTGTGTGTGTACATGTGCGTATCGGAACAGAAACTTAAGTTCTTCAGCTTGAAAATCTAAGAAACAGCATAGCATCAAACACAATGCCCAACAGATCCCTAGGAGTTCAGACTCGGCATTGGAGTCGGAGTCGGAGTCAAAGTTGAAGACGGAGACGGAGGCGGAGGCGGCGATGATTCGTGGCCCTACCCTCAGCTGCTTATGCTAATTCAGCTCCCCTCTTAACGGCAAAAGAAATTCCAAAAATTAAAATCTGTTTTTCCTGTATGCCATACGATATGGCTGTGGCTGTGACTGTGACGGTGCTGTGTGTGTGTGTGTGTGTGACTGTGGTTGTGGATATGGATATGGTTACGCATGGACACAATGCGTTCGTACAATATTTTCAACACAATATGAACTAAGAGAATAAATCAAATTGATTAAATTCGAACAGAGCAGACAGAGCAGAATGATGTGGAGAGATCTAAGCATTACATAGCATAGAAAATAGAAAAAAGAAGCCAAAGATGAGCGGGACAATAGGCATGGCCGTTAAGCTCAACTCTCATTTAAATAATAAACCACTAAAAACCTTGGGGAAACAGCAGAAACAGAAACAGAAACAACACAGGCAATTTAAATAGAAATCCGTTCGTAGCATTCGAACAAAGTAGACGAAAAAGTAAACCATTAAAAATTACTACTAATGTGCACCTTACACAAAGGGCCCCCACAACTATGGTCTATGGTCTATGGTCGGGATCGGTTTGGATTGGATCGCAATGCTTGAATGGGGACAAAAGCGCCCCACAACAAAGTCACGAGCATCGACTGGGCTAATGTCTAATAAGTGAGACCAGCTCAGCCGGACAACAGACAGACATCTGTACGACCCACTGCGGCGACAGCGCATTAAAATAAACGAGACCCAATTCATCTTCGGACCTTTTTTGTGGAGCCGCCAACCGCCAGTTGCCAGTTTGAGTCTGCGTCTGACTCTGTGTTAGCCTTAGTGTCAGCTTCAACGTCACTAAAGTCGATGTCGTCGTCGTCGTTGTCGTCATTGGCAGTGGCAGCTCGACATGGTCCGAGAACATAAATTGCAAAACGAGCTAGGGCAAAACTAAAACCACTTTACTTAATGAGCATCAAATATCTGCTTGCCACAATTCTCGATACAAATCTATTATTTAGGAGCTGCTTTGTAACTGCTGCACTAACATTTCAATTAATAAACCGCTCGCTCCCCCACCCCCATCCGACACCACCGCCGTGCACGCACTGTCCCGCACTCGAGCACGCAGCACTTCCACTTCCACTCCCATTTCCACTCCCACGACCATTCCACAAAGAGAGTCGGAACAATGGCCAAGTATAATCACTTTGTTTGCACCTTTGGGAATAACCAGTGACAGACGCCGTCGCATGAGTGGAGTGGAGCAATGAGCTGCTTGGCTCTGGCCATACGGTAGCAGCTACAACTAGTTGAAGCCGGGGCGCAGGACGCCACGCGCTGCCACGAAGGTGGGCCACAGCAAGTCCAATGGGCAGTGGGGCATGCAGCCAAACCACAGCCACAACCACAACAACAACAACATGAACCACAACAACAACAGAAGACAGCGCGAATTGCATTTATGAAAATGAGCTGAAGCTCTGCGCCGTGCAATTTGTTAACGAGACAATTGACCAAATGTTGCCCAGAACAAAGTCCCAACATGATTGTTGAAAAGTACTGCATACGTGCACCACTCGACGACCACTGATATTAAAAGCAAATTACTACCAGAACAAGATTATGGAATAAGATATTAATTACAATACGAATTGTGTGAGGTGTTGCAACGGGGGGTCTAAGAAGTTTTCATTAAAGCATTTGACATTGAGAGGGAATCTCTTGTTCTGATTTGTATTTTTCCAAGTTGTAAAGCCTATGAGAAAATCTAAATAAGTATAAGCATGGAAGTTTTGAAGAAGCAAAAATATTTTAATTTAAAATTTATATCAATTTGTATTACTAATAATTTAATTTAATTTAAATATTTTATTTATTTGGTAATTATTTTTTCAAATATTATTAATATAATATTAAAAAAAATGAAAATAATAATAACAAATATAATTAAATATTTATAGACATGAAACTTTTTCAAGAGCAATATTATAATTAAATATTGTATTAATTTATATTTATATATTATTTATATTTTAAAAATAACTATTACGAATAATTTAATAAAGTTTAATTCAATAACTGTAATTAAATATGAATGAAATATTTTTAATATAATATTAAAAAATAATCAATAAATATTAAAAGTAAATATATGTATAATTATAAACATGGCAGTTTTGAAAGAGCAAAATTTTATATAAATATAATTACTATTTGTATTATATATGTCACAAGTAACTATTACAGATAATTCAATTTAATTTAATATTTCCATCTAAAATATGCGTGTATTTTATATGATTTTATTACCTTTAGTATACCCGAAAATAAGTAAGGCACATTCAAAAGATGTCTATAAATCTTGCAGTTCAATAAAGACTGCAAACAGTGGGATTTTTAAGAGAAAGAGTAAGAAAGAAATAGTGCTGGAATACCCCTATTCAACATACAATAATACTATTAGATACAATACCATGTGAAGTGTTCCCATTTAACACATAGCTTAGTCACATTTTGAAGCTTTTAGCTTTCTTCGCCTCTTGTGCACAATGGAATATAAAAGTCACCAATATATGTAAACTATCTTGTTTATTATTTATAATATAATAAAATCAATAGTTTCTATAGTATAAAAGAGAATGTCAGAAAGATGCAAGTCTATTATATAAATTTTTAATTGTTAAATAACAATAAATAGGAGTATAAAATCTCTACAGTTAAAAGTCAGATTCAGCTGTATTGTGAGCCATTTATTAAGTGTTCCGAAAAACCAATAAGCAGAAATGTAAAACTCATTTGAATATTTGTAACTAAATAAAGATGGACTCCCATTTTATTGTATCTAACTTTGGTGCTATCTTCAGCAAGTATTATTCGCAACTACTCAAGGTGTCCTGGTAAAACTCATATGACATAGCTTAGTATTGGGTGTTAGGCTCAATCATTATATTGAATAGCTATCTATCGAATATATAGAGGTTCTTGTACAGAAGTAAAAAATCTCTACTGGTATATATCAGAATTATTTTTTAGCTTTTATATAAAATCTTAAGATAAGATGAGTTTCTGTAAACCACAAAGCAGTATGCAGGACTACAATGGAATACAATTTTGATCAATCAGTCAAAATACTTAAAATTTAATTCTATTATAAAGATGTGGCCTATTATCTAAAAATAAATTACATATATATATACATACACTTAATTATATAAATTAATTTGTTTTACTGCAGATAAAACAGGTAAATGACAATTGAATGTGCTTGGTAAGTGATCGTTAGGTCTTGTCAAACATGATGCTAGGCTGAGAGTGGGAGAGAGAGAGAGAGAGAGACAAATCCAATACTAATCCCTACGAAATGTAGCTTAAAGTCAACAAACTATGCGGCTTTGACTACTTAGGCACCATTTGTGGCCGCAAGAGCTTTCAACTGCCAAAGACAAACCGATGGCAATTGCCAATTGGCATTTGGCAAGCAATTGGGAAATGTGAAAATGGGGAAATGGTAAATGGCTCCCGCTGTTCGGGAACAACAATAACAATAACAGAGTGAGCTACTAGAGCGAGTCAACGCGAAGCGATAATAAAAGTGAAATTAACAATCAGCGAGCGCTTTACGGTTGACATTTCACATGACAGGTTAGTAATGCGATTTAGCAGGATAAAGGACAGCCGCAGGCTGGCCAACCAGACAATCAGCCCAACCAGCCAAACAGCCAACCAGCGAACCGGCCAAAAAGCAGCTGCGATGCCAGCCAGGCAGTCAGCCAGGCAGCTCTCATGGTCTCGTGGTCTCTACGGCTGTGTCAGTGCACATTCGGTGCGAGTAGTGCAACAAAATCGCAAAACATTCGCCTTTACTTCGGATTGTTGTTGCCGTACGCCAGTCGCCGGTGTCGATGTCGTTGTTGTTGCTGGTGTTGTTGCTGTTGTCGGTGTCGATGTCCATGGCAACCGCACCAAATGGTTTTGTGAAGAGAAAGTTAATTAAAATAATGAGTTTTCGTGCAAATGTTACGAGCCGTGCACCATTCGTTGTGTTGATGAATGTCTGGCCTGTCAAATAAGGCAGACGTCCAGCCCGACTGCGGCTCCCATTCAATCCAATCCAAGCCGAGTCGAGTCGAGTCGAGTCGAGCAGAGCAGACAGCCTGTTGTCTTATGCATGCACATTCAAATATTCTCATAATGCGTTACATAATATACGTAATAATGCACTTTTAATTAAATGCAGCACTCGCTCGCCTCATTCGCCTGCATTTAAATCGACATTTCAAATGTTTGCCATTTGCCTGCTCATCCAATTTGCATATTTGCCTAGTTTGCGTTTTGCGTTTTGGGTTTTGGGTTTTGGGCTTTGGGGCCTCATCAGTGCGGCGGCCAATGGGCATTAGTAATAAGCAAATTGATTTCAAATTGTCAGCATTACGTGGCCGGCAAATTAGATTTTGTGTGCTTCACTTATCAATATTAGATAAGTGGATGATTAGGCTTGGAGACGACATTTTAATTGTAGCTCGCATAATTGCAGGCATTTTAAATGATAGAACTTGAGGCGCGTGTGTTGGGAATAGTTTCACATTTCTGTAAATTTTATGCAGTATCAATTTGATGTGATCAACAATTAATGAACTGACAGAAAATAGTTTTGTATCAGTTGTTGTGATTGAATTGTTTTGGACAAACTGTGTCGTTTATATTTAACTTATTCTGAATATAGGTTTACTACATTTCATTCCGAAAGGAACTGCGAATTTCCTTTGGAGATTACAGCCTAGAGCTCTTCATTTCTTAAGGGAATTACACTCTGCAGTCTAATTAACTATGTTCATTTACGAAAGCGATGGAGCATATTGGTTTTGTCAATCTACATTCCATTCTCCCATGAACGCAAACCATTTCGTCTCCACCGAAGCTAGAGAAGCTTGGAATTCGAAATGTATAGAGTGGAGTATTGTTTTTCCGATACTCTTAAATCAAGATATATGCTGTATATAATAATACTATAATCTCGCATCTCACAAATTCTTTTATTTAAATAGCTAGACATTTAAAATTTGGAATATATTTTCGCATATTCAACCCAAGACTAAAAATAATAGTAAATATATCTATCTAAATATATTTATATATTTATCTAACTATATCTACCTATCCATAGAGCTGGGCGTGAAAAATAGAGTACAATTGTATATCATAGGCAAAATTCAAAATTCAAAACAGCTATTAGTCAAAATTATAACTGCCAATCTACTCTACCGATATATCAAAAATTATATTTGCATAAATCTCTTGTTGTAACTTGGAAAAACAATTTTCTAATGTTTTGTAGCTAGAAAAACAAAACATAGTTGAACCATTTTAATGAAATATTCATATAATGGAAATATATATTTAAATATTCATTTAATGGAAATATTCAACAGTTTTTAGATCATGAATGAGTACAGTTCTTTAATCAAATGTCTCTTAAAGTCCTACACTCGCTCCTATTCTTCTCCCTTAACGACATTGCCTATGCATACATCAATTTGAATAGCCTCTGCTGAACCAGTTAATAGAACAGCCATGTGTATAGATCGAAAGCGTGAATAATTATGCATCAAATTGGAAAAGGAAACATTAAAATTAATTTAGAAAAGGGCTAACATTAGATATAAAGATAATATTATATTATATATTATAGCTCTTCTCGATCCTAAGAGATGCCAGTTCAAGATATACACTAACACACTTTTTAAGCCTTTAATATAACATTTGCATAAGTTTATAAATAAATTATACAAATTAAAGACAAATTATTTTTGAGATGTGTGATCAGCATACAAATCTCTAGGTCAATAAAATAGATTCTAGCGGGGGAAGGGTAGATGGGTAGTAGATGGAATCAACAGGCTGAGAAACTTAGTTTTTTTTTATCTTCATCACTTTCACATTGCAGCTGTTTTCTTTCATATGGGAGTGAGAATATGAACCATATATATTATATATATAATTCTAAGATTATAAAATTAATTATCAATATATGTATTTCATAACTTATTAAACATACACTCAATAGAGACTCACCAATCAATTTGTTTTGTCAAGTTCCTTCCTCGTCGTGCATCATTAAATCAGTGTAGTTTTAGCTAGGAACCATTTGTTGGACTTCATTTGTCATCCACTTGTCTTGCACTTGGGCAGATTTTAAGTTTGAGCGAAATGTTTATGAATTGTACCACTGTGCTGACATGTGCAGCTGTCAAAATTTGCAACAGAGAGCACCGTTTGTTGCCAAAACATAAACATGTCAACTGTGAGAGCGATTCACAGAGAGAGCGTGGACACGCACCAGCGAGAGGATGACAGACCGAGAGAGAGATTCGCACACTTCGCGAGAGCCATGCGGAGAGGGAGAGAGCGAGCGAGCGAGCGAGCGAACTAGCGAACGAGTGAGCGAACGAGTGAGAGCCTTTTAGACTAAAACATTACGGTACTACGTCTGCGGATGAAGGGTGTCTAATGTGGATGAGAGAGAGGAAGAGGCTGAGGGGTTGGGTGGGAGGATGGGAGACGATGGCTGGCGGCGGGCTACGCGACTTTTCCTAGCTTGCGCGCGCCTTTTACGCATCCAAGTCGAGCACCTTCAATGGCCAAATCTTAGCTCCATGCCCACATGGCACCCACAGGGCCAGCAGCCCTCAAAGTAGCCGCCTCCAGCCGCCCGCGGACCGCTTCAAAACCAATGCCACAGAGACGCGACGTGGACACAGCACCTGGACGCGAATGCAACGACAACGCTGGCAACGTGGCGGCGGCGACGACGCTGGTAACAATAACAGCTAGAACGGGTCCAATGCGTCGCCCTAACATGGCCCGCCGGCGTCCCAGCCCGGCCGACGACGACGACGACGACGACAACAACAACGACGACCGACAGGCGACAGACGAGAGGCACCAAAAATTTTCTAATTTCGCGACAGGTTCGATTTTGCGGAGAGCAGCGGGAGCTGTATTTATTTATATTTGCCGTGGCTCACAAATAGTCTTTCATTTTTGGGGCCAATTAACGCGTTTGCCTATTCACACACTCGTTACACGGCTTGATTAGAAAAATTTAGAAAAATAGCTGCGTGTGAGTTTTTTTTAATGCGGTGCCACAACAAAAAATTGGCTGACTGTTCACTCGCGTCGCGTCGCGTTTGTCAAAGAGCAGAGAAGCGAGCGACAAAAGCCAAAATCTCGCATCTCACACAGCGAACCAACACCAAACCGGGGGCACACACAGCAAAACAGGCAGCCAGCCAGCCACACAAGGACCAAACGTTGCCGCCATCGAACGTACCAAAAGCAGCAGCAGCAGCAGCAGTAGCAACAACAACAACAACAGTGAGGCAATTGCAAAAACAGAAAGGAGAACAAAAAAAAAAACAGAAAAAAACAGAAAAAAGTGAAGTGAGCATCAAAGCGCACGGGCCAGAATAGTTTTCAACCCGACCAGTCCAGCCACCCAACCACCCAAGCAGCCCACCAGCATCGCCTGAGTATCATGTACAGTGCGATGCACGGCCCAACCCCCCAAATAGCCCCTCGACGGTGGGCAACTCTTCAATTGCTGCTGCTGTTGCGTCTAAAAACCGAAAACAATAAAAAGCTCCAACTGGAGCTTCGGCCATAGCGGCGCAAGCAAATGCACTACAAATATGAGTATAGAAATATGTATAAAAGAGAAAATATTTATTGTAGAAAGGATGTGAAATTATATAGAAAATAAATTAAATTCTTGGAAAATGTAAAACACTTGCTGTGAAAAAAAAGTCTGAAATAGTGGAAGGTTTAATTATAAATTTAGGAATGTAAATTAATATTGATATATTATTATTAATATTTGTATTATTTTATGTTTATTATTTTATTAAAAATGAAACTTAAAAAATTAATGTAAGTTATTTAAAATATAAAATAAAATAATAAAAAATATTTATATTGATATTGATAAAGAATAGAAAAGAAAGCACATAAAAATCTTGAGAAGTTGAAGAGAGTCTGAAATTGTAGAATATTTTATTTATTTATTTTTAAATTTAATTCATCAATTCAAATGGCATCAAGTTACCACTATAGTAGCAATAGTTTATTAATATAATATTTAATCTATTTTTATTTTGAGTAGAATTATTACATAAAGTATATTATTTTTGTTTTATTAATATTAGGAAAAATAAATAATTGGCATTATTAATTAAAAACAAATAAATAAATAAACAAATAAAATATTATAAATAAAATTATTTCAAAATAAAATACAATAAAATAAAATAATAATTATAAATATTAATAAAATACATATAATATTAAAACAAAAAATAAAAAATAAAAGAAAATAAAATTAAATAAAATAATATAAATGAAATAAATATAATAATATAAAATAAACTAAAATAAAATAACATAATATATAAATAAAATAGAACATTACAAAAGAAAATAAATTAAAATCTAGAGAAATCTAGACTTGATATTGCAGTAAAAGAGATTCGGATATAAAATCATTTTGGTATTTTATTTCAGACATGCAATTAAAAATATATATTGTTTTTATTTTCCTTTTGGCTCTATTAATAAATATAAAACTATTTTAAAATATTATATTGTTCATATTATTACTAATATAAAAGAGTAAATTATATAAAATGGAATAGAAGTGAAATAAAATGTTAGATATCTAAGAAATTTACTTGATAGGGATATATAGAGAAAATCTAAAATGATGGCAGATAAAATATATAATTTTATTATTTTTTATTTGCATATGTAATTAATTTATTTTTCATATTATTATCATAAACTAAGAAAATTATTCAGAAATAATTTAAATACATTAATATTCATGTTAGTATTTTAAATGTAAAGAACTGACATAACTCAAATCGAAGCTAATGTAACCTAAGCAGCATGTTTGTTTAGCCTGGCCATATGCCCTATTGGAATGTTGTCTAAAGTCAAACGAAAAAATGCCAAAGCACGCGTTGACACTTTGCGCTCAACACTCACACGCACACACTTAAACCTACACACACAAACACAGGCGCATAGAGATGGCAGGATACAGCTTTGCTCTCCTGTTCTCTTGCACTCTGGAGAGTACGCTCGGGGCCATTGGCAACGTGTGTCCTGCAGCCCGGAGCACCAGCTGGAGCTGGAGCTGGAGCTGGAGCTGAAGTCAGCATGCTGTCATTGTAAACAAAGGATGTGGCGACGCTCTCAGGGATGTTAAGGGAAGAAGCAGATGCTCTCTGGATGCTGAGCGGCGCTCACTGCGCAGCGCTCCCAAAGCTGCTGCTGGAGCTTTCGCGAAGCTGTCGCCATCGACGTCAGGGCCTATCGATTTTTGTGCTGTCAATGCGCATGCAAGAGAGAGGGAGAGAGAGAGAGACAGCGAGAGAGAGAGAGTTGCATTTTGACAGCTGTCAACGCGTCAGCGATGACACTTTTGGGGCCCCAAAGACCGGCAGCGCGGCCAACTGACAGACAGACAGCCAGACAGCCAGACATGCAGGCCAGGTAGTAAACAAATTGAAATGCAAAATGCAAGCGGCCAAGTGAACGACACGCGTTCATTTATCAAGTGTCCATCGGGCGGGCTCATCAGCTGATAAGCCGGCGCCCGAGCTTGGATCGCGCCATGGCAATTAAACAATGTCACAAAATATTTAGCTGGCAAATAAATGTCACATCGGACAGCAGCAACAACATCGCCCTGGATGAGCTAAATAACATGGAAATTAATGACCAGTCGACTCAATGCGTACATACATAAATATACATATGTATGTATGTACATTGGCTCAGCGCGTCGGCTCTGAGCTGTGTATGAGAATTTGATAATTTAATTAGAGTGGCAGCCAGATGGTTGACCAATTGCTTGTAAGAATGCGTTTCGGCCCACCCAACTAAGCGAGGGCCAGCACCTTCCAGTCGATGGCCCATAGCACGCACACGGCCAAAAGGACTTGGCAGGCGTTACAAAAGGAATTTTCATAATTAAGCAATTACCCATTTTCGTATTCTCGCTTTGACTGCTCACAGCTGTGAGTGTGTGTGTGTGTGTGTGGGCGTTGCGGTCACTTAGCTGACCAACTCTCCATTTATTCTCATTTCACAAATGTCATAACTGCTTTCTGGGTCGGCCCCAGCGAGATCGGCTACGCCGTACTACGCAACGCAACGCAACGCATTTCCTAACGAAGATGAATTGGTTTTTTATTCAAATTTAATTTATGCTAGGCCCAAAATATAAACAGCACCACACGCAGCAACCAACCCAGGGCAGTTTAGGCCAGCCCAGCCCATATCGGCCACGCTCCGTTTGCCGTTATAGATATTTTCATGTTTGGGCCCATTAAAATCGCCAAAAAACAATTGAGACACGTGATTTGAGTGGCTCTCTCCCTCCCGCCCTCCCTTGCTGTCTCTTAATATGCGTGTCAGCCACTCATAAGACAAACTGGCCAAACGGGCCGAGTGCCAGGCTGATGTCAACTAAATATCATCACCTGGCCCGGCCGAGCCTACCAGCTAGATGGCATTGCTCTGATAACTGCCATTGGCGACATGGCGCTTTCTGGTTATTTGTTAGGTGCAAAAAAAAATATGATGTCTGCCCTCGGTTCGAGCAGCGCGAATTCATCATAAGCAGCTACACATTCATATCTGTACACTGATTATGATCTACAAGCATGTAAGGAGTGGGTGTTCCGGCCAAATACTTGATAGCTCAATTCCATTTAATATATGGCGTGACACATACGCAATGCGGGCCATCAAGTGACCCATCGAGCCACACTTGGCGTCGAATTTATGTAATTACATGAAAACACATTTAATTTGTTCACGAAAATAAAACGATTCATTAGCTGGCGAGTAGAAAATTAAATGTAATTTAGGAACTTTTTAAATACTTTTTGATTTATGTGTGAGTTGCTTAAGGGAAAACATAAACAATTAAATACAATATATTATATTTTATATATAATGGAAAACATATCTCAATATTAGAATTTTGAATTATTTTTTATGCATTCTGTCAGTGGATTGAAATTTTAATTGTATTACTTATATTCAGTTATAAAATATATTCAGATACTTGAACAAAAAATATATTATTTAAAATATTCAGTAAAATATCTTGCTTCAAGTCAATTGATTTTGTATTTAATGTGAAATATATATATAATATAAAATATATTATATTTAATGTATCCAATTAGTATTTTTAATTATTTTGTATGCATTATAATAAGATTCAACTGACAAACCTATTTAATTGTATATTTGTATTCAGTTATATATAGTCAGATACTTAAAAAAAAAAATATATATATATATATATATATATATATATATATATATATATATATATATATATATATATATATATATATATATTATTTAAAACATTCAGTAAAATATCTTACTTAAAGTCAAATGATTTTTTATATTTGTAAATACTATATATAAAAAATAAATATATTATAAATATATCCAAGCCAAATTAACCTTGATGTTAAATGAGTAAATCACAATGATTAACGATCAAAAATGTTGAGCATATTTAAAGGTATTTTTTTCTCATTTTCAGGCATTTTTTTTATTTTAAAATTAATTTTGATTTACAATAATTAATAATATTTAATAGGTAAATTTCTGTGCTACCATATTTCATTAGCTTTTCTGCTTGAGTATATAAATTCGTGACGATTATCAAAAGAAATTATTAATTAATTAAATAATAATATTTTTTTTTGTGTATCTTGAAGCTATCTAAATTCAATGTTTTGATTTTAACTTGCTGTTGACACTCGCTTCATCAATGCATTAAATTAAATAAATAAACAAAAATAATAATAATAATAACAAAATTCCTTTGTCAAACATGATGAGCCCAAATCTTAATAATGTGGAATTTAACTAAAAATATAAAGAAAATATACAATTTGATCAGAGTTTATTGAACGATTTTATTAAATTTTAATTCTAGTTAACATATTTTATGTGAATCATAAATATATGCAATTTATAAAATTTAATTCAAATTAATTTTGCATAAAAAAAAATATATATTTAAAATAGTTTTTTATTTTATGTTATTTTTATTATTATATATGTATTCCCCCCGTTTGCAGCTCTGCCCCTATATAAATCCATATGCACATAAACTTAATGCGCCTGAAGGAAATAAATCCATAGACTGTGTTGAGCTTATTTGTATTTTATTTAGTAATTATTGCATACATATAGGAATCGATTCCCACGCCAAATCTCGCATTAAGTACTCGACGGCCAACCGTCTTGCTGCTGCTGCTCCTGCGCACCTGAGCCACGCTGGGCACTCTGGGCAGCTCGGTGAGGTGGGACGTCAGCCAATAATTTCCGACTAAACAATCACTGCATTCATGTGGCGCTGCTGTCGTCATTGACATAATGCGACAATGCGAACGCGACAACGTCATGGGCACGTATGTATCCACATACATACATATATGCATATGTAGAGCGGTTGGAGATAGCTGCCAGATAGCTAGATATCAAAGGGTGCCACACACCTACCCCCTCCACACTCTGCTCAGATTGCCTAAAACGCTCGCATTGTATAAATAGCTGCGCTGCGCTACCAAGATAACAAAATTACTGCGTACTAAAACATTTTGTTCAGATATTGTGATAAAAATGTGCGGTGGCGGTAGCGGTAGAGGTGGTAGAGCGTATATGGTTTCAAAATAGTACAACAACTGAGATTTACGAGCCCGAAGCTAGACCCAGAGCCGGAGCCGGAGTCGGTGCCGGTGCTGGTGCCGGTGCTGGTGCCGGCCGCAAATCTGTCACCGGGCTGAGCCGCACGGCAAACACGAAAATATTTGAGTTGCTTCAGTTTCAGTTTCAGTTTTTCAATGCACATATTTGCCTAGTGCCAGCACAGTAGCGATAAAATGTTAACTCGACGATTAGCGACGTTGCCAGGCAATTGTTTATGGTGGTCCGAGCACTCGAACTCTAACCAAAAGGAAAAGGCAGCAGAGCAGCGGGCAACAGGCAACGAACGAAGTTGGCGATGCAGTGGGCAAACAATTGCAGTCTCTTTTGGATTTCGGTCTGATAAGATTGCTGGCAAGCTGAAGACGTGCTCTGATAGCCTTTGGCAGCGACCGAAATTCATAAATTACAAATCATTACGGCAACGGCGACATGAACGACGACGCCATGGACAACGACAAACAGTCAGTCAGTCGGCTTGGGGTTCGGTATGAATCGGTTTTGGTGTTGGGTTCCACATAGCCGGCGGCATCATCAACTGCTCTGCCTCTCTTCTGGTGGTGGTGCCTCATAATGCAAGCCAATTTTTGACATGTACATGAATTAGATTTTAAAAACTCGTCCGCTTGCAATTGCAGGACTGGAGTGGAGCCGCAAGGAGCCACAAGCTGGCGGCAACCTGCCGGTAAATGAGTTTGCTTGTAAAACTTGCGATGAAACGCAGCAGATAAGCGGAAGACTGGAACTGAGATAGAAAGAGGCTAAGGCTAAGGCTAAGAAGGAGCCTGCCGAATGGGTGGGGGGGAAAGCAGAAGCAGAGGACTGCCCGAAAGGGGAAGCCATAAAAAGGGTAGTATAACGATTAATTTTTTTCACGTTGACATTTTAGCTTAATTGCACTTCAATAATCCCGAAAAAAGCTAAAAGCAAAAAGGCAAAAATACGTAAAAGGGCATGAAAAGCGGCGGCAGCCGCGGCAAAGACTACGAGGCACATACAATTTTAATCCCACGGATATTTGCTGCATAAGCACTACAGACAAGGACAGAAAGACAGAGAGAGAGAGAGAGAGAGAGAGAGAGAGTGAATGAGAAGAACAGAAACAGAAACCCCGAGCTACATTGTCAGCAGAAACAGAAACAGCAGCCAACGCACCGCATGGAGCAGCAAGTGGGCCAGCCCACGAGTAGCCGACGAAGCCAACGACTGACAGACAAATCGACCAACCGACCCCAGAAGCGGCCAAAAGCGGCCGGCTACCAAAGTTGACAAGAAGTAAAATGTCCGACGGACTAATTGGCTTAAACGCTGGCAAAATTTATTTAAGCACATTAGTGGGATTTGGTTTTTGCCATACGCCGTACGCCGTACGCTCTTGGTGCCCTCATATATGTATGTATGTATGTGTGTACTTTAGCAACTGCCCATCCACTCTGCCCTGCCCCTCTCTTGGCTCTTGGCCTACGCCTTTTTGGCATCTGATCTACTTGGCTCTCGGTAATGTGGAATTGATTGAACCTCTTTGCTGCGGCAACGGCTTATTCAGCTGCGTGGGCCAGACTGGGTGAATAGCACAGCCACATACATATGTAAGCCATGATCTGACAACAGAAAACTAATGCTAATCAGCCTATATAAGGTGGCAGCATTATATGGAAACATTGACAAATATTTGTGCTGAAATTGAATTTTATATTTTATTTTTGTATTTAGTATTTGATATACAAAATAATATTTTAATTATCTTAATTATTTGCATACAAATTTAAAGAAGAAGAAACACATTTTTACCATAAATATAATATAATAATTAATATAATACATATATTTCATTATTATTATTTTTATTATTATATTGTATTATAAATTATAAAAATATATGTATATACTATTATTTATTATATTTAACTATATATATTATTCGTATTAATTACAAATAATTTTAATGTAATCTAGATAAAGAAGACAAACAATTGCATATATTTAAAAACATTTAATCTCGGATTTATTAGTATTATTATTAAATATATATTTATATCAAGAAACTGGGATGAAGCATATGTAAAATTCATTTTAATATCATTTAAATACCTTTAACTATTTTTAGTAATTTGAAACGATTTTATTTTATAAGAAATATATACTTGATTAGACTGGATTGAATTGGGTGTGAGCTGAAACCTAAAGTAATGCGATATATATTCATAGTTTTGTCCAAAATTATTCGCTTAGTAGCGCTTTCTATTCGAATTACAACAAAGTATTAACGAAACTGTGAAGAAAAACACAATAGATTAACTGAAATTAAAATATCAAAATAAATACTAAATTGTCAAGTAAATTTGCTTAATACATATGCTCAATATTTATTTATAATTATATTATATCAATTATATTGCTGTTGACTTCACTTGAGCACTTAATATACATAAGCTGCATTGCGTTCATATCTATTTTGGTCTAGCCAAATGGTAAATATTTAAGTATATTTCTCACTCGAATTATAATATGAAGAAAAAGAAAAAAAAACTAAAGAGAAATAAATCAAAAATCTTAAAGAATTAGTAAAGTTCTAAAAAATTCAAGACTACTTAGTGAACGCAATATTTTATTATTTAATACAAGTCGACTATCTAACGTTTTATATAGTTCTATGCCTTCATATCTATTTTGGTCTAGGCAATTTGGCTCATTTATCAGGCGACGTGAAACGTGGAAAATTGTCACATTCACTTAGTGAGAGAAATTCTAATTTTTATTTAGCTACCTTTTATTTAATTAGCTTAATTCAGGAGAGGAGCACGATTTGCCCACTAATTAAGCAAATGAATAATTGAGTGGGTCGATGGCAGAGTGCAAAGTGAAAACGTATCCAACAGATACACACACACACACACACAGAGCTGCCAGAATCAAATAAATATTTAATAGAGCCAAAGCGCAAGCATTTTACATATTAAATTTTAAATTTGTAAATAATACAAATGGTATCCAATAGATGTGCTCTGCTCCCAGAACGCCTTCAGCTGAAGTAAGCCCCGGGCAGACAAAGGCGAATTGTAGATTTTGATCTATTGCCTAGACTCTAAATACAGTAAAGCCCCCCCCCCCACACACACACACACAAATAAATCCAATTTTAGACGACAGCCACACAAACGAAAATGAAATCGAAATCGAAATCCAAATCGGAATCGTCGCATCGATACAAAAGAAATTAAAAACAGCAACAAATTTCTCACGCTGCCTGCTCGACTTCTATTTTCTCTCTACTTGTACAATGTAAGTGTGTGTATATATGTGTGTGTGTGTGTGCATCTGTATCTCGACCCCGAAATGACTTTCACCGTGCCCTGTTCCCTGTTTGTGCGAGTGTGTGTGTGTGTGTATACATTTCACACCCTCAAAAATAGAAATTATCTTGGTGCATTTACGCAAGTTTTAATGCTATTAGTTCCATCTTAAAATCCCAGCCCCGTACATGTCTCCGACTTCGACTCCGTCCCTTTCTCTGTCTCTGTCCCCTTCCCCAGCTCCTTTGGCGATTGCCTGACATTTGAAGTGAACCAAATTGTCTGTTTCTCTGGCTGGCTGTGTGTCCTTTGCCTTTGCCAGGCGGTATAAGGGGGGGTGGGGGACAAATATAATTTGAAGGGAAAAAGATAGAATTTTGTAAAAAAATAAATTTAATGCCTTTGCCCTTGCCTTTTATTTCCATTCTATTTTCTATATTGTTGCAGCCTTATACATATATACATAGATATACATATATACATATATACGTGTATATATGTATATTATTGTACGCGTCGCGTTGCACTCAACGTAGCTGCCCTGGACGCAATTTTGTTGGTAATAAATCACCTAAAGTCGACATTAAATCTTTCTCTTTTCTTCGTTTTCTTTTATTTTCTGTTTTCCTGCCACTCTCCTGCTCCGTTTGCTTTCATTTCATTTGCTGCTCTTTCTTCGCACTGACTTTCACACAAGCCGGCGACAATCCGGCCGGGCACATTGCACATGTCTTTAGATTACCGCGTAGGTCTGGCTGAGGGTCGGACGGGTAGGCAATGCTTAGTTTGATATCCATTCAGGACGATCTATAGATATTATGTAAATCTGTATAAATAAACACATTTCCACAGCTTGGGGTGAATCCAGCCAGCCAGCTAAAAATTATCAATTTCAATAGGCCACATTCAGTTGGATTAGCCAAGCAGAAAATGCTGAATTTCCGCAGGCAGCGATGGCAACAGCAAATGGCAAATGGCAAACGGCAGCACATTAACACTTTACAAACAATGGCCAAAGTGGCATCCATCAAATGCAGCAGCCATCAGGCAGCCACCCCACATGATCCATGGAGCCGCATCGAGGCAGCCACTGGCCTTGCTTCTGGCTGTCACAGATCTGTCAGAGAAGCGAGACTGTGAACAATCGCAGGAAGTTCAAACAACAACAAAAATAACAGCCTGGCTCCTTGGCTCCGTACCCCACCCGTTCAAAGTGCCAGCAACAACAAAAAAAAAAACAACAAACAATTTCGCGCTTGAAAGGCTAAATAAAAGAGGCAGCAAACAGAACATGCGTTAAACTAATAATTGTCAGAGAAGTCAAAGTCAATTTCGACAAACGCAGCAGCAGCTGAGCAGGAGTCGAGCCTGGCAAGGGGTAAATACATATAAATATGCAGGATAATCGCATATGGGTAAACCTGACTTGTCTCCCATTGATGATGATGATGACGACGATGATGACGATGACGACGAGTTACGCGGCTCAATGTCAGGCTAAGACCACCACCACTGTCACCATCAGCAGCGATAACAAACTGGCTGGATTGGGACTGTATTGTCAACTGTTTTGTTATTAGTAATTCGCATTCGTAGCCGAGTCCTTTTAGCCAGGCCGCCCCTCGACCGAGTGATCTCAATCAAATGTCGCACATTGTGTTTGTTGTGCATTTGACATTCATGCGCTCGGCTGCTTGTCTGTCAACAATTAGCACGCTATTCATCACGGTGTTGACTTTTTGGGTGCCGGCAAGAAGGGTCAGCCTCATCCATATTCGCATCAGCTGCACCTATCCACTTCCGCATCCGCATCCGCATTCGCGTGATCATCTGTCAGTTGACGGATGATGCGGTTTTCTTAGCCCATGTAATGCCCGATGACCTGATATAAGGATTTGTAGACAAAAGACAATCTCTCGCTACTTAAATGAATCGTGCCTCATGCTAAACTGAAGAGCCACTAAATTGCCTCGATTCCATTTGCATGCCAATGACATAATCAATCTTTCGTCACAGTTCGCTTTGATGGGATCAGACTTATAAAGAGTTGAATTGTTAAGCCAGGTCGTCATTTAAAAGGCAAATGTAAAACTTTCTTGACTCGATTTACAGCAAATTATGCAGATTAAAATTTGAACTGAACTTGTTTCGCTCTTGGCTTATCACGAAACATTCGTTGGGTATTATAATGATAACCAAGGTCGATGAACATTTGAACTTGTGGCTTAGATTTTTCGCTTGGAAACTTTTTTTTTTTGTATATATATAATTAATTCAATATTTTAATTTTGAAAATCTAAAACGAGTTGAGCATAAAAGTGTGGCAAATTGAAGCGATAAATAATTTCAACTTTAGTTCACACAATATATAACCTAAGAATTTGTTTTGTACAAGATATTTTAAATTATTGATATATAAACAAAAAAAAATTGATTTATAAACAAAAAAAAATAATAATAATTTGTTCATTTTTGGCTGATATAGATAAAAATGCTTTATGCATATAATAATAATAATATAATTTTTTAAAAATTAAATAAAATAAACTTTAAAAAAAAAAAAATAATAATAAAAATATTTCTTTATTTTTGGCTGATATAGGTAAAAATGGCTTTATGCATATAATAACAATATGTATATAATTAAAAAATAAAAATAAATAAATGAAATGAAATTAAAAAAAATAATAATAATAATTTTTTTATTTTTGCCTGATATAGGTAAAAATACTTTATTCATACAATAACAATAATATAATAAAATAATAATAATAATATTAATATTATTAATGTAAATCATCTAAGAACATTTTGCATTAAAAATAAAAATATATAAAATTAAATATAATATTAATTCTTTGCAATTTATATATGTATGTAAGTATTTAATACAGTTTCAAAATTTTTTGAATATTTTGTATTACTAATTATATTCGACTATCGCTAAGATTACTAAGAATAATAATTTTTCTAAACCAAACATTCTTCGTTTTCTGAATCATCTAATTTAGATTAGCGTGAATCAAAATTTTTATTTATTTAGTCTATTTACTATACTTACTTTACTTCCATCTACTTCAGTTAACTTTTAGAATATTTTTTAAAATTTCGTTTTGAAACTATTTATTTAAGACTTTTTTAAATTCTATTGGAGTTAGATTGTTTCAAGTTTCAATAAATATATTCAAAAGTAATATCCATCTATTGAATAAACCAAACAGCTTTTATAGAGTAACAATGGAAATCCCAAAATAATTTGTGTAATACTTAAAAGATTTTTTTGTAATTGTTTTTGTTATATATAAAATTAATAGCTTTTTCAACTATCCTGGAAATGATATGCATACTTCTAGTAGTACGATTTGATTCTTTAAAAGTCACACACATAGTTTTAGCGCCTGAATTTAAAATACAATCTCTTGAAAAAAACTTAAAGCGCATGTGACTTTGATATATAAAGATGCGTCAGAGCACTAAAATAGCTCAGCAAAGATTTTGGTATTTGTTATTTTGTTTCTCAAAGGCTGCGGCTAGCTGCGTATTTGAATTTTGTTGAGATTAATTTAACAAAATACGAAATATTCAGGGGGGAAAAAAAAAGCTAAGCATTTCAACTTAGTTTCGGAACTTTGCAGCTTCATTTAAATTTTTGATTGGCCTTCCAAAAAATAAGAAAAAAAAAAATAATAATAAACGAAAACAGCGCTAAGCTCGTTTGCCGATCCGCTGGCTGCGACGGCTGCCTAATGAGCAAATGGCGTTCACTGATCGCTTTAAATTAATCTTTTTTTAATTTCTCGGCATTACCGATTAGATGCTGTCGAAGCTAAAGTTCAGCACAGTTCAGCCGGGCAGCAGTAATGTAATTAATATGCAAATTATAAGTCGAGGCTTGCGAGACACATTCACATTTAGTGGGTCCCCCTCCAAGACAGAGGCCAGCACAAAAAAGTCGCGCACACCGATGACTGGAGGCGAAATGAAGATGAACCTAATCCACAGACGTCCAGTTCGCACATGTGATTCTCATATATTTGTATGTGTGTGTGTGTGTGTGTGTCGAACGACATTCGGAATAGCTAATCAGCCCAGTGTCGCTGAAAGAGTTCGCCAGGTAGTAACTGCTGAACCCCCTCCCCCTCCCCACACTTAGGGCACATCATTTGATTTAGCCACCTCGTCCGATATTTATTTATGAGCACTTGGCTCTGATTTTAGCTGGCGCAGCGCCGCACATAAATTTCCCATTGCCCCTCAAAACTCATGCGCCAGTCGCCATCGAGGCCGTAAATACCCGTTTGCCTGATGGCTGCACTTTTTGGCATGTCTACCGTGCCCAACTCCAGCTCCGCCGGGTCCAACTCAACAATTTTGCTAATGAAAATGAAGTTCGTTGCCGTGAATGAGTGTGTGAATGAGTGTGAATTTATGTCCGGGCGACAAGTGAAAACTCAGTGTGCAGGATCGGGAATAGAGAGGGACTATGATTCGGAATACTTGGCATATATTACATATATACATAAAATCATACATATAGTAATCACTCGAAAGGCCCAACATAGCTAGCTGCAAGATTGATGAACTTTATTTTAAATAATTTTCTCATTTCCAATATAATTAATTAATTTTTTTTCAAATAAGGCAAGGCCTTTTAATATTACTATCAACAAAGAAAAAGCCCTTAGTTTATTTGTTTAAGCATGATGTCATTAGGTGAGCTTCATGTTTAGTATTATTGTATTTGGTTCGACTTTAGTTACAGCAAAAATATTCGTATATTATTAAAATATTTACAACTCAATCTCATTATATCATAACTACTCTAGCTAATTCATTAGACCCTCATGACAATTGTCTAATTTTATATTATTTCATTGCTCCTTGTACATCAAAACATTGTCAATGCTTTGGCCCGCATTTATTATTTATTTAGCTAGGCTGAACAATTAATATTCCACTTGGGCATTGGGCATCAATAATGACATTTTAATTTCACTATGCTATGCTATGTTGTTCCAGTGGCTTTCGAAACCAACTAACATTTATTTATGCCCATGAAGCATTCAGTTTTGGGCCAGATACAGATCCAGATACCGCCCATGTGTTTCTTTACAAACAATATTATGTTTGGGTCAGTAGATTGCGATTTATAGTCGCGAGCAGTTTGTTGATTTTTCTTGAAGCCAAAAGCTGTCAGTTTTGTATGCGCATACTTTTCATGAAAATTGTTTTTCAAATAAATTTTCCACCCACATGAAACACACACACAGCGCCATACATCTTACTAACAGAAGAACGAAGTCTTCACGAGCAACTATCGAAAGATGGCAAACGATTTCCATAGATCTTCCTCTTAGCTCATCCTCTTCCACTTGCTCTTGGATTGGATGGGATCAGGCAGTGCCAGTCGCTGCTCTGTTTGTTTATTTAGACATAATGCGCGAATAGTTTCACTCACTGACTAGTTGGGGCCTCGGTCTGGACGAATTGACGGACTGTTATTGCATTGCCGAAGGCAGAAGAGTGCTTTGATCTTTTACCAGAGTGTGAAAATTGTATTTGTATCTGTTTCTGTAGCTGTAGCTGTAGCTGTAGCTGTATATGTAATTGTGTGCGTGTGATTAATCAAATGTTTATCAAGTGTGTGGCTGAGGGGTGGGTCACGACCGGCGAGCCACATACAGAGCCATAACGGGAGCTGGAGCTAAAGCCTGTGCCGAAAATGGAAACAAAATATAATTAAATATTTATAAAAATGTACAGTAACAACAAGGCGTACACTTGTCGGCGTCAACTGTCACAATGTGACATTTCCCACATCAACATCAACGTACCGACCAGCAGCAGCAGCGTCCTACAACAATTTAACATTAATTCGCAGTCAAATAATGCTGCATTTTTTATGCGCAAATGTCGTCGTTGTCAAGTGCCAGCAGCAGTGAAGCAGAGCCAAGTCGCAGGATGTGCTGGATGTGCTGGAAGTGCTCTGATGGAAAAGGGATGCAAACAACCAGTCAGGAGGTCAAACTTCGTCCCTTCACCTGTCTCTCTGCCCAGCCTCAGTGCTAGTCGGGGATGGGAGTGTGCGGGGCTGACATACAAAATGGCACTCTAACGGATGTATTAACGCCCCGCGCATTCGATGTATTTTTAAATAAGTAAGCAAACGAGAAACTCGTCGCTTGCACTCAACTTTCTTGCTGCTGGTGGTTGTTGGCTGACTGTGTATGTGTGTGTGTGTGTGTGTGTGTGTGTGTGTGTGGTGCTGGTCTGCTGGCGGTGTGCGTTGCTCATCCAACCAGGCAGCCACCATGCGAACGCGCCACGGCGTTGGCGTCTCTCGCTTGCAAAATGTCAAATGTCAGAATTTGACATGCGTGTGACATATCAGTGGCAGCTTTTACATTAATCAAACTCCCTTATTCTTCATCAGCCAGCAGCGGCGATGATGACGACGACGACGACGACGACGACGACGGCGATGGCAACGATGCTACTCAATTGACACATTGAATTAGGGACACGACGCCTTCTGCTATACTCTCATATATGTATGTATGTATGTGTGTGTGTGTGTGTGTGTGTGTGTTCAAACCGTATCCGAGACTGATTCCCACTCATTTATTCAATTGTGAATGGATCGCAAATAGTTCTCATTGCTGTTCGCTATGCATTTCATACTCTTAATCTAATCATGTGAAACTTTATTTTTGGGCCTGCGGTTATTAGCTCAATGTGCCATCCTTTTGTGTTTCTAAATTAAACTCAACTTGAATTAAGGGATAAATTCTAAATTGCATTGGCTGAAAGCAAGAAATATTTTAGATTACAAATATATACACAAGTATTTATTTATTTACTTATTTATTTATTTATTAATTAATTAATTTATTTTTTTACTTATTTACTGTATTTATGTTATTTATTTATTTATTAATTTTTTTTATTTATTTTATTTTATTTATTTATCTATTTATTCATTCATTTATTTATTTATTTATTTATTTATTTATTTATTTATTTATTTATTTATTTATTTATTTATTTATTTATTTATTTATTTATTTATTTATTTATTTATTTATTTATTTATTTATTTATTTATTTATTTATTTATTTATTTATTTATTTATTTATTTATTTATTTATTTATTTATTTATTTATTTACTTATTTATTTATCTATTTATTAATTTATTTATTTATTTATTTATATTATTTATTTATTTATTTTTTTATTTATTTATTTATTGATTTATTTATTTATCTATTTATTTATTTATTTATTTGTTATTTATTTATTTATTTATTTATTTATTTATTTATTTATTTATCTTTCTATTAATTTTTATTTATTTACTTAATTGTTGCAGAGAATTAATTCTAAATATAAATTTAGTTTAAAGCCAGGGCGAGTATGACATTCAGACAGACATACACAAATATTTATAAGTTAGTATTATATTAATTTATCAATACATCAAAATTTAATTTGGGCGAAACATTTAAATATACATATAAAATAAAATATATATATATTATATATAATAAAATTATTATTATTGTTTTTTACTTCGATTAAGAAAATGATTATATTTAATTGACAATGATAATATTGAAAAGATTTTAAATAAAAATATTTATGAGCAAAAATAGCAGTAGAAGCATTACTTTTATATTTAATTTATGTAAGTTGTTAATGCCAGATCCCATCAACAGGAACTGCGCCTCCCCCTAACAGCATTCTATTAATAGCATAGCTGCTGGCTCTCTGCACTCTGTACCCTCTAACAGCTCTCTGTACTCTGTATTCTGCATTTAAATTGATCGAGTATGTGGGACAGACATGAGATATTTATATCAAATCCAGAAAATATATTATTTATATTATATTCGTATTATATTGTTATATCAATAAACCTAAGAAATTGAGGCTATCGTTTGCTAATAATTATAATAAATAATTAAATATATTAATTTAAAAATATTCACAATAACAGCAGTCAATTAAAACACAAATGTATACAGAATATTACATAGAGCAATACTTATCTTACATCAGGTTGTTGGCTTAACTGCCAAGTGTTTTTCTCTTAAGCTGTGCTCTAGGTATGTTCTAGCTAGGTCTTTCACACTCAGCTCTTCTTTTTCTTATTTTGAATTTCTAAATATGCAAAATTGTAATATATAGATAGACATAATTAATATCTAGCAATGAATGGATTGGTGATACTCTTGTAATAATAGTCTATACTCTCTTTAGCAATACATTTATTTTGTAGTTTACCTAAGTTTGACACTAGTTCTGGTCAATACATCTTTAAATAAATAAAAATAATACATCAGCTTAAGCTACACAAATCCCTAAATGATCGCTTCAAAATATATATTTCCACATGAAGATCAGCCACAGTCCAACTCAATGATGTGTCAATTATGTGCGCAGAGAAAGCGGGCGATTCCAGCAATTTACTTCAGCCCGGACAGTCAAATAAATGTTTTGTTTTAAGTACATTAATTGTTCATCGTTTTGTATTCATCAAGCCCAGTGCTGGAGGCAAATTTAATAATCTTCTTTTGAGTTACTGTCAATGGGCGAGGCATCATCCGAGCGTCCGTCAACACCATCATATATTCGCAAGATCGAGCAAAGTATTTCGAGTCCAATTTATATTCTCAGGCCCGCATGCGCTGTCAGCGTGGAACTACTTAATCCTGCAGCCGTAGAAGGGCCGGGGGAGTGAGTGGAGTGCGAGCCATTTGGCTAAATGAAAATGTCAAATCATTTGTCAAAGGTTTAATTGGCCGTTCGCCCGTTCACCTTTCTGCGTAGCCATGGGGAGCAGCAGCGCCAAGGGCTTCACGGGCGCCACCAATAGGTAGAGGGGTCGATCGAGCAACCTAGGCGGTCGCCTGAAGGTCTGCTCTGAATGCCAGACCATGCACGATCCATCTTGAACTCGTCAATTCGTCGTAGATGGCGTAGCGCTGCGTAACGAAATGGCGAGCACAGTGGAATGCGTGTCGAAATCACATCACACAAAAATTTCAAAATCAAATCGCGCGCATGCGTGAAAAGCCGCAGGAGGCGTTCGCTACACACATCACCAGTTAATTGTGGGCCTTTGCCATTAAGTGAAACAACACAATAGGCGCAGCGCCATGACAAAATCAATAATAAAAAAATAAAAAAAATCGAAACGAAATAAAAATCATAATCAAAATCAACTAAAGCCCCCACATGCACAGCACAAGCATAATATTTCTATTTTGTTAGGCTACTTGGCTTTCCAGCCGCGCCACGACGTCCAATAGACATAAATCATGGGTCAGTTTGGTGTGCGGCAAATGTTCAAATGATGCTCGGCAGCATGTAGAACATGACGTGGGACAACAACCAAATCATATACTACATTTCGAGCCTCTGCCACAGGCAGAACCACCGAGCCACAGAGCCACACTCACTCACTGGCAAATCAACATCAGCAACATCATCTTAATCAGAGAGTCGTCGTCGTCGTCGTCGTCGTCGTTGTCGTTGTCAGGTTGCGTTCTTCAGCATCGCAGCTGAGTTACGATGAAATTGAAAACACTTTTAATGCGCCTTGATTTATTATCATCTCTCTTTGGCTATGAAGTGTGGCTGCGGTTTTGCCTCACAAGTGCTGTGAATCAACAGAACAGAAAATAATTGTGAAGGATTTGTTCAAAAGAAAATCGAGCCGAGTTTTTAGTGTTCCTGGAGCATCGGCATGCAAACATTATGCCTGTCATCGTGAGACGCTCAATGCGCGATCATCTCATACGAATTGTAAATTTTGACATATTCATTTCGAGTCGAGGACCAAACAACGACAACATTGAAAGGTGTTATATGTCGTGCCCGTGCTAGCTGTCATGACATGCATTTATGCACGGATAATCACGATGATGATGATGATGATGTTGATGATGAGCTTCATCATTGATGCATTGATGCATTGGTATATCGAAAATCGAGATCGACCTGTGTCATTCGGCCATTCGGGGCTAATTTGCTATGCCCAGGCGGCCGCTATCAAAATATTGTTCAACATTTGTCTGACTTGTCTCCACGGGCGCTGTTTGCCTTAACCAAATATCAAAATAAATAATTTAAGAGCGGAAATATTTAGTTTATTGCAAGCGATCAAGTGATCCCTGCCCAGAGCAGAATGAGAGTCGGAGTCAGAGTCGAAGTCGGAGCGATCAGGTGCAGCGGACAGCTGGCTGTACGAAATTATAAAACAATTCAGCTGAAATGCGCTTTGGCGGGTGCATTTAATTATAATAATTTTAGAATTCTGCTCTCTGCTCTTTTGCATTTAATTATCATGAAAATTGCAGGCCACTGGATAAAGTTGATTCCACCACTCGTTGCGCGTCTCACCGATCCTAACCGTGAGGCTACACCTTTTATAATGTCGCTGTTTGTTACCATCGCGCTCCACGGGGCGCATTTTGCGTTCAACTGCACCAAAGATTCCAGCTCCAACTAAAACTCTGACTCCAACTGCAACTGCAACTGCGGCTGATGCTGAGACCCGAGACCCAAGACGGTTATGTTTAAGGTACGCCCGTTCGGCTGGTAAGCCAAATTGCTTGGCTTATAATTTCATGCATTTTACATGGATTTCTTAAGATTGAAATTGTATTAAGCAAGAGCACTGGACTACAAAGTTCAGTTAAATGTAATGATATATAAAGATAAATGGAAAAGATTAACTAACTATTTTTTACAGTGCTTAAATCTTTTAAATATATTAATTAATTAATTTTTGTTTTATTTCAACTCTAGTTTAGTCTGTTTCGCTATTAGAGAACCGAAACCAATTCAGCATGTAGTGCAGTGTATAATGCATGACATTTGATCATATCAGCGCCAACACAGCAAATTCTTGGGAAAACTGATTTGTAACTTGGCACACAAAACATATGCGCAATCATATCGCATACAGCATCCATACAGACAGAGAGAGCCACAGCAGCAGCAACGCCCGCTTGCCACGCCTATAAGCATCGGGTCGTCGCAATAAACTTAATACGAAAACTTTTCAATTTAACAAACGCCAAGAACGCACGCTGAGCGACGCAGTGGTAACTAAAACCAAGTGGCCATGTTAGCCATGTTAGCCATGTTAACTGTGGGCCAGTAGCCGGCCATGGCAGATGAGCTACTGGTGGTGGTCAGATGGTGGCCAGGCAACAGAATGCCTGAATACCGAATGCCAAATGCCAAATGCCTGTCCGGCTGATAAATCACAAATGCATTGGAGCGCGTATCAATGCGAGGCGAAGCTAAGTGCGGCCGAGACGAGGCCAGCATTGTGTGGGGAGAGGGGGTTGGGCTACTGTATTTGCTTCGGCTCGTTGTAATTATTTTAGCGCTCTTGCGCGAAATTTGAAATTCATTTCATAACTCAATGTAATGGCTCCGGCGACCGCAAATGCGCAGCTCCAGTGACTGATGGGCCAATAAACTAAACGATTTTATGTAGTTGACTCTCGACGTGCGACAAGCCAAAGTAATGAAAAATAATTAGAAATGTGTTTAAATGCCCCGTTCAGTGAAAGATCTCGCCAGCACGCCTAGCGTAAACCAGTCAGCAGGCAGGCCCCAAGTCCCCACTACCCCAATCCCCCGATTCCCCCTGGGGACGAGGCACTTAAAGTTTTCAAAACGGCATTAGCTGCTAATTGCCTGTGGGATGCAATGGCTAATGGCTAATGGCAAACCTGCATGGGAAATAGTTTGGCAAATCAGCGAATGGCTGAATGCAAATCAAATAGCTAACAAAGTAATCAAGTGCTCCTAGTATCAACTACAAGTATTCTCTTGTTCAGCTATAGGAATTAAATATATGAGAGTTGGACTTAGTATACATTGTATACAAATAAGAGTGAATTCTCCATCTAGCAATCAAGCTCAAATATCTTTAGCTATAATAATCACTCTGATGTTAATTGTGCCATCTAACTTTAACTAACTCAATTCAACTGGGAGAATATAGATGAACTTTAAACTTTATAAAGAGTTTAAAGTTCATCTATATTCTCCCAGTTGAATTGAGTTAGTTAGAGTTAGATACCAAGAATAATATAGTCGTTAGCTAATTTTTGGCGATATTATTGTTTTTAATTCAACTTATAACGTCATCGTCAAGTGAAAGGAATGAGATATTGCGAAATTATATTTAGCAGTTAATTAGTATTCATTGAGAATCTATTTAGAAATGATCTAGAAAAACGTGTGCTGAAATTTGGTAGCTTCGAAATTCGCATTGATGAACACAAGACTCGATTGAATTAGTTTGTTGTGTTGAAAACTGAAGAATATATATAATGATATAATATAAAGCATTAAAAAAAAAAAAATTTATATGTGGCTTACCAAATCTGTTTCCAATAGTTACATATATTATAATAAATTTATGATATAATAATCAGTAATAAAAATATAATACTAATATTTATCCATTTAATATTTATATTTACATTTATATTTACTTTTAATAATAAATCAAATATTATAATTGGGATGCATAGAAATATTTAGATTTGATTTATTTTTCCTTTTTATTTCATTTTTCCTATTTTTTTTTTTTTTAGGATGCTAGGTAAAAGTGTTGTATGCATCATCTGTCAGTTTGTCACTTTTAACAGTGTATCGAAGTGCATTATTACCTATTGACTATAAACATCCTCTCTTTTAGATTGTCTCCCACCTTAGACCCAGGAGTTTTATCTAGCTAACATTCATTATTCCTGTCTCTGTTTCTCATTTTTTTGTTCCACTTTAAAGCCTTTACTGTAAAGTCAGCGACTCTTTTCCAGGCATCTTCAGTGTTCCACATTTGCTTCAATAGAGTTTTTACTTTGACTTTACCTACAATTTCTGCCCAGCCGGTGCTTTATTCTAAAAACCTTACGCAGTTAAAGAAACTATATTCCGCTTTGTCCATTGCATTTTCTTTTTATCTGTTTTGGAGTCAATGACTTTAATAATTTCCGTATCACCTAAATATTTAATATTGCTAATTTGACACGGGTAGTAATGGCATATAATAAGAAAAAGATAGATAGATCGATAAATATGTTATTTAGATGGAGTGAAGCATCAGACATTTGCTCTACATTCCATTGCGTTTACCTACATCCAGTCAATTGATCAACATTTGAGACAATATGTAAAATATTTATGGCTAAGCGGAACAAATCGACAATAAAACAAAATTCGCCGACACAGAGCTATTAGAGCTAATGCCAAAAAGCGTTTGATGGAAGTGGCATAAAAGAGATCATTATAATGGAATTCGGCATTTGGAGAGACTCACATATACATACAGATGGAGTCGATGTTGTGTGGTACAAAATACATCTATAAAAGAAAAATGAAAGCGGGATGTTTTTGGTTTAAAGGGGGGGGGGGGGGGAGTTTATTTTTTTTTTTGGGGGTTTTTGGGTTTTGGGGTGGTTGGAGGGGGGGGGGGGGGGGGGGGGGGGGGGGGAAAAAGTATAATGTGTTGGACAAAGGGGGAGGTATATTATTTGTGGGTTGAGGTTTATGAAAAGGGGGTGTGTTTGGGGGGGGGTGAAAAAAAAGGGTGGGTTGTGTTGGGGCGTGGGGGGTGGGGCGGGGAGAATAAATTTTGGGGGGGGCCCTCCGTTCTTTTTACTTTATGTTTTTTTGTGGGGTATAAAAATCAATTACAATACGATTTCTCCTTTGATAACGACAAGCGAGAGGCCAAAGTCGGTAATTGAATATACATATATATAAATATATATATACATATATATATATATATATATATATATATATATATATATATATATATATATATTATATATATATACATATATACACAGTCAGAGTACTCGTCGCACTCTTACGCGCACTCGTACTCCCATCTACAATTGTGTGGAGCAATTGTGGCCAGATTTTCGATACAGAATCTGCATATTCATGCTGTAGACATGATCACAAAGGCTCTAAAAGCACCGCCACTGACACGCTGTCTGTCGCCGTCTGTTGCCATCAGAGCTCCGCTCTGGGATTGCTGGATTGCTGGAGAGCCGAGTGCTCCCCAGCACTCGAGCTTCGGCTGACAAAAGTTACATCAAACCAACTAATTGAGTGGCGAGCACAATGAGCCCTAGAGCGCGCAGTTCGCTGGGATCAACGGCGGACCGGCAGGCCGGCAGGCCGCCTTTAATGTGCGCATATGACGCTTTTATGGACAGCCGGCACACACTCAGAGCTCTATGGCCAACGTATCTGTGGCTCAAATCAATCTTATCACAGGCACTAGGCACAAACGAAACAGAACAACGGCAACAACATGCCAAACGTTTTCGATTTCGGGTAAATATATGCCTGAGTGTGCATGTGTATTCGTGTGTGTGTATGTGTGTGTATGTGTGTGTGTGTGTGTATGTATGGTTCTAAACAATTCAACCGCATATACATTGCTGGCTGTCACCTAAGCTATTAACCTGATTTTCTAGATTTTCAATCAAGTCAAAAACGAAAAAGACAAAACACGCACACAAAAAGGAGAATGAATGCCCACAAAGCCGTCACAAAGAGCCGCAGAGACGTGGAGCTTCATGCCGCCATATCTACATACAACAACAACAACAACAACAACAACAGCAGCAACAACAACAACAAACTACAAAGGCACATAATCCGGTATTGTATCTTACGGATCGTCGTTCGTTTGGCTGGCTGGCTGACTGGTTGGCTGGTTGGCTGGATATGCTGGCTTAGAACGAACAGATAGACAGACAGAGAGACAGCCTGGCGGACGGACATCCAGCGCACAGGCTGGCATTATTATAAAGTCAAATTTTCGTTTCGTTTAAATGCGATCTTTACGCTGAAAGCGTGTGTCCCTTTTTCCCAAAAAAACCTTCAGCCGAGGCGAAACAGAAAGAGCAATCCAATCCATTGCCGCGCCAAGTGCCAGATAGAGAGACAAAAAAAAAAAAAATGAAAAAAAAAATCAGAAAAGGAAAAAAACAAAACAAAACAAAAATTGAAAATCCCGAAAACAAAAAGGCATTTTTTTGATTGAAATCAATTTAAATTGTTTTCTAGAAAAGCCGCTGGGACAGACGAGTTCGACAAAAGGCTAAACGGCTAAACGTCGTATGATTTCTCACAAAGTGTATCCATCAGATACATTTGCGTGTCCGCAGCTACAGATACAGCTACAGCTACAGGTACACCAACAACATGCAAGATGCAAGCTGGAGATCAACCCGCTCGTCTCGAACAAATATAGTCGTGCATGTGTCCAAGCTGTTGGCAGCTATTTAGATGGATTAACATAAATCGAAGTGCCTGAAAATCAATGTGAGAACATAAGTTGGGATTTATTTCGACTGCGTAGGAGTTGTCGCTGCGTCAAGCGCTTGCCTTCTATACGGCTCTTCTCTTGACTTATGATATGCTATGTTTCTGTCTTACAAATATAAATCTTTCGCTCTCAGCTATACTTATGGTAGTATTACCTTTTTACGTATTTTCTTTCATCTAGAATTTATAAATATAGAGCTTTCTTTCATATTGTTGGAATTATAATTTTGGCTGATATATTTTAAATTTAAACCTAAAAGTGAATCAGAAAGTGTCTTCAACAATTTTTTTAACTGTGAATTTTTGCTGTTTACTTTTAATTAAGTTAAGCTTCTGTAAAAAGACAAACGAAATATTTTCCTCAAATTATTAAATTTATATAAAATTATTTAATTATTTTAAAAATATATAAATATTTTATGATTTTATCTAATCATTTTATTTTACTTATTTTTTTTATTCTATTCAAATATATTTTTAGTTAAATTAGCTTCTTTATTTTTAAGTAAATATGAGTTTATCTATTTATTTTATATCAATTATTTTATTATCTTTATTCAAGTAGAAATTTTTAATAATAATAATAATAATATTATTTCTTTTTAAATAAGATATTTTATTTATATATATATTTTTATGATTTTATTTATTTCTTTTATTTAACTTATTTGTTAATTTTATTCAAATACATCTTGTTTTATTTAAATTATTTTTATTTATTTTTTAATAAATATGATTTTATCATTCATTTTATTTAACTTATTTTATTTTAATTTTATTCAAATATATTTATTTTATTTAAATTATTATTATTTATTTTTTTATATTCTTTCAAAGAATTAATTACAGTATTATTTTAGCTAATAGTCCTATGACGTATGAGAATATGATTAAAAAATATTCGAATTATAAATTTTAGTCCACAAGCCAACAAGAATGAAAACTTTTTTTTATGCTAAGCGAAGTAAAGTAAGAAAACGAAATATTTCCAATACAATATAACTGCATTCCTATTAAATCAAATCAGTGAAATTATTTAAATAATTTTAAGATCGAGAATGTTCATTATGTTTTTTATTTTTAAGGGGAAGGAAAAAAATGTTGGTTTGGTTTTTTTGGAGGTGGGAGGTTGAAATAAAAAAAAAAAAAAAAAAAAAAAAAAAAAAAAAAAAAAATAAGAAAAAAAAAAGAAATATTTTAAAGAAAAAATAATGTTGAAAGGTGGGTGTTATATTTTTGTTTTTTGTTTTACATATATTACATTTTAAGTTATCTTTATTTATAATAATAATAGTCATATATTTAGCATACATACATATATAATAAAGATAATATTTTCACAGTTTCAATTATTTAACGTAAACACTAGACGACACGATATTTTAAAAAATTATAAATGCAAACATACCGAATTTTTATTTTATTTTATTTTTATTTGAAATTCCAATTTATTTATCTACATTTGTAACTTTAGTGCATAAAACTCGTATAATATTTGATTTAAATAAACAAATATAAATGTTTGATTGGGAAATCAGAGGCGTTAGGTCATAAATGTTATGCTTGACATTTCTCGTTTGATGAAGTTTATTAAAATACCAATTTGTGTTGACCATGTCATAAAAGTGTGTATCTATGATGTGAACTGAAAACGAGAAATGTTATTTAAAAATCGACTTAATTAATATTGTGATTCACATTTGAAACCTATTTATATATCTGTTGACAAATTTGTGAAGAGCCAAGTTGATGCACACCTTTTACACTGATATATCATCAGTATCAGCAGCAGCATCAGTATCAGCATCAAATTAAATTAAATTTCTTGTAACGCGTTAATCTGCCATAAAAGATGACCAGCACAAAGTGTAATAACAATGGATATGAGTTTTGACCATATCAGATGCGTCCGTGGCTGTGGCTCTCTTTTGATGGCCATAACTCAAACGATTTGTATCTGTTTTGAGAAGTGCTGCCATTAGAATGCCAATTTGAAAGCTTTCAGTGGAAGCAGTCCATAAAATGCGCATAAATGTCACCATGACTCAGATTGGTTGGCCACACACCAACACACCCAAAATAATAACACACCCTTGTGGGCATCAACTTTCCGGCTGCGTATGGCGGAAACTCAACTTAAATGGCAATTAAAACTATAACTATTAAGTGGTGGGGCTTCCGAGGTATCTTGGCGAACGGAAACAACTCGTAATGGGGCTTGTAAGACAAGAGAGAATGACAAAGCAAACAAACAATGGCCAAATGAACTTTTAACCTGGAGAACGGCCGCGCTCGTACTACAGGTGCAGGCAGGGATCGGCATTGGGATCAGAGCGGCTCGACCCAAGCCATAAACTGACAACATTTTGGACAAGTGTCAGGGCGTGTGATTTATGCGCGCGCTTACCCAGAACTCGAGCAACTTCGACGCATGCGCAGCGACCTGCAGGTCAGCAATGGGCAATGGGCAATGGGCAATGGACGGACAGTGGACATCCGACATGGTAAAAATGTTAATCGCTTTAATCTCTCAAGTGCGCCGAAAACATGCGACGATATCCGAGTACGAGTCCAAGTCTGAATCCGAAGACAAGGCAACGCTTCCGTCACATTCCCTGCTTTGACATTGCGCAATTCTTGTTCTTGTTCTTGTTCTTGTTCTGTTTTTTTTGTTTTTCTGTCTGTCTGCGCTGGACATGTGTGCATCAATTGTGGACAGCAGCAAGGGCAGCCGGCAGGAACAGCAGGTTATCATCCAGTGGCATTTTGAACATGCCGCCGCCGCCTCAACGCCGAAAATTTTGCCCATTTCAAAGATATTGAAATGCATTTACTGAACAGCTGTGTTTTTTTTTTTTCTTCTCTTATATTTATATTTCAGTTTTTGGGGATACATAAGTATTTATCATATTACGCTCTCAACATGCAGTTAACGCTCGCTCGGCTAGCGGAGGGGAGGGAACCCATAACTTATCTCTGGGGCTATGCTTAAAATATTAATGATCTATGAATCGATTGAGTTGGGACATGGGCCATGGGGCATGGAGCATGGAGCATGGAGTATGGGGCAGCAAAGTGATCGCAGCAACACTTAAAATCAAAGCACACAGTGCGGGGGGGGGAATTGTGTATTAAAATTCTGAGCAGCTATAGAAGAAAACGATATGCTGACGCGACCCTGCTGAAAAAAAAAAAAAGAGACTCAAGCCAAGTGGCAAGAGTTATGGATGGGATGGGATGGGATGGCTGGCTGGCTGGGTCTGTGGCTCTGCAACCAGCATTGCGTGTATGATTTCACTAACTGATTTAGATGCAAATCAAATCAAGAGCGAGCCCCGGAAAAATGCCTGAAAAATTGGTTAGTGATAGCTGCCGAAACGAACTATGAATGTTGCATTCAATCGCTTATGGATTTCAAATTTAAATTTAAGACCTTACACATTGAGTATTTTAATGTGGCCGCAAACGAAATTCAGACAGACAAACCGGCCGACTAGTCGACGTGCTGTGCTACGATCCAAACTCTCGAGACAGAATCAGAGTTCTAATCGGATTCAAATTCGAATTCGAATTCGTAGCTGACCTCACCGACGACCCCTTTTGTGTGGTATTTGTGGAGAGACAGTCGGGGCCCGAGTCAGACACGCAGATACCCATCTGAATTGTGTATGAGACTATCAACGGACACATTTATTTCATGTTTATGTTGATATTTTCAAGCTTGATAAAAAAAAGAAAAAAGACGGTTTAAGGGGGGGTTTTTTTGGGGGGGGGGGGGTTTGGGGGGGGGGGGGGGGGGGGGGGAAAAAGGAGGGGGCGGGGATATAGTAAAGAGGGGGGGGGAAAGAAGAGAAGAGAAGAGGAAAAGAGGGTAATTTGGTGGGGAAAAAAGCGAAGAAAAAATATTCGTTTCATTTCATATATATGTAAATGCGACGCGATTCCCGCTCCCCGGCGCAAAGCCAGCTCATCATCGTCGGTCATCAGTGAACCAATTATCATCAGCGGAGCAGTTAGTTAGGCGCTGTTCAACAAGGCAGCACAGCTTTAAATGCCATTTATGCATTTTATTGACATTTTCGAGCCGCATTTTATCTTTGGACCGCCGGTACGCCCGACGGTACGGTACGCCAGGCAGGCGTGGCGCTTTGGGTACCCGGGCCAGAGCTCCGTTTAAATCATGATGACAGTTGCATGATAGCCAGATAAAAATAGCTTGCAGCTTTTGGATGATAAGTGGGTACAGATGCATTCGCCCGATAAGCCATGACTAAGGAGCATCTCTCTACAGTTTGTCTAGCATCTTGGCAAACACATAGAAAGTTGCTGTTGTTGTTGTTGTTGTTGAACAACATTGCTCTAATGAGCTGTGGTTTATGGGGTCAGCTGTAGATTCTGCAACTATTAAATTAAAGAAAGAGTTCAGCTCTTCACGATGATCTTAATTGGTTGGATGATGTACGAGTATGGCTTGATTCTCCGATTAATAAAATTAACGAAAATGAGTATAAATATCTTGAAATAACAATAATTTCACACTTGAATTTACAAATTTAAAATAAGAAACTATTAATTAATTTATTTATTGCTTACAATAATTAAGAGCGGGGCCATTGACCTTTAGGATATATATTTGCAAGGATTTGCATAGTAAAATACACATAAATAAATAATAAATCAAATTTCATAATTCATAATGAATTTTTAAATTGATGGCGTTTTCAGTTGCGATTCATTTGTTATTTAAATTCTGCACCTAAATCATATTTAGCATTTTGAAATGCTTTAATGAAGTTAAGAAAATATAGCGTTTATTAGTATTATCTAACTTGGTTTTGCCTATTGTTTAAGTTTCATTAAATAATTAATAAGGCTTATTTGATACTAAATCTGAAATAAGTTAAATAAATTAGAAAGTAAACATAAATGTAGCTACAATAAAAAATCTGTAAATTAAAAAAATAATTATTATAAATATAAAATTAATTATAAATTATATTTGTAATACTTGTAATATGCATGTAATACATATATATTAATTAATTAATTTTATAATTTTATTTGTTTATAAATAGTTAATCTATCGCGACAATAAGGACATGTAAGGGAAAGCATTGCAGATAAATCAAATAAATGATAGGTAAACTTAGTTAATTTTTATTTTTTTATTTTATTAAACAATAAGGATTTGCGTTTTATTTTATTTTATTTTATTTATTTATTTATTTATTAATTTATTTATTCATATTTTTATTTATTTATTTATTTATTTTTTTTAAATACAAATATGACTAATTTATATGCAAGAAATAGCGGCTAATAGACATGCGAAATCGTTAACTAGGAACTTATGCTATTAACAGTGTTTAGCTCTGTTAATAACATAATATGAGAACGTAAGGGAAGAGCAATCCTTGTGAATGGAATATGACATTAACAATTATTATATGATTTTATATTATGATTAAATGACATTTTTTTTATTTAACAAAATTTTTGTTTATTACAAAAAAAAATATGAAATTATACATATTATTATTAAATGACATTTTTTTTATTTATTTATTTTTTTAACAAATGAATTGAAATTTAAAAAAAATATATATGTATATGAAATTATATTATTTAAAAATTATCGTAGTCTTTTTTTATCCACGCAAAGTACTACCCTATATAAGATTCCCATGCTAGAAGTTTAAATGAAAGTGAAAGATTTATCGAATTAATATTTAATCAATAATTAATTCTTAATTCAATAAGACCTTCTTATAAAAAAAAATATATATATCTGTTAAATATGTTTTTTTTTATTAAGGTTAATTAAAATCTTTACAACTATATTATAAAAATTTATTTAAATAAAATTAACATCAACTTATGAATAAATTATGAATTACAAAATTCTTTAAGATGAATGTATCATTAGATAAAACAAAAGAAAAGTATTCATCGCAGCGGAATCAAATTTGTTGTCTTGATTTTTGGGGGGGCATAACTTAAGCTGACAATTAAGTCAGACACTTCCAATGAATACTATTTAAGAGTCGATAGAGGAGCTCAATAAATAGTTTAGATAAGCTGCTCCGACATATAATGGATACGAGCCAACTCTTTTGCAATTCTGCTTCTGATGCCTCAGCTGAGGGCAAGGCGAAAGATTGGGGCGCTGAATAAAAGGAATTTATTTAAATCGAAAAAACGCAAATGCATTAATATTATTTTATTTGCATGCGTGTGTGCGTATGTGTGTGTGTGTGTTTGTTTTTTATTATTTCCTCATAATTAAAAAAAAAAAGAGAAACCAAAAAGCAACGCCAAGTGAGGAGACACGCGGAATAAAATATAAAAAAAGGAGGACGACGCGCACTATTCAAATTAAAAATCGAACGTAAATGCGGCGCACAGCAGGAAGCGAGATTTTAAGAGAGAGGTCTACAATAATAAGCCTGGACTCCGATTCCTGGCGACCCCGGCCAGACGACCAACAAGCGATTGTTGCTGTTTGCCATCCAGTCCGAATCTGAGTCCGAGTTGGAGTCTGAGGACGTGGCCATATGATAATTTAAGGTTGCATAACGTCATGCTGTTGCTCCATTGCCATTTATACAAAATGAGCAAGGGGGTCTTGGCCAAGCGAGGGCAGAGCGGTAAGGGCCGGCAAGCGATCGAGGCAAGGCTCGCGTGTTGGCCTTATGAGTGACTGCTGCCTGCTGTGGGCCGCCAACTGTGCCGTGCATCCTCCTTTGATGTGGTGGACCCATGGTGGGGCCGGCGATCGGACGTACCGAGCTCGCCCTGCGCTTTGATACGATAAAAAATTAAGGCGATAATGGAATTGAAGCAAATGAGCTGGCCAACATTTGTTCGCTGGCTCCGACACCGTCTCTGGATACTGGATAAACTATGCAGCTGTGCGACAAGCAAAAATTGGACAAGCAACACGCAATTTATGTCAATGTGCGCTCCCAGCGCCGGCCCACACGGAAAATGTGCAGTAATTAATAAAAATAAATAAGCTATGGGCAAAAAAAAAAAAATAAAATAAATGAAGAGAAAAGTCTCAAGGAAAACTCTCAGCCATGTCGCTGAATGTTCAATTTACAAGCCACCTACGTTGCGGTGACAAACGCCCGGCCATAAAAATTAAAGAAAAATCAAATCGTATATTATGCGACAGCAAGCCAAGCCGAAGAGCCGGCTCCAACTAGGCTCCAACTACACACACACACACATACATACATGGTACACAAAGGCGGAGTCGGAATAATGTTGGCCCGGCTAACAACTTCATTTCGTGCGACACTCATAAGGCATAAATTTGCTAGACTTAAGCCTAATTTATGCAGCGCTTCGGGCCGAAGGGTCGCCAATGGCCGCTGGCCAAGGCGAGAAGGCACAGACAGCAACAAGTACGAGTATTTTGTCGCCTCGACGTCACTGTTGGCAGCAGCAGCGACTGCGACGTCGACGTTGCCAATGCCGACTGTATCTGCATTCACAATTAAACAATTTCCACTAAATCTCGTTACTTCCTTGGCAATTTGTTACGCGCGCCAGCAAAGTTATGTGACGCTGTGCCATAAATTCATGCGCCAACCGAGCCCAAAACTCTGAACAGCCGGTCAGGCTCGTCAGCCAGGCTACAGGCTATAGCAGCAGCAGCAGCAGCAGTAGCCAGTAGTAGCTTTCGTTGTTGTTGTTGTTGTTGTTGGGCAATCTTTACATGGAGCACTTAAATCGACGAATTTATGTAGCCAGCTTGCGACTGCGCCTGCGCAGCCATCGAGCTGCTGAATCTTGCTCCTGCACCATGAGCGCACTCTAAGTCGACAGAAGGTGTGCACAGCGAGCGCATATAAACTGCGATTAGGCGACAGCCGGCGCACGGATTGCACCTGGGTCAGCCACTGACACTGACCCAATGCCCGAGGCACAGGCTGAAGCTGAGGCAGTGGCTGATCAAGTGGTAAATATGTGATGCAGCTCGAACTGACCAGATAGACAACAAACTAATTAAATCAGAATGCTAAAGAATCGAGGGAGATGGGGGACAAATAAACCAGAATAGAAAAGACAATGGGCTCTCCCATAGACAATGGACCAATGGAGAGGTGTTATGTGGAATTTATGAATACTAATTAAGTATTTGCTTTCGTTTTTTGTCTGTAAAAGAAATAACAGTTTCAGAAATTTATTTATCTAAAGAAGTTTTACTTTTAAAAACGATTAAGTAGCCAGTATATAAAATTTAATTTAAATATAAATTTATTTCAAATATTTTTTATAAAATATATGTGAATTAAATTAAATCACACATTTCTTTTTTATTTATATTTAAAAGACTTTGACAATTCGTATGGCTTATGTATATTATATTTAAAACAGCACCTCATATTTCTTATATTAAAAAAAAAAAAAAAACAAAAAACTGGAATATTCAAGCTGTGAATTAATTAAAATATTTTAAGCTTGAATTGGTGGTAAGTTTATAAAGCCGGTAAGCCCTAATCGAATATTTAATAAGATAGTTATGAATATGAAAGAAAAAATGAAAAGAAGGGGAATACACGACTAGGAGATACCCTGTGCCTCGTACTACATGCAATTGAAATAAACTATGCTCTAATGAGAAATTAAAATACATTGCTTATTTAACAGAATTTTGATCAGCTCTTACAGGGAATTCTGAACGTTATTTCAAGTCCATAAGCTCTTATATCTTAGTAGATACTGAGATCGGCGTGTTTATACTTACGGACAGCTGGGCGGAAGACTAGGCTTTAAGAGACTCAACGAATCCGTCCTTAGCTAACCTCTCTTTGTCTATTACATATATTTTGCCATTTGCACTGAACTTAGGGTATAATCGATATGTAATATATTATCCATATCCATCTCAGATCCATTATCAACCATAAATAACGTCATTTTAAATGAGTCTTTTGAGTTTTTGGAGTAGAGGAAAATTACTCACAGATACATGATGTTACAGAGCCTCAAATATAGCCGCTGACAAACGTAATTTAGCACAGTTTCAGGTGAGATTGTCATGAAAACCTGAAACGATTCTCAATCAGCACTTCAAATGTTTGATTTCTCAATAAATTGAATGAAATAAATTTTGTTAAATTTATTTATGGCTAAATACAAATTTGACATTTTTATTCTTATATCTAATAACTGTAAACATATAATTTATATTTGTTCGTTGTAGCAATTCGCATCTTATTAAAACGTTGCAACAATTCGAAAATGGAAGCAGAAATGTTTTTTTTTTTTTTTTCTGAGCTGCGCCCATCTGCATGCAAAACGGCAAAGTTCCATTCGCAATGTGCGACAGTGCATAAAAATATTTGAAAAATGCAACAACCCCAACCAGACTGCGGACACCGACAACACACACACAAACACACACACACGCACACACATATGGTAGTAAGTAGCCCTAGCTGCTCTGTTATCAAATCAAAGCCTCTTTGGCGTATCTTTTGGACGGTTACTGCACTGGCCAAGCAAAAAGTAGGCAATGGGTGCCGGAGGGGCTGCATTTCGATTGGGGCAAAATCTTGCGAAAAATAATTTTAATTTATCACTTCCGGCGGCCATTGTGTCGTCGTTGCAGCTAGGCCCAGGCCCAGGCCCAGCCCAGCGCAGCCCAGCGAAGTTGGCTCGAACGATAGCAATCTTTTGCATTTCCTATATGCATGCATGCATGCTACCATTACCATTAGCATTAGCATTACCATTATACTATTGCCATTGCCTCCACCATTGCCGTAAAGTGGGCGCAGTTTTTGTTTTTGTTTTTTTTTTCGGTCTTTTTTTTTTTGCGTCCATATGCAAATGCAATTTTCGCATTTTGCAGCCAACAAACTAACGGTGTGCGCGCTCTTTTGAGTTATGCGAGTGGGGGAGCCTAGGCAGTATGTGTGTGTGTGTGTGTGTGTGAGTTTACGGGGTTCGGGTCTGGGCCAATGAGCCTTCGCCACGCAACAATGGGCAGACCTGAGCCAGCTCGTTGCTGACCCTATTTTTTGGGGGGTAGTTGAGCCCCGTAAATGGCGTAACATTTTTTGCATGTTTCGAATGCTCCGTCGGGTATCGAAGCCGACTCTGCGGCATGGTCTGGGCCCTTAACGTTGTCGTCATGTTGCCAGCCGGCAAGACATGAGACATTTGCTGCATTCAACATAACATTGCATTGCATTGCATTGCATTGGATAGCCGTTGGCCCCGCTAGCTAGCAAGTTAATTTAGACGGCTGCCCCACACAGCAAAAAAAAACAGCTGCCTGCCATATTACTATTATTGTTGTTGTTGTCTTTGTTGTTGTTGTTGCTGGTCAGTGGCGCAATTAATCATCAGGGCTGGTAAGCATTCGTGTAAGCGCACTTATCGCCAAAACACATCTCAAGTAGTTAATTTTCAAATAGCTTCGGTAACAGGCTGCGTTTTTGTGTTGTTTCACAGTGTTTCTTGGTCATTCCTTTTCTTTTTGTTTTTCGTTTTTTTCGTTTTTAGTTTTTATTTTTTTGCTGTCTGTTGATGGACAGCGCGAGTTTTATGGCGTTTCTGCATTTGAGTGTTTCGCTAGACAGTTTTCAAAGGCCCACGCCAAAGTGCGTAACCAAAAGTAGAATTTAAGCTGCTCCGCCTGCTGCAACAACATAAATATATTCGTACAAGCAGCTAATTAGCAGCCCACACGCAGCAGCGCCATCAAGCGGCGTGTAGATGTACTACGCAGTAAAAATAGACAGGCCAACCCCAGCCTCAGCCAGCCTGCAGGCGAACAACAACAACAACAGCAACAGCAATAACAAATTCGCTCCCCCACTGTTGCTGCATTCACTTCGATTTCGCCTTGGTGGTTGCTCGCTCTCGCTCTCCCTCTTGTCGCTCTCGCTCGCTTAATGGTGTGTTCGCTCGCTCGCTTCAAATATGGCGACCGATTTGATTGGCTGGCGGTGCGCGTGGGGCGTGTCTGCTCTTTTGCGCGCCGCGCATGGGAATTGGCGCAACGACGCGAACAGCGGCGAATGAGCTTTGAATGCAAAATGAATGCAACAAGTGCGCATGAAAATGAATCGGAGCGCATTCAATCGAACTCGAATCGCCTTGAATGGCATCGAATCACTTTGAATTACCAGCTGTGCTCAATCAAATTGACCCCAGCCAGCCAGCAGTCCCAGCTAGCCCCAAGCAGTTCGTTCACAATAAAGGCTAAGAGTAAAGTAAACTTAAGTAACCAACAAAACGCAATGCGATATTGCAATTTAGCTGTCAGTTATCTGCTCTCTGGGCCAATTAGCTATCGTGTTCTTGTTGCTGTTGCAATTTAGTGCCCCCAAGACTCAACAGAGCCGATGATTTTGCGGTTTTCCCATTGCCCGACTCTCGTGCCCCTCACACACATGCTTGCGTACAGTTGTGTGAGCTGTTCGTTCGAGTGTGTGTAAACAGCAATTATCTGATAAATACCCCGGCGCTAAAAAATTGATAAATTGCGCATATAAACGTTACGCTATGATTATGCCACGCTACGCTAGCAGATGATGGAGGTGGAAGTGGTATAGAGACTGGAATTTGCCCCAGACTCGAACTCGACTGCTCAGCAGTTCCCAAATCAAGTATTGCACGATTTCGTATAGAACAGTATAGCCACGCTATATTGCTCAACTGTCACTCAACCCAATTGACAGGCTCTGCAATGGAAAATGAAAACACAGCTGCAAGTGCTAGGGCAACAATCATTGGAAACCAGAGACCCAAGGAGACACTGCGGACGAGAAGTGCTAATCGAAATTGAGTAGATTCCTAAGAAACTTGGAATTTGCTTACGTCTGCATTAATAAATAAACAATTTTAGGATAGCCTTAGCTGGGAGATGTCGCTCTACAGTATTATTAGTAGGGAAAATTTTAATGTGAAATAATTAGGAATACTGTATGGAATAATTGAGACAAATACTAATAAATACTAAAATATAATAATATAAATACTAAAAAATAATTATATAAATAATAATATGTATTTGAATGTATATTTTATTTGTCAAATTTTAAAATTATTTTAATAAATAAAATAAATAAATATAAAAAAAAAAATACTACTAATATTTATATCTTCTTTTTTCAAGTATTGTATTGTATTTGTAATATGTATTAATATCTATTGGCCTATTATTATTTTTCTGACCCAAGTAAAGACACTAATTTAAATATATTTCAGACTTGAGTAAGTAAGGAAGTGGTTTGGTGAACTTTATTTTAATATATCACCTGGGAATTTTTGCTTTTGAATTCCAGTTTGAATGTGAACGATTCTTCATAGGTTTCAAATATTATTTAAAAACTTGAAGTTGCCTTTTCTTCTTTGGGAGGAGACCTTACTCTACAAAAACGATACTTTACTCTGTAGGTTAAAGAGAAAATAACGTTTTAAAATTATATTTAGGTTAGGACAATGAAATATAAAAAAAGAGTTAGTTCAATACCTTAAAAACGTTGGGTTCACTATTTTGAATATTTGTTATTTGATTTTTTATTTCAATTTTTAAATTTTTATTTTAAATAAATTTAAATTTGTGTGCATTCAATTTATGCCATTCTAAAAATATTAAATTTATTTTTAAGATATTATAATAAGTTAATTTTTACTATAAGCTACTTGTCTGAAATTATTAAATAATAATTTATTTAATAATAATAATTTATAATAATTTATTTTAATTTTAAATAATTTACTGAATTGATAGCACCTTTAATTTTATTTCGTTTTTTAACCCAATTATAAAGCAACAAAATTGGTAAAACTATAGCACGAATTAAATATAAAATATTTAACATTAACGAAAAACTTAAAAGGTGTTCTATCATAGTGACACATAGTGTTTATATACATATATTTATATTCATTACAACCATTATCAATTATTGCGACAACATTTGTTTATTTAATTATGTTTGTAAAACGTAATCAATTATAATTTTGCAGGTATTTTATTAACAAAGCAAAATAAATAATTAGTAAATAGTCTTGCTGGGATGATAAATATATATACATATATACATAGTGAGTATCTGTTGCAGGCATTATTTAGTTTCGTTTTCTTTTAGTTAATTGCCTCAATGTGATTGAACTCTCCTTTCACGATTCAAATCGCGTCTAAACAAATCAAAAACTCCTCAATTTCCAGCAGGTCGTTTGATAGATCTATCAATCGTAGGTATGAGGTGAGCAACCGAACAATCGATCAATACACAGCAAATCTATCAAAGTTGTCTCACGCCCTGGACTCCAGAGCCATGAGCTGCGAATGAACTGTTGGCTAATTTGTAGCATGGCTCTGTTTATGTTTGCAACAAGAGACGCACATCGGATACCCACCAGTGGAGCCACAGCATCCCCAACTGCCAGAGATTAGAAGGCCAAGAAACAAAGACGACGACGATGCAGGCCGAACTGCGACTGATTTGTTTATTTATATAATTTCAGTCAAGCTCAATTAGAAGCAAATACACACACACACTCACACACACACACACACACAGACATGGTATATTTAAACAATTGTGGTTGTGGCTTTGGTCTCGTGGCGTTGTTTGGTTTTGCTGCTTTTCACTTTATTGATTTGAAAAAATGAAAAATTTATGTTTAAACAAAACTGCGCCATGCAGCCGAAAGCTATTGCCATGGATGAGGACATGGCAGCAGAGGCGTATTTGTGGGCGGCGGGAGGGGCTGTCCAGACCCTTGGCTGGCGCTGTGGCCATTGGCGCCACCACTTAAAAACAACATGAGCAAGCAGCCAGCAGCCAGCAGCAAACAGCAAGAAGCTTGGCGGACTTCTCGAATGTAAATAAATAAACAAAAAAAAAGGCGCGTGCATGCAGAACAAATTGGGGCAACAATTTCTAGCTATTTCTTGGCTCTTGATGGGGCATTCTCGCAATGGCAACGCGGCGGCATGGCTTTTTGATATGCCACGGAAATAAGTTCACATAATCAAAAATGCATTGCCAAATGCCGGCAATGCAACAATACAAATAAATTGCAATCGTTCGTCAACGAAACAAACAAAGGAGTCGCCGCGCCATCAGTGGCAGCCGCTGCTGCTGCTGTTGCTGCAGTTGCAGTTGCAGTTTGCTGATGCTGCTCCTGCTGCTGCTGCTGCTGCAGTTGCAACGGCTGCCGCAATTGTTGCACCTTATTTGGGCAACTGGACGACGGCAGAGGCGGAGACTCATGCAGACTCATGACTGACCACAGTGGTCATCACAAGGCTGCCAGCATCGCTTAAAATAATAAATAAATACATAATTCCAAATAAGAATTAAAACTAAAATATTTTTAGTTTATTTAGTTTTTTTTATTATTCTTAAAATAACAAAAAAAAAAAAAAATAAAATAAATAAATAAATAAAAATAGAAAGTAATTTATAATTTAAACTTAAACTAAAATTATTCAATTTATTTATTTTTATTATGTTTAGATAATTAGAAAATAAAAAAATATAAATTAAAACTATAATTTTTTAAATTTAATGTTTTTTTTTATAATAGAAAAAAAAAATTTTTTTTTTTAAATACATATACATAAGAGTATAAATTAAAGCTAAAATATATTCAATTTATTTAGTTTTTTATTAAATTTATTATTTTTATTTAAATTTAAACTAAAATATTTTCAAGCTATTTATTTTTTTATTATGTTTAAATTAATAGAAAATAAACAATTTCAATTAAAACTATAACTTTTAAAATGTAATGTATGCAATGTAATTGTTTTTTTTTTTAATAATAGAAAAATTATTTTAAAAAAGAAATTAAAATAACAATACAAATTAAAGCTAAAATATTTTCAATTTATTTAGTTTTTTATTCAATTTATTTTTATTTATATTTAAACTTACATGCTTTCAAGTTATTTAATTTTTTTTATTATGTTTAAATATATTGAAAATATTTTAGTTTTAGTTTTTATTCTTAATTTTTTTAAATATTATTTTTTATTATTTAAAAAAAATTAAAACTCTAATTTTTTAAATTTAATGTTTGTTTTTTTTTTAATAATATAAAAATTAGTTTTAATAATAAGAATGTAAATGAAAGTTAATATATTTTCAATTTATTTGTTTTTTAAATAATAAAAACTAAAACTAAAATAGTTTCAATATATATTTTTTCTGCAAATTTTCTGGTAAAAAATTTGCTAAAAACTATAAAATTTAGCATGTAGTCTTAAAGTGAACTACAATTTTTTTCTGTATAGTATAATCTATCTATCTAATCTAGTTGTACTTGTTATCTAATATACTATATTTATTTAATATTTATTATACTAATTTTTTACATATTATATACATACCTCACGAACCTGTCTCTCTTCCTCATCCTCTTCAGCCCTTACTGCTTCTACACATTTAAATGTTAATCAATTCCCATATTTACTTATTTAAGATATGGATTTAATAATTATATTCCATATTAATGAAACCCAAATTATTTTATAGACTCTGCTTCATACTGCAACTCTCGCTCTCTCCCTCTCTTTCTCTTTTACCCGATCAATTCTTGCTTTTATTAAATTATAAATTTATATATAGCTATATTTATTTTCAAATGCGGATATTCTTCACATTCCTTAGCTATTTTGTTTTGCTGTTGCTGCTCATTTCATTTTTATTTTATTTTTATTTTTTTTTTAATTTGTGAATTTTGGAATCAGTGTGCACCGTTGGCTGTGCCTTTTCTGCGAATTTCAACCGCTGAGCCGCTCAACCGCTCAGCCGCTCAGCTCAGCAGCTTAACTCATAAAAGGAGCACTCAACAATCAAGCATGACGAAATGGCAATGGCAATGGGAATTGCAAGCGGCTTTTGGCCACAAAGTGCTAGCCAAACTGCAACGCTGGCTGAGCGACTTGGCCAGATATGCAAATGCAGTGCAAAGAGTGAAATAATGCGCTAAGGGAACCAATGGAAGATGTCCGCTGTCCACTGTCCACTGTCCGCTGTCCTCTGTCCGTTGTCCCATCTGTCCCATGTCTGCTGTCTGTTGTCGTCGCAGTTGTCGCTGCGGATTTGCCTTTGTGCTCGGGCCGCAAAAGTCAATTGTGAGGCGAATGCCGCCTGCTGTTGGCCGGGATTAGACAGCTCCTGCTGAGCATCTAAAATTTGACTACTACTTTCACTTTAGCCAGCCTCTCGCCGTTCTCTAAATATTTTGATAGCCCACACCGCCTCCGCTGCCTGTTTATGTGTGACATATAACACAAGTGCCTGCACCGCGTTGACGCTGTGTGGTCCCGCCGTATCTACGAGTCCCGGGCGTAGCATATGCCAGTGAAAGCATTGCGGGCACTTGAGCGAGCCATTAACCTACCGCAGTTTGTATAAACTAAAAATACACACGCACACAAATTAATACTAATAAAATGCTGGCAAGGCATTTTTTTTTTTTTTTCATTTCTTTTGGAGGCAAACTGTTAGGCGATTTACGACTTCCTCGGCATCCTGCGCTGATTTTCCCGAGCCTTTCCAATAGACAGATAGACATCTTGAGTAGGGTCCGAAGCCTTTCAGTCAAATGCGTTGCTTTTAATTGATGTGAAGCCTTAGCTTCGCCCTCAGCAAATTAGTCGCCGAACCGAAGGTCAGAGTCGCCAAATAATTTAGCCACAATCCCCAGCCCCAAACAACAAAAGGAACTCTCCTCTAGCTCTCCTGCGACTGCGGTAAACAAAGGCCAGTTCTGCAGATCAGATTAAGTGCTTATAACATGGACATGACTCCATTGACTAACAGGCAGCAGCCCAGGCCAGCCAGCCAGCCAGCCAGCCAGCCAGCCGGCCAACCAGACGACAACAGCAGCCACGCCAGCCACTGGGAGCGACAAAAAGCGCTGCCCAAATAGCCGCCGACACATCGATGATGATGATGACGATGACGGCGACGACGACGGCGACGGCGATGATATTGGTACTCGCAGCAACTGCCCACTGTACACTTTTGTCGGCAGCAATTGTTGATGCCCTACACTCATTGGAGAATATTAGTGCAGATGCAATTTAAGTTGGTTTAAAAAGAGAGAGAGAGAGAGAGGGAGAGGGAGAGGGAGAGATTGAGTGAGAGATAAAAAGGTGGGAGATATAGAGAGTCAGAAAGAAATAGAAAGATAAAGTGTGAGGGGTAAAGAGAGAGAGAGTGACAAAGAGAGACAGAGAGAGACAGCGAGAGATAAAGAGAGAGACAGAGAGAGACAGCGAGAGATAGAGAGAGAGACAGAGAGAGACATGGAGAGAGAGAGAGAGAACAGACACACAAAGAGAGAGAGAGATAGACAAGGACAGATAGAAAGAAAGATCATTTCATTTAATTGCATAATTTATGTAATTTTTAAAAAGATAAGTGAGAGCTACCTATTTTGTTTAAATGAGCAATATATGTATTTAAATATCTCTATACTCTGCAAATTATTTAAAAATCATAGCCAGGACCAGATGAACAAGTATGCCCCAATACCTAAAAAAGAAGGATGAAAGAACGAACATGAAAAAGGGGTCCCCAAATTGATGTTTGCCGAAGACTCCGTTAAGGAGTGTTCCGGCATAGCTTTATCTAAAAATTTAAATGACTGTTTTATAGGAATTAGCTTCTTTTTATAAAAATATTTGTAAAATAAATATAATTGGAGAAAAAAAAATAAAAGAAAGAAAAAAAAATAAAAAAAAAAAATATAAAGGTTTTTCGTTTGGTGGTTTTTAATAATAATTTTTGGATTTTAATAATATTTATATTTTTTTTATTTTATTTATTTAGTATTTTAGATTAAGGTATATAGAAAGCTTATAAAACTGATAGGATTAGTGTGTTGGGTCAGAAACAGACTCTTGTAAAATATTTATATTTAATATTAATATTAATTTTAATTATATAAATATGTATAAATATATAAATAATACAATTATATATATTAATTTAAACTATGAACTTTCACCGTTTATTAAATATTTTTAAATATACACATATTAAAGACACTCACTGCTTACTCCAGATATATATAGAAATTCAATAAATATTTAAAATTTAAAGATTCCCAATAGTTTATATAAATAAGTAGCTCATTACAAAAGTCTGCTTAGCACAATCAAGACAACTCGGCTGCATCTTTACAGCTCTGCTGAGAGCAAAAAAAAAAAGAAAAAAAGAAAAAAAAACTTAAGCTTGCCTCAATTGGCGGCATTAAACGAGACCAAAACAGAACTGAGCTGCTTCCAAGTTTAGCCCCAGCTCCAACTGAAGCTGAAGCTGAAGCTTTGTCTCCACATGATGCCTGCCCACTCTGGCACATTTTGGCCATTGTTCTCATCGCGGCGGAGGCTGGTAGTTGTTGCCTCAGAAATGTAGCAAATGCTGTTGTTGCTGTACAAAAATGTCAATATTCTGATTCCACGAAAAGCCAAATGCAACGCTGCCCAACTGATGTCCACGTCGATGTCGATGGGGCTACGTATATATATGTATGTGTGTGTGTGTGTGTGTGCGTCGGAAAGTCGCAATTCGCGACATCCACAGTCCATCTCCAGCTCTCTGTCGGATCCTGCGTAATTCAGTTGCAGCGCATTGCAGATGGCAGTTGCAATGCCACAGCCAAAATGGCGAACATCACTCGAGCCAGGCTCAATCTCGCCTGGGCACAAAAGCAAACGTACCGCCCGTGCACGTTCCGCCCGTCGGCGGCAGATCAAAAAGCTGGCAATGGCTCACAGTTCAATAGGCTTTGTGTCGGGAGTGTAAGAGTAAGAGTAAGTTGGCAAGCGGCTATAATGCGCTTGGATATGCAAAATTGCATTGAAATTTGAATTCAATTCAAAAGGCCGTTCGTTGGCCAAGCGGCGCAGCGCAGGGCACAATGCGATCGTCCAACTCTGTTGGATTGGCCAAGTTGATTGCGCGCCGCTTGCCAATTTGAAAGAAATCAAAAACTCAGCCGCCATGCTAACCCACATGCTGCTGCTGCCTGTTGCTGCTTGTTGGCCGACGCTGTTGTTGCCTTTTTGCAAATTACGCAACTGGCAAAGATCAGCTCTTGTTTTTGGCCACATTGTTACAAGGCGCAAGGAGTTTACAGCTGCCGCCAGTTGCCCCGTTGCCCCGTTGCAAGTTGCAAGTTGCAATTGCCGGTAGCAACTTTAACTCTGGATTTGCATGCGCTCCGGCAGTGGCAAAAAATGAGCCTCTTAATAGCCACCGACAGTTACAAAGTGCCTGGCAATTGTGGCAAATGCCAAAGAGCCGTGCTCTCACCCAGCAACAGCAGCAGCAGCAGCAGCAACAGCAACATGGGCGTGTTGCTCGGGGGCGTCTGGGCCGCTCACATTTGGCTTTCAATTTGCAATTGAGCTGGCTACACCTCTGGGCGTTGCAACAGCATCCGACTTATCTGCCAGCAGCTGTTCCAGCTGTGCCCCAACATTTGGCAAATTCATAATTGCAGCAAGTAGTCAGCGAGTCCTCCAGTTCCACATCCACTAGGAGCTGCAGTTGCAGTTCCAGTGGCAGTTGATTTGGAAACACCTCTTGCAAACTATCCACCATTTGTTATCGCTATCCAAAACCTATTGAGCTGTGCCTTTCGATAATTGTGATTGTGCTAATTGACAAATGTTAATGTCTTAAGGGCGTTTAACCAAACGTAAAGTCACTAAATATAAATAAATTGCAATGGCCAAACGAAGACGAAATAAATCATCAGAGAATGCAAATTCGAAATTTAGAAATTTGTGGAGCAAAATTAGATGAATTTGAATATGAAAAAAATTCGTGAAGGTCGCTTGAGAAGTGGAAATATATTATTACCGATAGTTTAAGTTTTGATGAGACTTATTTTCATAATATTGATTAAGGTTAAGGTGTATTTTCCTAAGGGAAATACGAGCTAAAGTCATAGGGGAAAACAAATTTTATATTCTTATAAAAATTTTTAAAATTAAAATATTAATAAAAAGTTATTAAATTAAAGTCCAGCGTATCGTACTTGAAGACACTCTAACTTTCATTCCGAAAATTTGATTTTAATAAATATTTATTATATATTTTAATTTAATATATTTCAAGAACTTAAATTCGTGAATCAAAGTCCAAGAACTGTTCTTTTTCGTTAGTTTGACGTATAAAAAGAGAGATAAAATATTAAAATAATCATATTTTACGCATTTAGCACGCATTTATAGCTCTCAAGTTTTCTTAACAGCCTCGTGAATCGAGAAAATTTTCTAAATTAATGCTGAGAAAGTTAAGCAAAAATGTTAAGCTTAAAACTATTATAGAGAGATTAAGAGCGACTAGTTTGAAGTCATTTCCACAGCCACACGGATCACTGCAAACTACATAGTCGCTCTTAATCTCTCTCTAATAGTTTTATGCTTAATATGTGGAATATATTTGGGACAAAATCTTGATTTTCCCATTTTAATTTGCGTAGATCAAAATGGTTAAATCGACATTTCGTCCCAATGATTAGATTAGTTTTAGCTAATTTAGTTCTTAATGAAGTTGAGTATAATTTTATGCGAACATAAAAAGATCTTGCATAAAATGTTACCCCATATGAATTATGAATAAAATTAGTAAATGGTAATAAAATTATAATATGGAGAGAGTTTGCATTAAATGATGTAGAATTATGAATAAAATTAGTAAAAAAAAAAAATGGAGTATATAGAATTATGAATAAAATTAGTAAATTAGTAAAAAACAAAAAAAAAAAAAAAAAAAAACAATCATAAATTTTTTTTTTTAATTTTTAAATATTCAAATTAAATTGAAAATATTATTTTATTCTTTTTTATTTTATTTTTTATTTTATTTATTTATTTATTGTTTTTTTTTTTTTTTTTTTTTTTTTGTTTAAATTGTAAAACAAGATAATTTTAACAGGGTTAATATTATTTTATTCTTTTTTATTTTATTTTTTATTTTATTTATTTATTTTTGTTTTGTTTAAATTGTAAAACAAGATAATTTTAACAGGGTTTTAATATTCTCTAACTCTTATTGTGAAAATAGAATAAAGAATAATAATATTAACTAATTATCTAGTTGCTCTCTCTAAGAATAATTTATGTTTTTACTAAATAAGTAATATTAATCAAATACGTGAAAATTCTTATAAATATAATTGCAGCACACATACATATATACACTTCCTGACTGATACATCAATTCTCTATACATCAATCTCTTGCTTCTCAAGATATGTCGCTGTATTTATCTTTCTACCGACCTCAGTCTTACTCCCATTCGCTTTCTCATCCTGCTTCTTTTTTCCCCTCTCACCAATTTTTTCATTGAATACACTTCTTTAAGGCTTTATAATTATTAGTACATATATGTACATTTATATGTAAAACGAATCCTTGCTAATATATCAAATATGACTAGACGCAAGAGTTTCATCCGAATGTCCATCCGTCCCCTAAATATATTCAATCAGTCCAACATCCGATAGATTTGGAATAATGATTCGGGCATTATGAAAACTTCTTCAGGATAGAGGGAGCTTGGCAGTGCTGTCATGCTGTGACGGCAAGGACTTTGGCGTATTGGGCACATTCAGTTGAGGCTAAGGCAATTGAGCCATGTATTTGTTGGCGCATTAACAGCACAGATACCCCTTTCGAGACGGCTAAGATGTGGATGGCGTGGTTGGCATTGGTAATGGATGGGGCAAACAAACAAATCTTGGCTGTCACAGGGCCTGAGTTGCGGCATTCAATTGTGAAATGAATGCGGATCTCCCACGGCCGTCGACTACGTGTTGCAGGATATGAAACATATCTCCGGTTAGCAGGCAGGACATTTCCTGTGCCAGCCGGTGGCCATATACACACAGCTGTCATAAATCGCTTGTATGAGTCGCTGTTGGGATTTTGCGGCAGGATATTGCCAAAAGGATGCGCTGCCCACACACTCTCTCTCTCTCTCTCTCTCTCTCTCAGTGGCTGCTCATCCGTATAATGTTTTGATGGGCATTTGAATGTAGGCGCATGTCATTTGGCTTGGACAAAAGCCTTGAGTGCCAGCCGATCCGTGCCTCACGCCTCACGCCTCTCCCAGCCATCCGTATTGATGGCGAACATTTCAATTGAGTGCCCAATGAGACACCTGACACTTAAGCGCCAGCAACTGGATAAAGGCGTTCGCCTGACAAATGAGACAAAGTGACACAAGTCAATCAAAGCGTCCAAAATGCGCGTCACTTATAAATTCCATTGCTGCTGCTGCAGCTTCCAACCAATTTACTGCCCATGCCCACCAAAAAGGAATACATGAAATGCCCAACGACCTGGCCCCTTGGGGCAGAAATATATTTAAATCAATTCCGTCAGCACGCAGAGAGGCGAGCAGCTAAAGTCTACCCAATGTGATGGACGCATTTAAAATGTCAATACGCATTGACTTCAGGCTCCGACGACGATGGATTCCACGAGGCGGACACTGTGCCAATGTGGCCCGAGACGGACTCTAACTCCGAAGACAGCGACTGAGATAGCGACTGAGACTGCGGCGCGTAAGCTTGAAGTCATTCAAGTGGCGGAGACAATGAATCCTGTCAAATCAAAGTAACAACAAAGGGAACGTAAGGCGTGCGAGAAACGGAAAGCGGAGAACTGGCGGACAGACGAGCAGACAGACAGATGGACAGACGAACTGGCGTAAAGGGCAAAGGCAAAGCTCGGGCAACCACTCGCGATGCCCAAATCCATTAGAGTTAAATAAATTTTATTTTTGAATTCAATTTACGTGTTGCGAGTTAACTAGACAGAAATACCACTCGGCTCCAGAGAGGGTAGCTTGACAAATTACAACTTAAGGACTTTACAAATATGATAAAGTTATACAGGATATACAGTTAGAGAGTGTCCTTTAAATGTTAAATAGATATATACATTTGTAATATAATATTTGAAAAGGATAAAGACATAGCCTTAATTATATTTATATATTTATGATATATAAATCAAATAAAAAGTATAATATAATATAATAATAAAAAAAAAAAAAAATTAAATAAAACTAAATAATAATCGACATGAAAAAAATATATATATTTTAGTTTAAATTTCTACTAAAGGTATCTGTTTAATATTATTTAATATATTTAATATTATATTGTACAATACCTATTATTGTACGAAAAGATATATAAGTGCGTCAGATCAAGCGAAAAATATTTTTTTTAAATAAAATAAAATAAAAGATATATTGCGATTTTTGCTATTAATTTCTGAATTTTGAATTTCTATTTTCTATTTGTATTATTAGAGAAAATTTATTTAGCTATTTCTTATCTTATTAATAGCTTTAATAACTAAGGACATTCAACTAAGAATATGCATGGCATTCAATCCAGTTCAGTTAGGGCTAGTCAAAATTGAGCAACAACAGCGAAATGCATTCTAGTTCATTTCAATAAGCAATGAAATCGTTCATGAACTGCTGAAGCAGTGAACTATCATAATCAATTACAACTTTGATTCACGACTCAAAAAATCTCTTTATACAAACTGTCATGAAAGATTTGACTTAGACAATCATTGAATTGCTGAATTTCACAATAGCTTTAAGCTTTTTGCAATTATTTGCATTCAGCTTGAAGACGAAAAGCTGAATGTAGCTAATAATCACATGGAATTGTTCATATGGATGGAATAACTGATTAGAAATCAAAGATCATAATCACTTTAGCTGATTTGCTGATATATCATATGGATTATCAACGACTACTACTAAATCTAAATATCTAAAATATATGAATCAACTTTTATAGTTGCAAAAGATTAAATAAATATTATTAAAATTTTGTTTTTAAATTTCAGATTATTAAAATTTATTTTTTTATTTACAATTCACAAAAAAAAAAAAATATTATAATAATCTGAAATTTAAAAAAAAATTATAATTATATTTATTATAAGCTTTGGCAACTATAAAAATTGATTCTTACAATAATGTAAAAGTTTTGACTAAGAAATAGAACTTTTCTACTTAGATATTTATTTACAAACATGACACATATGCGATAACATAATTATTTGATGGAAGTATTCTATTATTTTATATTTTATTTTTATTTAAAAAAGATATATTAATAGCTAGTCAACTTAGGTAAAAACTAAAACTATTGTATAATTGTATAGCCTAAAGAGTTAAAAAAAAAATAAATAAAAATAATAATTATATACATATTTAATTAATGCCAGTAAAAGTTTAGTATTCGCTCCGGCAAGTTAAAGTCTCATTTGATGAGCTGCTTCAGTTTCAATTATAGATGTAACGAATGGAACATAGATAACATAGATAAATTGAATATGTGTTTACAATGTAAGCAGAAGATATTTCTAATTAACAGTTGGCCAAAATGAGATTCCTATGTAATTCGACCTAGTCAACTGCTCACCTGATCCGCATAGTGAGTTATAGCCCTGATAGTTAGCTAACTTGATATATCTGCCCAGCAGCAAATAGTTTGATGGAGCCATTGAGCAACCCTCGTCAGGTATTCAATGCCGGACACATAATTTTGCAGCTCAGCGCTTCAAAAGCTCATGCCGTCCCCAGCTCCCAACTGGCAGCTCAGCAACCAGCAACCAGCAACCCCCAATCCTCGGTCCATCCACTGCAGGGGCGCAGGCGGGCAGCGAGCTGGCGACAAGTGATGAGTGAATGCAAAGAATTTGAATATTGTGCCGCGGCGGCAGTTGACATAAATCGTCAATGACAGCGACATCGCCTCCTTTTGGGCCTTAAACACGCAACGAGGGCGCTGACGGGCGAGCTGGCTCAGTTCAGCTGGGCAAAAAGGCCGACAATCAACGTGCTGGCCGCAGAACACGACAGACAACTGTAATCCGCTATTGTGATTGTGTACAGAGAGAGAGAGAGAGAGAGAGAGAGAGAGAGAGAGAGAGAGAGCTACAGGATCAGAAGCAGGCCAGCACTGGAGGGGTTTATCCCTGTTCGCTCGCTTGACCTGTCAGCGAGCTTCTCAAAATCAATTCTAATCGATTTAGGACATTTTGACAGCACTTATTGGCAGCATTCGCGTGGCCGTGATACTAAAAACACCTTCCAAAATTGCTGGTCGCCGTCGATCCGGTAAATGTCAACAGCATTTTGGCTTAAATAGCCGCAAGCCAAAAGCAGAAAAACAAACAAACAAAAAAAAGACAAAAAGGCAACAAAAAAACGAGAACAAGGCAGCATTATCATTATCTGAGTGGAAGCTGATTGAAAACAGATAATTAAAATCTTCTAATTAGCGGCATGTTCACGCACACACACACATACACATACAATGTGTCGCCTGTGTGTGTGTGTGTGTGCGTGTGTGTTACCTTAACCACTGTCGGCTGTCAGCGAAAACAAGTTCATAAATCTTGCGCCCAACAAATCGTTTTGCAACATGAAAGAACATTACATACATATAAGAAGAAGCCACAGCAGCCTGCAACAGCGACAACAAAAGACTCAAGGAGCAAAAACTGTCCACTTCATTTAGTGTACAGCTGTGCGTGTGTGTGTGTGTGGGACGGGGCTGCCGAAACATGTGAAAGGCTTTGTATGGGAGCTCCCCTGGCTTTGGTTTTGTTTTTTTTTTTCGCCAAAACGTTTAATAAACAAGATTCCCATGTCGATTATCACAAATTAGTCACATTAATTATAAGTGAAGGCAAGGATGTCAGATTCTATCTCATTTAAGAAGCAAAGAACTGGAAGCAGCTAAAGGATATCTACATTTGGCAAAAGAAACCAACTGCATTTCAACTGGAACTGTAAATGGTATTTAACCACGTGCCAAGAAATATTCTGAGCATCTCTATCAAATTATAGTTCATTAACTGAACAAGCTATGAATGAAAGCAGGGAACTCGTTTCGCAAAAAAAAACATATTTCAAATACAAGAGTTTTTAGTTCCGGCTCTAGAAGTTCAAATTTTAAAGATTAATCACATTGATAAAGATGTGAAAGATGTATGAAGTGACAAAATAGTCTGTCCGAACTCTAAATCTTTTTAAGCAGGCAAACGCGTAGAGAGAATTTTGATAGAAGCTAATTAATTTCATTTTAAATGACATCTTACAGTAGATTTTAGAAAATAGAATTATGTACAGAAGATTTCTCCATTTATAATTATAATAGAGTATTTCTAGATATATAGGAAGCTAAAAAAGAAAGAAAAAAAAAAAAATGATTACACATCAGGTGAATTATTTTCATATATGTAAATAATAAAATAGATAAATAAATAAATAAAATAAATAAATAATTATTTCAGATTTACTTATTGCATATTAAAAATACACATGTTAAATTGACTTTTTTAGGTTTAATTAAGAAATAAATAAATATATAAAAATATTTAATTAAATATAAATATACTTTAAAAATTGTAGAACATGATGTATAATATATAAATAATGTAAACACTCGAGTATATTTAACTGTGAACTGAGAAAGTTACACTCTCTTTAAAGAAAATAACAGAATACATTCTTATTAGCAATAGACCAATCACTGTCAACAGTAGATCTGAAAATACGTGCTGAACGTGCCAAATCCAATAAATCTAATAGGATTAACAACAGTTGCCTAAGCAGAGAGAATATAAATTCAATTAAAATCCACTGCATACTTTTCAGCGCATAAAAATAATAATATCCTCAAGCATTAAATACCGCATGTAGAACAGTTTCTAGCTGATCTAAAATTTATATACACGAAATACCAGCGTTCCATGCAGTGGTGCATATTTTTAAGCGCTCAGTTTATTAATTTATAACAGTATTACAGAAGCATTTAGCACATAATTAAAATACAATTTTAAAATTTTAACTAATATTCATCAAATTATAAAAAAAAAAATTATTATGCTACAGCATCAACAAACGATAATTGTTTCGAATTGAACAAATCTCATATATAATGATCTAAATAGTATAACAATAAATATAAATGATCTATAGTTTTGTGTGTCTAAATAAAATACGCTAATTAAAAAGGCGTAGCATACTTTTAAGCTGACTGAAATTGTTTGAAATTGAGCTTAGCGGAGTTAAGAACCATTGCTGTCGATTATCGAGGCTCGCTGTTGGTGCTTAGCAAAGGCAAAAACCAAATCAGCCGCATATAAAGGTTGGATGTTAAGGCTTAGCAGAACACAGAACCAATTCTGTAGATGATTAATGTTCGATGCTTTTGCAAACAATTCTTATTGGAATTTTCTAGCTGGCAGCAAAAATAATCATATTTTTATTGAAAATACTTCAACTTAACAGATCATGAAGTAGATTTTTCGGCAAATTTATAGAAAATGTTGGCAGCAATTTATTTCTGTTTAATTTAAACTAATTATCAATCTTCAATTTGCCCAATTCAACTTTTACTAAAAGTATTTATTATTAGAGTGCAAAAGATCTCATAGTGAACACATCGAAGAATTAAAATACATATTAGGCTTGATTTATTATAGTTTCATGAAACTCTTGTCATGTACAACAACTTAAAATATATGGCGATATCATAGTCATTCAAATAACTCACTCTCAATCTTATAAGCAAAAATACCAAAGTCAGCATCAATTTGTGATACAATCTCAATCAATTTAATTCGATTCCGTTGGGCTACTAGGCCTTGCGCTCGAAGAGCACAGGGAATGGCTTGTCCTGCGGCGGCTGCAGCCAGTTGTCCTCGGAATACTTCACATTGTTTTCAGTCTCAATCACATGAAAGGTGTAGGCGTGGCGGCTCTTCTGGGAGCGATTCGGCTCACTCTTGTGCACCACATTGCCGTGGATGACGATGCAGGTGCCTGTCCAGGAATGAGAACAGGTTAAACTGGTATTGCGGAACTGGCCGCAGCATTAGCTACTCACCTTTGCTCACTTGGAGCGGCGTGAAGCTCGACTGCGGATAGATGGGCGCTGCGCGATCGTAGACCATCAACTCGGAGGCGGTCGGATCGGGATTGCGCACGTAGCGACGGTGCACTCCGCTCTTGTGCGAGCCCTTGATGAACTGCAGGCAGCCGTTCTGCAGGGTGCAGTCCTCTAGAGCGAACCAGAAGCCCACCGCCGAGTTGGGCTCTGTGTGCAGGAACCAGGAGTCCTGGTGTGGTGTCACCTCGCCGCCAATGCCGGAGTTCTTGTAGATGTACATGCTCTGGCAGACGGCCGGTCTATTGAAGTTCAGCTGCCAGCAGATCTCCTTGACACGGTTGCTGAAGGTCAGCGCATTGAAGGTCGGATGCTCCACGTGCAGCGCATGGCCCACCTTGTTCAGTGCGATCATCGGATCCACAACCAGTTGACCCTCATCCCCAATGGCGCCCTGCTCGAAGAAGTAGCGTACCTTGTCGCCCGACTCCAAGAAGTACCGCTCTTTGCTGTGCGCATCCTCCGCCTTGACGGTGCTGAAGATCTTCCGATTCGATTGTGGCGCATCCAGGCACAGGGCTCGCCCCGCCTGATACAGCGTCTCCACTTCCTCGGGCTTCAGGAAATCCTCTATGACAAGGTAGCCATTCTCGTTGAACTGCCAATGGAAAGCATAAATCAGATGTTGTTGTTGTTGTTGCTAGAAACACTTGAAGCAGCTACGAAAAAGCGGGTGAAGGTCCGATTTGATTCATAAAGTTCTGTGTGTTCTGTTCTATGTGACGCTTATCTCTGCGCCGTCTGGTCTGCGTCTGGCTTCACACTCCCGCACACACACACACACACAGACGTATACAGGCGCACATTATCAGACTGACCGACTATATGTAATGGGCACACGCGTGCAGTGCAGCTATTCCCCCTATCTACCCCGGGGGATAAGCAGAGCTAACCTTCAGTCCGTTTCCTTTTGTATTCCACTGTCAGTTGTGGCACCTGCTAATTAACAAATTTCTAGACATGCCAATGTGACATACAATAAAGCGAAATTCGTGCCCATTCACTGAAATCACTCAATGTGAAATTGAAATTGAAAATTCACACATTCTTAGGGTATGCTCATTCTATCAATTGAAAAGGTATATACACTTTGTTGTGCAACATGCAACATACTGAAGAGTGTTTATGCAAAGGGTATTCAGTAGTCGACTTGGTCACACAAATTCAGTTTTATTGTGGGCGCTCTCTTAGTTTCAGCGCATAAAAAAGTATATTTGAAAATGCTTTGAGCAAGCAGATGAAAAGCAAGAGTATAAATAGTCGCAGTGATTCAAAGGCACCAACACACCTGCACTGATCATCGTAGGAGATCCGTCGCCCCACCTTTCGACGAATACGCCAACGAATTTCACTAAAATAAAATGCGCGTGCAAGTGTCAAGGAAATGGGAAATGGAAACTGGGAGGATGACTTATGGGACTTATGTGAATCCAAGTGCCCAGCTCGTGGAAAATTACAGCCCGGGAGGTCAGCCAATCGGCTTGGGCAGCAGCTGATTCCGTAATCGACTGCACTTTGTTTGCTCAGCTAAACTGATAGGGGGTCGTCACGGAGCTCTGGCTGTGGCTATTAAGTCAGCGTTTGTTGAACTAGAACTTGCACAAGTCCGCGACTGTTGCTTGCATAATCGCAGCTGAGAACGCGTTGAGTTACAGAGCCGTCGAGCTCTGTTGAGTTCTAATGGGCATGAATATGCATGAATGTTTGGGCCATTTGGAGCTGGGCTAACCAGTTGATCGGGCATTATAATTTGATGCCATATGGACAAGGCTGAGCACAGAATGTTTCGAGAACTGACCCGAATAAATATGCGTCTGGCTGGAGAATTAATTTTGAGCAGCGCTAAAACATTTCCTCAATTGGCCATCGCAGTCTTTGTTCCCAGGCAATAAACGAATGCTTCTCCGCAGTTGGCTTTCTGCGAATCACAGCAAACGGCGACGCATTGGCTGCCAATGTTTATGATGCTGATGAATGTAAATAGATTCATGGCAGGAGATCGGAGGGGGAGGGCCTCTGATGACTAAGTAACGAAAAACTAGGGAACGCTTGGGCGTCCATCGATTAGTAATTGGCCACAAATCATTTGCCAACCAAAATAGAAACAAAAGCCGGCAAAAAAAAAAAAAGAAAGAAACCAACGCGATCTCATACAAAATACTTAAAGACTGATGATGAATAGGCATCCATTTGTATGTACATACCTCATCCAAAAGTTTGCTGTGCATTGTGCTTCAGTTTGTGTTGCTTGTTGATTTTTGGTTTTTTTGTTTTTTTAATTAATCAACAAATTGTATTTCGGTTTTGTTGTTTTCTTTCTTCGCCGTATGCTTCTCTATTGAGGCGTTCCTCCACAGTTGGACAACGAACGTTTTGCTCTGTTTCGCGTACGTTTCAAAACTGTTTCGCCTTTTTCAAAACAGTATCTGAAGCACTCAGCTCCTGCCACCAGGCAGAGCACTCGAACAGTCGAATAGTCGAACACTTGAATACTCGAATACTCGAACACTCGGCCTGATATGCGCTTCCCACACGACGCGTCGGGTGCTGAACAGTTCTATAGACACACACACACACACACACACACACATGCGCACACATGTGTATTCTTAGCATATGCTCGCGATCGTTGCTCACTCACACTCTCTCGCTCTCTGTCACACTCTCGGTTGCTTGCCCTCCCTATCGCGCTGTTACTATGGGTCTCCGCCTCTGTTAACAGTGATGCCAGCTCAGCGCTATCTCGTCAAATTTAGCCGTTTTATATGTTGCCAGCTATTCTTGATGTTATTTTATTTTATTTTATTTTTTATTTTTTTCATCATATTTTCTATTACTCTATAATTCAGTTTTTAAATCGTAGTACATCTTTAAATAATTATGGAAGTAAATGTGTGACTTTTAATAATTTACAATATTATAAAAATATAGTTTTTTTTTTTTTTTTTTTGTAATTTTTTTGTTTCTTTTTGTCTTTATACTTATAGTTACTTTTCTATATTTTACATTTATTGATAATGATAGGTTATTTTAACTACACATATACATACATATGTGAGCATTAATTGTAGCTAAAAATGTCGCAAATATCTATTTAATTATTTGTAATAATTAAAATTATTTTTTAAAGTAAATTGATTTTTTGTACTATTATTTTTTATTTTTTCAATGTAGAGTATATGTATAAATAATTATATTATTATTTCAGCAGAATATTTATATATAAAAGTACAAATAAAATGAAATATTTAAATGATGCTAGTTTGAATTGAACTCTGTCTGAATTACATAATTCATGCATAGATTAATTAAATTGATTAATATAAAATATAATCGTTGGGTGACAAATTCCTCAGAACTGCTGTACTCTATTGATAGCAAAATTACATATTTTACATTAGAAAATCGCGTCTTATCTGTCAAGTCTGTATATACATACATATATACTGTAAGATAAACTAAATATAGCCGGAAATGTCGGAGAACAAACAAATTATATGCTCCAGAAGAATAGTATATATATACTTGATTATCTGATTAATATTTATTAAATATTTTTATTAATGTTATGTATGTATGTATAAATAAATTTATGCATGCAAAAAAGTATTTCACTTAAAAAAATTAAGCAATCCATTTTTTGTTTTTTTTTCTCGTAATTTTTAATTTTCTAAAAGAATACTTTTTTAAATAAATAATACAATGAATACAATATTAGGACTATAGCGAGCATGATATAGAAAACATTCATTGCTTACTGATAGCTAAATACAATATTTGGGAGATCTACAAACATATATTGTCAAGCTATTTTGACGCCTCTAAATCACCATCTCTACTTACACTTTAGCATAGCTCATCTCTGTTAAGGTCTAGTTTGAGCTTTGTAAACTACAAAAAATTCTAGTTGATTGTCACTTACAGTCATTATTTTGTTATGCAGTAATATCTTTGAATTATTTTACATTAGTTTCACTTTAGCTTGACAATCCCAAAATTTTCCGGTTATATCCAAAATTTCCACAAATATGCAACAGTTGCGTCTCACGTGCAATCCGTGTGTTCATTCAGGGGACCGTAGAGGCATGCATGCATGCAAGCGTATGTATTTAGTATATATATATATATATATATAAGTATATCCATGTGCATTTGTAGAAACATGTATATGTTTATTGTTTAGCTAATGCGCAGCGTCTTTTTTTTTTTTACAACTTGATGTCGTCATATGGCAGTTAATTGCTGTCTATGCGTGGGTCGCCGTTTGCCGAGAAACCGTCGCTGTTGCAATTGCGATTTCCTCATCCAAAATATGCTGCAAAATATGCGAAAACTATTGTTAAGCTGCGGCATTTATCTGCCTGAATATGTTTATATGATTTGCAGGTAAAAGAGCGCAATTAAATAAGCGAATTATTATAAGCCTATATATATATATATATATATATATAAGTCTATATTTATTTTAGCATTTGTTTAATGCCATTGACTACACACACATTCGTAGCTCAAGTCGGCCAAAACCTCTGAATGTCATAAAGAGTCGCATTGGAAATGCATGCAAAATGCTAAATTGCAAATATATGCGAGGCGGCGAAAACTAATGGCATGTGGCTAATAATGTGGCACTCTGGCCAAGTCTTGGTTGGCCCGGCCTGGCCTGACTTGGCCTGGCTTAGTCTATCTCAAATGCACTTACTTGTACGCCTGTGTGTGTACAGTTAGTATTACTACTTTACAGAAGATTAATTACACCAGCTCTGGCCATAAATAAGGCAAACAAGCAACTGTCCGCCAGCATGCAGTCTAGAGTGTCTTGGCATTATTTGCAAATGTATGGTAGTAAAAATTTAAATTAGAAATCATTGCGGCCGCCGGGTAGCCATTCAATTTGATCAGCAGCAGCAGTGGCAGCGGCAACAGCTCCTACATACATAATGACCGTGTTAGCTGTGGTGCCCTTGAATTGCAGATGACGACGAGGTGGCACCTGAACAATCAAGTCATAAACAATGTGCAGCCGAAAGGTCTCAAGAGGCCAATAGACGCCCCTCTGACGCGCTTGCGAATAAGCCGACAACAACAACAACAACAAAGAGATGATCAAGCCAAGGTCAGAGAGGTTTTTTGTTTTTTTTTTTTGGGTTCTTCAGTGAAAGAGCGCTGAGAGCCCCAACAAAGCCAAGCTCTTTTGTGCGGCTAATTAAGTTAATTAAAAATTGAAGACACGCGATTTGCTTGAATAACAACAATTTGATAATATTCCAAATTTTGTTTATGTTTTTGGTCTTTTTTTTTTCAGCGAAGATTTAAATTTTGTTTTGCTGCTGCTGCTGCTGCTGCTAATGATGATGGCTCCAGCTCCTGGTCTGATTAGAAAACGTTGAGTCATCGCAGTCATCAAATTTAATCTGCTGCCTTTCCAATTCGTAATACCCTGTACAATGGATGCATTGTATAGCTTATGTAGCTTATGTAAATACTTTGCGCATATTAGAGTAGATATATAAAAATCAAAATATTTATTTATTTATTTATTTATATTGCCAAAACAACATAAACAAATCGTTTTTGACTCTATTTAAGCTTTTTTTTCCACTGCTTCTCTGCTTTGATGTTACGTTTGTCACTATTTTTACAAGTTTTAATTTATTTAATATTTGCAACATTTAAAAAAATAATAATAGTAATAATAATAATTAATTAATTTACAAATATAATTAAAACAATATTTTTTAATTTGCAACAGTTAAAAAAAATAATAGTAATTAATTAATTTACAAATGTCGTTTAAACAAATTTTTTAATTTAACTTTTGTAATATTTGCAACAATTAAAACAAAAATAAGGGGGCCCTCCTTTCATCCCGGTAATTAATTTACAAATATCATTTAAACAAATTTATTAATTCTACTTTTTTATAATAAATGCAACAATTAAAAAATAATTATTAAAATAATTAACTAATTTACAAATGTCAATTAAACAAATTTATTAATTTAATTTTTATAATAAATGCAACAATTAAAACAAAATAATAATAATTAATTTAATTTACAAATATTATTTAAGCAAATTTATTTATTTAATTTTTTTAATATTTGCAATAATTAAAAAAAATTATAATTAATTAATTTAAAAATATCATTTAAACAAATTTATTAATAAAGATACAACTTTAAAATCTTATATGGGTTATTTTCATTATTGATCAATTATTTGCAGCATTTTATATCTAGACAATGTTTGAAAGGTATACGAGTATATGTATCTTATTGAAGACCCAAAATGGAATGTTTCATATCCTAATTAAATAGAGGGTAACTGTTAGTCAAACACTTTGAGTTGAGACAGTGCGAAGCGTTGAACTGATATGTGTATTTGAGCGTGTTTTTGATTATTTTTTTTACCATTTTGATTAGTGATATTTTTTTATAGACGCGCCCCCTCCGGATTTGTGCAATTCGCTTGACCTTACCGCGCTGAATGTGTGAGCTGTTTGCCAACCAAATCGAGCAACGTTTCGAAAGTTTCAATTTAACTGCAACGGCGACCCACGCGATGCCAGCTCGATGTCCAGGTGTGAGTGGAGTCGATTGAAAAAGGTGTAAATGATTACCCAGCGAGAGGAAGGAACTCGCAGCTGAGCTAGACCGGGAAAAGGAAATGAAACGTAAATATCATTGATCTGCTTGCTAAGTTGATAAGTTTATCAGCGTTAAATGTAAAATACATATATATACATAAATAGACTAGCTTCGAGCTACAGCTCGTTAGAAAGATCTAGTCTGTTCCAATTATTCTGGTTTTAGTTTAAATTTGAATACAAACTTACTGTTTAGTGCACTGGAAAAAAAATATAGTGCATAGACTTAAACAAGTTCTCGAAATTGATATATTTATGTATTTTATTGTGGCTTCTGTAGTCTAGGTAATCTCTGCAGCTTCCGCATTTTAAATATACATACAATAAACATTTGAACAATAGTAAGATTATGATTGAAATTAAGATTAAAACATTTCTGAAACCATATAGAAAAATTAATATATTTTGGAGTTTCAATGCAAGACACTTAATCGCATTGTTATTCTCAGCTGGACGTTAATCTTTCCTATGTCTCACTAGGTTCTCTGTTAGCTTCGTCAATCGACAGTTCCTTTGCTTGTATATGAACTAAATGATTTATACGACTATTGTTTATTTATTGTATTTACACGTCATGCTGCTGAAGATATTATAATAATTGCCAGGGACATAAATATATGCATAGATGTATGCGTGAAGGGCATTACTGTGATCATTATAAAGACATACATATGTATATTACATATAAAATTATAAAATTGGAATAACAAAGGCTAATTACGTGCGGTCTGAGCTGCTTTTATCCAAGATCTAAAATCTCTGGCTTTATTATCGAATCAATCCACTCAGAGCGACATATTTGAATTTGCATGCGAAGATGCTTGGACAATAAATCTAATGGCCAGCACGCTGTCAGCGAGGTATAAAAGTAAATATATATGTATGTACATATGTATAAATGATATCTATATATACATAAAGTTTTTTGCGAAAGTGCCCCGACCAGACTAGGCCAGGCGATACCCAGGCCGACTTGACTTAGCTCCGGCCGAGCTGGCGACTGGGGAGCCAAATGTGGAAGCTTTACGTCTTAATTTTGAATGTTAATTGCTGCTGGGGCTGTTAGTTGGTCATCGCTCGCTTGAACTTCAATGTCAGTGAAGAAATTCAAAACTAATTTGTCGGCGATTCAAATTATGGTATACATGCTCATGGGAGAAGGCACGCACTGGAATAGTTGGTTGGCTTTACGGCCAGATAATAGGAGTCGCTCACGCAACGTAAAACCCGTTAAATTGGCGCATGGCACTCGGCCGAAATGTTGATTACGAAAAGGCATTTCATCAAGCAAATTATGATCTCCTCAATCAAACTTCAAGTGAAACAAGAAAACTAACTAACTTATGATTTACGATCACTTTCTACAACATTTTGATTTTGATGAAGTCTTTCCCCATGCTCCCTTGTTGCGCGGTGGGCATGCAGAGCAAGGCGAAGGAGGTGCTAAAGCTTTCTAACATTGATCATAATTGTAGATTAAAGAAGACATCCATAAATTATGAACACAGCGTTAATAATTGACTCTGTCAAAAAGTGAAGTCTGCCGAGTCGCACGAGAAATATAAGATTTGAATAAATATATATGTAAGTCTTAAACAGGATGCTCATCACTTTTTACTACCGCAGTGAGGCAAGTATATTGGTTTTATACACTGTTGGCTTGTTGGCTGTTCCCTCTATAAATAGTTCCAGTTTTTGTCGATATGTCTCTGTCGATCCCCCTCCCATCGTGTGCAAGCCTGCCTGCAAGTCTATCTCACAGTCTGTCTCTCCGTCCGTCTGCCTAAGAAGAGCAAGGGATGCAGAAGAATTCCCAGAGGTCATTTAGAAAATGCCTGCAGCAGCAGAGAATGTTCCCATTGATCTCTACCTGGTGCCCTGCTCAAATTTTGAGTGCCACTCAGGCTTTGAGTGCAAATCGCCCTATATAAAGGGCAGCAGCTGCGGCATTTATTCAGTCGTACAGAACCGGTGGGCTCAGTCGTACGTGCAGGGCAATGCAGTGAAGAGTTTTTTTTTTTTAAATTATTTTTTATTTTTATTCATTTTTTGTTTTTATTTAAATTTTTTCACCTACGTTTTTTTATTTAATGTTTTTTTATTATGTAAAAATTTGTTTATTTAAAAATTGTTTTATTAAATTTTTTTTTATTAAATTGTTTTTTATTTATTTTTTTTTATAAAATTTTTTTTTATACAATTTTTTTTTTTTTTTTTTTTTTGTGCATTGCAGTTTTGTGAAGTAGGTAAAACGCTATTAGTATTAATTTAATTTTTATACTCATTCACGAAGTGAATTAGTATATTGGTTTTGTGCAATGTCCGTCTTGCTGTCCGTCCGTCTGTCCGTCTGTCCGTCTGTCCGTCCGTCCGTCTGTCCGTCTGTCCATCTGTCCGTATGAACGCAGTTCATTTCGGCGCTATTGAAGCTAGAGACTTGAAATTTGGAACACATACTCGTGTATAACTCCGATTAATAAAGTGTTAAAATTTTCCCGATCCGCCCACTAGGGGCGTGGCAAATCGGAAAATGCATTTTCCGATATACCAGAAGTCATGTTAGTTGAAGAGCTAGAAAGCTGAAATTTGGTATGTAGATGCGCGTTGACCACCCAAGTCCAAAAAGCTATGGTGGATATATCTACGCACATTGGGGGCGTGGCAAATCGGATAAAACTGTATCTCCTAAAGTTCTAAAGCTCGAACGTTGAAATTTTGCACGTGAGCTAATGTTATGATTCTATAATGACTGCTGAAAAATTGATATGTCTACGCCCACTAGGGGCGTGGCAAATCGGACCTGAAGATATAGTGATTTTCCCGATTTTGCTATATTTTAGGCATTTTTGATGCTAGAGACCTGAAATTTGGTATATATACGCAGGTTGACCACCCAAGCCCAACGAGCTATGGTGGATATATCTCCGCCCAAAGGGGGCGTGGCAAACCGCAAAAGTTTATATCTCCTAAAGTATAAGAGCTAGAAGCTTCAAATTTAGATAGTTCTGTTACTGGTAACCTCCTCTATCGATTCCCTAAAAATAATTTTTACGCCTCTTTGGGGGCGTGGCATATCGAAAAATACCCTGTAATTTTCACATTTTTGGAGCGTAAGCATCCAAACTTTACAGTTAGACTACCATTAGCTCGTTCTACGATCTGGCCAAAAATGAGGTGTCTACGCTCACTAGGGGCGTGGCAAATCGAGAAAAACTGCATTTTCTACAGTACTAGCGCTAAACTTAGATACTGAATTGCTGATGGGGGCGGGCGTTACCGACTGTGAATGAGTATCCCGCAGTCGGTAACGCCCGACTGCAACGTTCTTACTTGTTTTTATTCATTTTATTTTTCATTCTCTATAATTTTTTTTTTACTTTATTTTTATTTCTTTTAAAAATTGGTTTTATTTTGTTTGTTTTATTTTTTTTTTTCACTGTTATAAAGCCTACTGAGTAAATTCACAATGACAATTCAAAGATCCTCAATAGCAATCAATACTTCGCATTAGCCTGATGAAATTCTACACTTTTTCTACTGACTATTCTAGTCTGGCCTCTTCCTCTGATGGTTCTCATTGGAACATAGCAAAAGCGATATAACTGTATGTTCGTTAATTTGGCTGATTTTGGTGATTGACTATTAACTTATGCAATCACAATAATCAGGCAATCGGATATTACTATAGGTTATAATGTTTAGTAGAGAACTTATTACATTTTGAGTGCAAATGGCTAATTAATTTAGATATTCAATTTGACTGGTCTTGACGAATGTTAAATCATTTCATTACTAATGTTTTATAGTAATAAATATTAAGAGTTCGAGTTATATTTGTAGGCGTAAATATTCCTCACCCTGTGTTTATTCCTTCCTCCTCACCTTTATTCCTCTTACTTTTCCCGCAAAAGAAAAAAAAGAGAAAAAAAAATTCTGAACTCGAATCTATCTAAACAATATAGCTTAAGATGAGTAGTCAAGACAATAAAGCAAGAATATCAAGCTCATATAGTTACAACTTTTTGGGCATGACAAAATCGTAAATATTACTTCTTTATATGTAGCTTCATTCGAACAATACAAGTTTGCTACCTTAATAGATTAAGGAGAACTATAATCATATGTAAATCTCTCAATTTATGCGCCATTTTTGATGTGCCAAATCGGAAGAGATTCAAAGGAACACTCTTAGAGACAGAATCAGAGGCTTTTACACTTCGATCATTGCTCAGCTGCTCGACAACTAAACCTGTTAATATATTAACAGGTGATTCCTCTATACGCATCGATTTCTATTGAACGTGTCTTTCACTTCTTTATTAATATATGTATGTGTGTGGCATGGCACGTCAAACTGACGGCTTAACTAGAAGATCTTTTATGTTCACTGCGAACTCGACCAATTAATCTGATATGTAGAAACTTTATAGTCACTGAGATGATCGTTCTCTGAAATTATTGAGCTAATTTATTTAAATGCGCAAAATGTGTCGGAATGAAATGCGCAAATAAATTGCAATACATAAAGAGCGGAATGCCATTGTTAGCTCAATAAATTTGAGGGATTACGAAGACAATGGCACTCGAAAATAAAACAGACCACACTTTACGTGATTATCAAAAAAAGAAGAAAAAAAAAAAAAAAAAAATTCAAAATAAAAAATCAATTTATATAAAAAATTCAAAATAAATAAATAAAAGTTAGCAAGAACAAAGGATTTATAGCCAGTTTTGCCTCTGGGCACTCAGTTTGCCGAGAGATGAAAAATGTTCGTGTCGATTTGATCGCAAAAATCAGTTTTTATGTTAATTGAATTATGCAAGCGCCTTGGCCAACAACCAGTTACAAGCCCCCAGAAATGATAGCCCCAACACAGTCGTTGGCCTGACCTTTTGCGAACCCTTTTGCACGAGAAAGTTGTGCAAAGCAGCCGCCGGGCAACCTCCAGCCACGAGTCACCAGCCAGTCGACCACCAGCTGTGAACTTGGAGACGGCTGCTCTCGCGCTCCGTTTGTCTTTCTCCCCATCCCATCCATTATGGGAAATCGATTGAGCGGCATTATCTAATAAGCGCACAATTCAATTGCTTATTATGTGTGTTTTCTTAAATTATTATTATATTTTTAAGTATATTATATATTGTATATTGTCAATGACAAGACGTTTAAGCAAAAATTGCATTTATAGCGAAACAAGTTCATAGCATAAAATATAATTTGCATATGCACATAAACATTGATAAAAATAAAAATAAAAATAAAAAAAATATATATAAAAAACAACGAATAAAATTGATAAAAACAAATAAAAACAAGTAAGAAGGCTCTAGTCGAGACTGCTCGACTAGGAGATACCCTGAACCCTCCAAGCTGATATTCTAATCATTCCGCACTTCTTTTATGCACACATATATACACATGCATCCACACGCACGCATAAACCCGCGCTCTGCTTACTGCGCAGTAAGCAGCGACTGCGCTTGGGCTGCGCTGCTGTGTGGGCAATATTATGAGATTTTATTTGTTGAATAATTTCTTTTTTAAACGTATGATCTTAATGAAACTTTCAGAGCGTAAATATAATGTATAAATGTGTGTACATTCCAAAGCACAAGTCTCTAGTACTTGATACACGTTTTTTACGAATTGGAGGCGAAGGGGGCGTGGTATCCAAAATCTGTAAAAAGCAAAATGTGTGTATCCATATAATGCATATACACAGTAAATCTGAAGTCTCTATGTCTAAAAGTGTTCAAATTAGGCTGAAAAAACTATAGAAATTTATCGATTATCCTCGATAAAAAAGATATCGAATGAGTTATCGAAAAAATATGATAAACTTGTACTGCGTATGGTATACACGAGTCTACATACAAAATTTCAGCTCTCTAGCTCTTATAACTTCTGAGATCCTTTTGCTCATACGGACGGACGGACGGACGGACGGACGGACGGACGGACGGACAGACGGACGGACAGACGGACAGGGCTAAATCGACTCAGCTCATCGCCCTGATCAAGAATATATATACTTTATGGGGTCTGCCACGCCTCCTTCTGCCTGTTACATACTTTTTCACAAAACCATTATACCCTGATTTCCCATTTTCAATGGGTTCAGGGTATAATAAAAATAAAAAAATATAAAAAATAACAACGATCAACATTGCTAACAAAAAATAAAAATAAAATAAATAAATAATATACATATATGCATATAAAACAAAAACGAATAAATGCAAAATTTATAAAACGTCACAAAATTCGGTGCAAAAATTGAGTTGCCGGCCAAAAGCGCCTTTTTGAGGTTTTTAGTTTGGGGCTTTGACTGCGATAATTATTGACGACGCTGATGAGACGGAGACCACAATGGCAATAATAACAACGACAGCAACAGCAACAGCAACAGCAACAGCAACAGCGACAACAACATCATCAGCAACTGTTGCTGACAAAGCACTAGCAACAACTAAGCACTTGTAAAATACAACAACAACAACAGTAACAGCTAAAACCAGCCCGCTGCTGACGTCGACAGCAACTTCATGAGGTGCGCGCAACTCTTCACTAGCACAGCGCAGACGCAACGTCGTTTCAGTGCGGTTTTGGAGTTCATAGCGTTTGGTCGTGATCGTGCAGCACCCCCAACAACTAGTTTGTGTATCTCTATCTCTATCTCTATCTGTATCCGTGCCCGTGTCCGTGTGCGTGTGCATGTGTATGTGTGTCCAATAGTGTCTTTTAACAATTGTGTGCAGGATCTGCTAAAAAAAATCGAGACACTCACAAATAACAACAACAACGAACTTTGTGAAGAACAGTGCACTCCAGCTCCATTTTGGAGTTCCACTTGGCAGCCATGTCAGCAGTGAAGGATAAGCTCTGGCTGCTGCTTGTTGGCCTACTGGCCGCATTGAGCTGTAAGTAGATTAAGTAGCTGTGATTTATGAGTGACAAACGCGTATTATTGTGATGCAAATTGGGGGCTAACCAAAATAAAAGCTAACAACAAAATTAAAATGAAATAAAAATAAAAAATAAACTAAAATAAAATACAAATAAAAACAGAAAAACTAAAAACTAGATTAGTGCCCCAGCTACACACTAAAGTATCTGTATCTGTATCTGTATCTGTATCTGTGTATGTATCTTTTAATGGCTAGAGGGCGGCCAGACAATGCGCCGAATGACACGGCGCAAATATATCATCTTTTGTGTGAGTGTGAATGCAAAGTATGCCAAATGAATATTCAGCAGCAGCAGCGACTGCTCCACGTTTATGACTGCCGCTGACCGTTGAACTGGCCACCGAGCCAAGCTGACCAACTGCCAGATTGACGGACTGACTGACTGACTGACTGACCAACTGCCAGACTGCATTAACATTGCCTGACGGATTATCATAAATTTATGTATGCGACTGCGTTTCCTTGATACAATTCGGAGACCTCCGATCAGGCGATTGCCTCAATGGAAAAGCAATGTATATATATATTTTTTTTTATCATCGTCGTCGTCTTCCTCTTCTTTTCGATTTTTGTATGCAACGTGAAAGTAGGTCTCTAGGTTGAAGATTGCTTGTTGGGTTTTTTTTTTTTTTTGCGAATATGTGCATACGTACATGCATGCATGTATCTGCATGTATGTATGTCCGAACTAGCATCATTTATAGATAAATTTATATATATACATATGTATGTATGTGTGTATATATTGATTGGTTAAATGCTGCTGGCCAGGCTGCAAATGATTGGCAATTGCGGCAACCAGTTCCAGCTGGGCATAGATTTGAGTTTGGGTTCGTTTGCTTAACCGCTTGATCACTCGATAGGCTCCGTCCGTCTGTACGTCCGTCCGCCTGGCTAATGGCTCTGTCTAACTCCGGACCGAGCATCATTAATAAGACACTCGACGGCAAAGTGCTGTTTGCTTTTATTTAACTTTTAATTACACCTTTGGCATTTAGTTCGTTGCTGTTGTTGTTGTTGTTGTTGCTGCTGTTATAAGCCAACAATTTAGGCTTGATAAACGTAGGTACCTCATATGACTTATTGCCCCACTCAAACATATGTAGATCTGAGCTAGCATCAAAACTGGACCATTCATTATTCGTGAATTATATCGCAGCCGGCACTTTGATTCAATTAAGTGTGAATTGTGTGTGCGCTGAAACAGTAGCCGAGATTCTTGCTCTCTCAGACAGGAAAGACTTGTCGGCATTTTGTTAATTTGGAGCACCAACTGCCATGGCCACGAAACGTATCGATCGTAGGCACCACACACACACACACGCAACAACTACAGCAATGCGAATACTCGAGCCCCATAACCAAATCGAGTCGCGTCTAAAACTGCAGGCCATGGAGGCCGCCCATAGTTGTTGGCCTGATAGTGGCAGCAAGAGCCAAACGTGTTTATAGCCCCAGCAAACAATAATAATAAAACAAAAATTAATTGAATTTCAACAACAACAACAACAGCAGCAATAATGTTGTTTAAATGTGACCAAAGGCCTGTGAAGGTAAAATTCGCGCACACGCGCTAAAAATTTTGCAAAAGTTTGGCAGATTCGCCAGCCAAGTCTTTAGCCGAAAATGGGAGACGCAATTCTCTATTGTCTGATTCACGGGCCATTTGTGTCCGTTCCATGGCAAACGCTTTGAACTCAGCCGCTGCTCTGCTTTGCTTAAATGTTAAATAACTATACTACTAATATCAGAATCTGGGTTACACGCCCCACAAAACTCCGCTTGAGTTCTATTGCCATTGTTGTTGTATTGCCGTATTTGGCATGAAGCGAAAACTTCCTGTCAATGTTTATGATGACCAGCATCGTTCGAGTCGCATTAACAAAATGCTATAGTCGTAATCATCATAAAAGCCAACGCATGCGGCCATAAGAAGCCATCAGAATCTATAACAAAGCAGAGAACAAATTTGGATACGGCTTGTGATTCAGATAGAGATTCAGATTCGGTTTCGGACTCTAATTCTAATTCGAATTCTAATTCGAATTTAGCTGTTTGTTGCCAGATCTAGCTATTCTCTTGCCTACTCAACATTAATTTGGCAGTCAAGAATATGACGTGATTGTTGTTGTTGTTGTTGTTGCTTGTTGTAGTCGCTGTTAATATGTAAATTGGATGCGAATAATTAAGTGGCTGATAAGTGGTGCCAGGGAACAGTTTATTTATTACTTGATTATTTTCTTTCTGCTTTAGCTCGTGTGAGTTAAGCGCTGACGGCGTCGACTCAAGTTCGTTGCTTAAGTCTTTTGTTTTGGTTTGCCTAACATTTGCGGCTTTACATTTTTTTTCTCTCGATTTTTTTTTGTTTTTGTTTTCTCGCTAACTACAATAAAAATATCAAATATTATAAAACAGCACTGCAGCACGGCTGTGATGCCGCCTACCCATATTACGGCACAAAGATCGGCTCGCTGACACGACTGCATCATGGCGTTTCCGGTGACGTCTATGCCGTAGATTCCCGTACGATTTTTATCAAGAAATTCAACTACGATGGCGAAGCGCCCGCCGCCTACTTCTATGTGGGCAACACCGCCCGACCCAGCAACGAGGGCGCCTCTCGCCTGCGTGACGAGCGCGGGGGCACCGCCTCGCTGACACGTCGCTACCGCAACAAGGACATTACCCTATCACTGCCGGAGGGCAAGACGCTGCGGGATGTGAAATGGTTTTCGGTGTGGTGCGACGAGTTCGCCGTCAACTTTGGCGACGTCGCCATTCCGAGCACACTCGACTTTCCCCGTCCCCAAAAGATTGGCGCACTGAGAGGCGTGCACGGCGTTTCCTCCGACAACATTGTCATTGTGGATGCCCAGACGCTGCTGGTGCCCAACTTCAGCTACGACGGCGAGGCGCCAGGTGAGTGAGAAATGACAGCACGCGTGGCTTAATGAAGGGCGAACTCCAACGTTGGCACTCGATTTCCATTTTGCAGACGCCAAATTCTGGGTGGGTCGTGGCCAGCGTCCCACGGCCGACGGCCTGCGCATACCCGATGAGAACGGCAAGGAGAATCCGTTGCGTCGCTACGATCGCAAGACAATTGTATTGACGCTGCCCGAAGATCTGACCATCTTCGATATTGGACACTTTGGGGTCTGGTGTGAGGCGTTCACCGTCGACTTTGGCCACGTCCGCCTGCCGGAGGGCCTCAATGTACCGCCCTCGCTCAAAATGCTGGGCATCAGTCCACAGGTAAAGAAGCCTCTAAATCAAATACTCAGCGAGCTGCAGCTCTAATGGCCCAGACGGCCCTAGGCACTCGCCAAGCATTTGAGGTGTGCGTGGAACTTATTTAAACATTTTATATCTTAATACTCGTATTTATTTGTACTCGTGCAACGTCTATTTAACAATGGCCATCGAGTTGCCAATTTGAAATTACTAGACTCTAAGTGTGTGCATTTTTTATAAACTACAATTTCAATTCACGAATTTAATGTATACAAATATATATGTGCAGCACATTTTTATATACAACCAAAAACAAAAATTGGTCGTCTTCTGTGTTTTGTTGAGTTTGAAAAAAAAAAAAAAAACTTTTGCTTTGTATTTTTGAATTGAGCGCCTATACAAAATGAAATGTGTGCAAAACTTTCTTTTGGGTTTACCCTTCCACTGAGTCCTTAGTCCAGCAATCCAGCCGCTCTCCCCAAACACCCAACACATATACTCTCTCTCTCTCTCTATCTCTCTCTATCTCTCTCACACACACACAAACCCACACACACACACACACAAACATATATACGTCAATCCCCTGAGCCATACTAATTTAACTCTCGTCGTATTCGTACCCTCCGTCAAAACTACAAACATTTTCATTTTGTATGAGCTTCATTAAACGTTTTAATCCGAATTTTAATTGTGATTTATTTCAATCAAAAAATTAAAAATTAATAAAAATGAAAAGCAAAATTTTTAAACACAACAAAAACCAAAAAGAGAAAAAAAAACAAAAGAAAAGATAGCAATTTTTACACAAAATTTAATCATTCATTCATCTACTAACGCTCATCCTAATCCAAATCCACATCTGTTAATACCTCATGCCCACTCACTCCACCACTCCACAAGTGCACTCATTTCATGATGCTCCAATTCCAATGCTTATCTGCAATACAATAGCAAAACTAATTCTCTTCCAGTCGAAGCTCAACTGCGAGGTGCTCTACGATGATCTGGCCTTCGAAGTACGCTGGGCCGTGGCCGGCGAGAGCATCGTTGTGCAGCTGGTCGCCAAATTGGGTAAGTCGGAGTCGCCGCCGCAGAGCCAAATGCGGAAACAATTTGCGGTTTTCCTTTATCCACGAACTTGACACTCGCCCAAAAGGCCAAAGTGCCACAGCAATTTAGCACATTGTAAACGGTTTGAATTACCGCATTAGCAGAGCGACAGATCAATTCAAATTGATTGACAAATTCACGGCTCGAGGAGTGCCTAATGACTGGCCAAACAATTTAGAGTAAATTCCCTGGCTAATCTTTGCGTTTCGCATGATCGTGCTAATTAAACTTGATATTTGTAGGATTGTACAATAGGAACTCATTTTCATCAAGAAATCATTTTCATGGCAATAAAGCACGCGATCAAACTGCCTTTGCTCTATGAAAAAGGAAGTCATACAAGGTTTACGACTTCCTTATGTCTTATACAGACTAAGAATATCATTTTACTTGAATGCTCTATTGTTTTTCTACCATAAAACCATATACAAAACATATCATATGCCATATATTAACCATAACCTTAGTGAATATTAGTCCATTAACCTCTATAGTTTTTTGCAATTTAAAATTTATACTTTCTGGTAATACATTATTGAGATATTTTCTAGTCCCAATATCTTTAGCGTACCGAAGCCTTTTTCAAACTTGAATAAGAATCCCCACTTTGCAATTTTCTTAAGAATAAAATTTCATTTTGTTAGTTATTTGTTTTGTAGTACATATATGAACCATATATGTATAAAGCATTTCATAGGTTATATATTCCTTAACTTCGTCGTCGCCTATTTCTATACTTATTTTATTTTTTAAATCTTTTATAATACCCTATAATCATCATCCTAAGATACATACATATGTACATATATCTATCTCATAGCACATATAGGTACTTATTCGTTAGGAATATGAAAAATGTTTTCAAATTTTCGAGACTTTTCTTATACCTATAACATGTCAATAAGTTCTATAACTAAAACATTATTAGGCTTTACAGCAACAATTAGTTGAGCCATGATCTTGTATTCACTGGATCTATTTCAATTTTTATGAAAATTAAATAGAAATTATGAAAATTAAAGCAAAATATATTCCAATCTCCAATGTGTAGGAATTAATAAATTAAAAAAAAAAACCTTATCCAAATTGAAATCCATTTTAAAATTAAAATTATCCACCATACAAAGCCAAGTTTCAGCATAAAAACAAAACAATATTCCGTGCTGCTCATCATTTGTCATTACCATTTGACTATCCATACAAATCAGCTCAGTTTTCGATTTAAGATCAATGAATCACGCAAGCCCTGAATGCAGATGAAGATCTTGATTAGCAAATAAATTGAGAGCAGTTAAACATTGACTCGATTTATGATGCTTTGACATTTTGCTTGAGCATAGTCAATAAAGGAGTCTCCGCACTTGTGCCCAAAGACAACAACAGCAACAACAACAACAGCAACAGCAACAACAATTCCAGTTAGCAGTCAAATTGACCGATCAGCGGCAGCATCGTTAGTAGAATAACAAGTTGCAAAATATGACGACTGGTTTATTGCGCAACCAACGCACAGAGCACCAGGCGCACTGGGCACAGAGAACAGAGCACGATGCACGGAACATGAAGCATGAAGCATGGGGCAATTAATAGCCATGGCAAAGTGGATGCTGGCATTGCCGATGGCGCACATCTGCATTCAGCACTCAGCACTCAGCACTCGGTAAACACAATCTTGGTGCATGACCATCTAAGAGTGAATAGTTCTTTAGTGGCACGCGTTGGATGCTGCGGCAATGTTATGATGCTACTGGTCTTGAGCCTGGCGTGTGGCAGTGACTGCGCTTGGCAATTTGGAACCGCTAAGAATGCCAACTGGGAATTTTCACATGGAATCTGAGTCTGAAAACCGGTCTCTGGTGCGCTGCTTGGCTAGGCACCCATTTAGGAACATGTTGTGTTGGCCCCCAGAAATGGGGCGAGCAACTTTCATTGATTGCGATCCCAATAGCATTACATTTCTGAGATAGCTACTACCATTTTCAATTCTTCGCAGAACCCAACAATTACATGGCCTTTGGCATCTCGCCGAACAAGAACATAAGCCAGATGATTGGAGCTGATGCCGCTGTGGCGTGGGTGGATCCCGAAACTGGCAACGGCTTTGCACAGGACTATTTCCTGGAGGGCAAGTCTCAGTGCTCTGGTGGTCGAGGCGCCTGTCCGGACATTAAGATAGTGCCCAACACCAACTCCGTCCGGCTGCTCAATGCGGCCATGGTGAATGGCTACTCCATTGTCACCTATCAGCGCTCGTTGTCCGCCACAGATAACTTGGATTTGCCGATATCAGTGAGCGAAGCAGAGTCCGTTGTGTGGGCGATCGGACCCTTGAACGATTTCCGGGAGGTCTCCTTCCATACTTACTATAACAAGCATTTGCATCCGATTGAGTTTGGGCGCCAGCCCAAATGGAACTGCCCCCTGCCGGAGGGCGCCAAGCCGGGAAGCAGCAGCAGCTCAGCCGAACAAGAGGAAGAAGTCACTCAGATTAGCTCCACTGGCGGTGCAGGTTATCCGCCTGCGGGTCGCCCCAGCATTGAGCCTGACGAGGAGTTTTACGAGAATAGCCCACAAGCCCTGAAGCGCACAACACCCGCTCAAGCGCCACAAAGGCGCCAAGAGACGCTCTCCACGCAGCGGCGACCGGTACCCACACCACGGCCAGTGAGCAGTAATGGTGCCTGGGATATTCCGGCCATACAATGCCACGAACCAGAGGACGGTGTCTTCTACGCCCAAATGGGTCCGACAGGTGGCAAGCATGGTTATCCTGCTATAACCGGTGAGCATTGCGGAAGAGGTCCAATCTTTTTCTGTTAGCTAACAGATTTCCTTGATTTTTATAGGTCACGTGGGTTGGGGCATCTCCTGGTACATCAACGGTTTGCTTATTCCCGAGATTCATGTGGTTAGAGGAAAGACCTACACCTTTGTTGTGGAGGGCGGCAACAATCCGGACATACCCGCCAAGTATCATCCGTTCTACATTAGCGATGATCCAGTAGGCGGCTATGAGCACAAGCGAGAGGAAGAAAAGAAGGTAAAGGCATTAATTCAAAATTCTAAATTGCAGCAACCTTATATTTTGTTTCCATGTTCCAGGCCGTACGCATCTTTGCTGGTGTGCACCGATCCAGATCCGGCCAGGTGACTCCCACTGGCGTGGGACGTTTGTGCAACTGGACACCCGACGTGGATGGACCGCCAGCGGATGATTATCAGAGTTTCGGAGCGTACCAGCGCACATTGACATTGAAATGCGATGCTGGCGAGCCGGGAGTGATTAGCTGGAAGCCGGATAGGAATACGCCGGACACCGTTTACTATCACTGCTTCACGCATCGTTACCTGGGTTGGAAGATACACGTGCATGACTCATGCGACAGCTTTGGTGATGGTTTAGGCGCTGCCTCAGAGCGGCACGAGTTACGGCAGCCAGCACCCGTCCGGGAAGACTATGCTGCCGAGTCATCGATTCGTCACGAAACAAAGGTCAGCCCCAACGATAATTTTTTATTGAAGCACCAAACCGATTTGATTAAGAATCACAATATGAATGGAACACCGCCTAAACTGAGTTTTGAAATAACGAAATCTTCGGAAATAACCAAACTGATTTCAGATGGGATCCGCGCTGCTGAGGCTCTCGAGGAGAGCCTACTGAGGAACCAATCGATCATCTCCGCACCACCGACACAGTTAAGAGATAACAACAGCAACAACAACAACAACAACAACATCGATAATATTGGCTCTAGAATACCATCGAAACCATTGCTGGCCCCAGCCAGACCGGAGATTTTGCATGGCGAAACTCATTCATTGAAACCATCATCCTCATCTACAACATCGGTTCATTCAAAGCTTCCCATTTTCGCAGCACCGCAATCACCGCCTGTCATTGTTAACTCTCATACACATCAGCGTTTACCATATCCGCATCTGCACCACGCACACTATCCATTCCCTCATCCACACCACATTCACGCTCATACTGCACAGCAACTGCATCACAATCTAACTAGTAATCTTCCAGCGCTGGCGCAAAAAACAATTAGCCTATCCGAATATCTGCGTCCCCCACAAAATGCTCCGCTCTTCCATCCCGTCAAGTTGCCCGGACGTCGACCCTTTCCCGGCCCCATCAAGAAGGTGCCTGCCTCTAGGCCAGTGTTGCCGCAACAGCATCCGCCGCCTGGTGGACTGCTGCCACAGTCATCGTTGATTGTTAACCACTATCGGAAGCCTGTGCCCAGCCTGCTGAAGCCCTTCCTTAAGGAGAAGCACTTTCCCATACAGCCGATAGCTGCTTCGGTCTTGTTATTAGGTCAGCCAACGGAACTCAACGGCATTGGGCAAAGAAAACCCGATGTCGCTGAGCGTGCCAAAATCAAGTCGAAGCCAGTTATCCCATTGCCGGTGCCGTATGTAGACCTAGAGCCTCAGGCTTCACTCAAGACCACTTCCTACTTTAAGTCAACCAACAATGTGGAGCAGCCAGTTTTAAGCAGCACAACAACGACGATAGTGCCAATTATTAAGCATCCGATCCCGGATGAACCATCGCCCCAACAAATTGCCAGCATGCGTCCGGCAGTTAATCAAGGATTTAAGCCAGACTCCGTTGTTGTTGAGAGCGGTTTCCGTCCGATTGTGCGTAAAGATGGCAACGGCGTACAGCTCCCGTCTGAGTTGATTGACCAGGTAGCTCACAGGCGCGAGGATCCGGGCTCTGAAATTGACGAGGTCATGGAAACGGACACGCTTTTCCTAGCCGCACAAAGTGGTACCGAGACCCAGAGCTTTGAGCCAATGTTTATACCATCTCCGTTGGACAGCACCAATGCAACAATGCTTGCATTGAGTGGTAAGGAAGAAGTCATCGAGCCAGTCCCAGAGGTTCCATCTCCGCTGAGACTACCCTCAGTGGCAATCAAGCACACACTGCCAGCGGCGGCTGAGCTGAGAAAGCCATCGCTTGAGGAGCTGTTTCTTGACGGCGACGAGGATGAGGCGCAAAGCGAAGCAAAGGGACAGGATGAACGGCTGACTGCTACAAATCAGCCAAATGTAATTGAAAAAGAACAAAACTCTTCAGAAACAGCCATTGCAGCCGATGAGGATATGGACTATGATGACATAGGTAGCCTATTCGAGCCATCGGCGGAGGAGGAACACCATATGCAGGACCGTTTGGATGAGGATCTGGAAGTGGAACCAGACGAAAAGGTAGCTGAAGCAGCTGAACGCATTGATACATACTACTTGCCACCTGACAACCGGAAGATACCACAATCTGGAGTTCCCAGCGGTGCCGTTTACACCTTTGATGGTAAATCTGTAGTGGACTCCACTCTGGTGCTGCCCCCGAAACTGGACGGTCGCGACAGTGGACACTCGCGTCACACACATTACGGGCTAACACCATTGGAGAAGCTAATACGTACCACTCCACAGTTTGGCGCCTATCGTGGGGAACTTCCAGAAGATTTCCTCTCGACCACTCAGGCAGGTGTGCAGCCGGATCATACGAATCCAGTGCGTTTAAGTAGCAGCAGCACCGACAGCACTCTTAATTCACATTCATCGCCATCACTAACATCGTCATCGCGGCCCATTTCGACCAAGTTGCACTTGCTCAAGCCCAACATAAATGAAAATAGCACGTAGACAGTGAGTTAGAAAGAGGCAGAGAGAGGGAGAGAGAGAGTTGGCAAAACAGGTGCGCAATAGTTTAATTCATTGATTAGATAAGCATTTACAACTGCAAGCAGTTAGCAATTGAATTTGTATTCATAACCACATACATATACCACAACAAATACCGTATTAGATGTAGTCAACTCTTGATATGTGTTTAAATATTATGATGCTCTTAATTTTAATAAAACACAACAATTTTACATACACAATTAGCTAAGCTATAATCTATGTTTAATATGCATTTTAGTCGTTGTCTATGAAGTAAATTTTATTACCATATACTTTGAATCGATAAGTGTTTGTTTTACTTATTTATTTTATGCATTTAAAGGACGTTTAACATGGTTCGTTAAATTATTTGAACCGAATATGCAGAATATGCTTACAGAAAAATCTATCGAAATGCTTATCGTATTGTTGTTTATCGAAACTTGGTGTGAGAACTGTTACTGCACTGTTATCTAAAACAATCAAATAAAACTTGTGTAATAGAAAAGTACAAAGCCAAAAGACTTTTGAAATTATATAACAACATTATAATAAACAATAAATATATTTTTAGATTTGTTACAAATGTACAAGTTCGTAACATGATTTTTATCAAATCGAAGAGCGCGCGCTGTTAATAGTAACAGAATCTATAAAAATGAACTAAATGAACAGCTGGTTAGTTCTGTGGTTCATTTTTATCTGTTGTTCAGGCGAACTTATTCATATGGTTCGATACAATTTTACACGTGATGCATCATGAGCCAATTCACACATTCAATAAAAGTGCCCACCCAATATAAAGCAACAGCCAAAATATTAAAGGCTGCCATTGAGAAGCAAAAATCTGTCAAATCGTTGATATTTGAAGAAAAGCATGCGGTTAGTAGTGTGAAATCTGGTTCGATTGACAGGCAGCTAATGAAAGCAACCGAATCTTTTCATATTAACAGCGCGTCCGAAGCCTGCAAGCGGTGCTAAAACATTACAGCGACAACAGAGGAGCAATTGACAACGCTATCGAGGAGACGGGACTGCTGAAAGAAAATCCAAACTTGGACTCGGCACTGGCCAAGGTGCTAGTTACGGAACTTATTTTCGGACGCGGACAATTAAACGGAGAAAGCAAGCCAGTGCAAACAGTTCGCTCGTACAAGGAGAAATTGCAAAAAGCAATTAGCGGCTCAGAACAGCAGAAGAAAGGCAGGTGCTCCAATATAGACGTAGCTGTAGACCAAACAGTATTAATTGGCAATGGCCAAAAAGAAATCAGCGCTTGCCGTTGCCCCAATCAGCTCAGCTGTGCGACCAGAAAAGTCGGAAGTTGAGCCTGAGCCCGAGCCCGAGCCTGAACAACAATATGTGGACAAGAGCTTAGAGGTGTTTCTCTGGCTAATGGCATACAGTGTGCTCATGTTTACGCTGCCTTTCCTTGGCTTCTATGGTGTGCGCAGCTGGCTGGAGGAATCCTTTCCCGAACTGAGCACATTTCAAGTGAATTGTTACTCTGTGCTGACGGCCGTACTGGTAGTCAATACAATAGTAGCCATGTATGTATTGAAGGCTGTCCGTGAAAAGGATCCGCCTGCATTGGCAATTGAGGATGACGACAATAAGAAGGAACAATAACTTAGTTTAAGCTCAGACGTAATAAAAGACAGTTTTTGTAACAGTTTTCCATGCTTTTCTTTACTTAAATACGCAGAGCCCAATCCACGCTATGTACGCATCAATACGAATCTGCTCAGTGTCGCCGATGCCCTGGACTACTTGTATGGCGAGGAGTGGCGGCGCAAGCAGCTGGACCCAGAAGGCACATATGCTGACTTTTTGGCAGCCATTCGGGCATTGGAGGAGGACGAGTTCCTGATGGATATGCATGTGGAAGGAGTGCTGATATTCCATCACAAGTGGAACCATTACTGGGCCTCCCATGAATTCGTACTCTCCAAAAAGTTCATTCTGCAGAACAAGGCCACCTGCCTGGCTGCCGAGCTGCTAGCCCCACCAGTTGGATCAACTGTACTAGATATGTGCGCAGCTCCGGGCATGAAAACTCTACATATTTGCAATGTAATGCACAACCAAGGGCGCATCTATGCCGTGGAACAGTCCAAAGAGCGATACAAGGCCTTGTGCGATATTACGAACGAAGCGGGTTGCCAAATAGTCACGCCCATACTAGGCGATGCTCTAACTATGGGTAACTAGAAAACTACGAACGCCATTCTTTATCTACATTCTTTATCTAACTCATCTTCTCTGACCTTAGATGCCGAGAAATGTCCAGACGTCGAGTATATTTTGGTGGATCCCAGTTGCTCCGGTAATGGAATGCAAAGCCGCATTAGCGTCTGTGATGAGCAGAAAGACGATAAACGTCTATATAAACTGGCTGGGCTACAAATCAAGATTTTGTCACACGCCATGAGCGCATTTCCAAATGTCAAACGTATTCTGTACTGTACTTGCTCCCTTTGGAAGGAGGAGAACGAGCAGGTGGTTCAGCGCTGCCTCCAGCTGAATCCCTCATTCAAGCTCCTCAGCTGCAAGAAAGCGCTACGAAACAAATGGCAGAACGTAGGCGACAAGGAGTACGTTAAAATTGGCAAGAACTGTTTGTATTGCCTGCCTGACTACGACCTGACCGATGGCATCTTCTTGGCCATGTTCGAGAAGCGTCCGGATGCTGACAATGAATAAGTCAGCTAAAGGAATACGCACATAGTATAATAAAGCACTTTATTTGACGCTTTTTGCAGTTAATTTCAACTTCAATTTACATAAATTTTTATTAAACTTAATCAGAACATTTTGAATATTCTTTGCATTTTTTATAAAAAAAAAAGAAAAATAAAATTAAATACACTTTTGTATAACATTATCATGATTTATGATTTATAAAGATCGCATCATATTAATAAATATATAAAATGGATATATACTGGTATGAGCGTTGATACATTAAAAAAAAAGGAATATATATGAAACATATAATAAAAATTGTGTGGTTAATCAAATTTTTGATGTCAAAATTTAAAAACTTGTACTCTGAAAAGTCTGCCATCGAACATATTCATTGCTCATTTCTTTAGCATTCAAATTAAACTCTTATCACGATTGGCAGTTCGAAATTCAAAGTCTTTCAATCCAAAAATAATACATTAAGATATATCAGACCAATATTGCAGATTATCTGATCGCTAAGTGTCGTTAGCATTAACAAAAATGCTGGCACAAATCAATAAGCCAGTGTTTAGACATTTTTATCTGCCGCTACGATTCTACAAAAGTTACGATATCGTAAGTAATTTTTATGTTATTGAATTTTATAAAAACAAATATGTTTGAAGTTTGAGCGTGTGTTTTGTTAACGATGAACACACAAATGTGACCGAAGTGTTTAAAAAAAATATAATAAAATCGAACGCGCCAGGCGCATTAAATTATCGCTGCTCTTCGTTGAGCATTTCAATGTGGATCACGTATATATAACAACATAATCGATATATATATATATATAGAACTATATAGATTATATAGATTAGGTACACGTATGAAAAGCTACCAGAGCTTCTCCCACACTTAAACTTTCATTTGCTGTTTGTAGTAGTTACTTTTGGCAAGTCGAAACGACTCCGCCTTAATGGCATCCTCCATAGTGACAATGGGCTTCTTAGGACAGTACTTGATGGTGTGCGCCGAGTCGCCGGATGCTCCACAAATGGGGCATACGTAGGTGCGTAGCTTGGGGCACAACACTCGTCCGTAGGAGTCACGCACTGAATGGCTGTTGATCACAGCCTCCACTTCATTGTTGTTTTCACAGAAAACACAGTGCCTGGGCACCTGTAGCGTAGAGGAAATACAAAATGATTGGGAGCTACACCGACTAGCAAAGATAATCTTCTACTTACCAAATCCTTGTTCTTGCCATGATAGCGCTTATGTAGTTTGTTGGTACTCGCCACGTTCACATTGCTTATATTGCGTACTTGGTCCGGAGGCATCGGAAGTCCAACATTGACGTTCTTTTGAGTGCCCATAGCAGCACCTGTAGTGGTTGCCAAATTTGGCACGTAGGACATGCTGCGCCACATATTGTTCAGCTGCTCGCGGTAATTGTTGAAATTAAGCCAATGGGCAGTAGCTAGTGAGGGCGACACAAAGGATGCCGCAGCCGACGCCGAAGCTGTTGAGTTACCAGCTGGATATTGTCGTGGTAGAGGTGACGACTGCGGTGTGACGGTACTTTGATTGTTGTACTGAAAGCAATTGAACTCATCGCTCACGTATCCATTGGATGCAAACTCCTGCATTGCATCTTGGGCAGATCCATTGTTGTTGTCTGTGGAGAGGCCTAGCATTAATTAGCGCCATTTTTTTACTGTCTACACACTTCAATATGAAAGTCCCGTTGTTGCCGTTAAAAATACTTTCTTTCGGTGACTCTGACTGTACCGTTCCCCACCCATCTATACCCATCCCACTCGCACTCACCTGTGTTGCTGGCCGTTAGCATGGCAAACATTTTCAATGAATGCGCTATCTCATCCTTTTGCTGGTTATTCGCAGCAGACGCAGCCAAAGCCAACTGGTGCTTCGCCAAAGCGAGCTGCTGCTGCTGCTGCTGCTGTTGCAATAGCAGATGATATTGATACTGACGCTGCAGGTACAGTGTGTTGGCCGCAGAGGCGTTCATATTTACTTGGTTGCTGTCCGTCAGCAGGGGAAACTGAGTCGATGACATCGTAGGTTCCGGTGTCAGTGGGGTCGTTGGAGGACTCAGAGTTGCCGATGAAACAGGGGGCGAGATGTTCTGCGACGCCGTGTCCAAGTACATATTGAGACCGCCAATACCATGGAAGCCTGACATATTGTCCTAGCGAATGAATACAATTAAAATTATTTTCAGGAATATCAAAAGCATGCAATGGCGTCCACTTACCATCGGTATACTGCTTTCCAGGCTGTTGCCGCTGCGATACATGATAAATGACAAAAACAATGTCTATTGGAATGTAGACAAGTACAAAGTGCCGTTATTGCGCTTTTCGTTTTGCACCAATTCTTTCTCACATCAAATTAAGTTAAATGGTTTCTTTTTATTATTATATTTTGTCTGAAGTATATTTATGCGCTACTTCTTTAATATTTAATTATGATTTAACTTAAATTCACTGTTTAAACTGGCACAAAAATACAACAAATTGCTCAAAATTAAAAGATCGGCAAGTGGCGCCAACTACAAAAGCAAATACATAAGTGAGAGTACAAATCATTGCGTTCGCCTAATTTCCTGGAAGTCTTCGGCTAAGCTCGGCGAAGTAACGGTTTGAATCGGCGCAGTTCGCTCAGAGCGTTGCCACATGGTCTCAAAAATGGCAGGCGAAAAGGAAATTGATAAAATACTAAAACAGAGCAGCCAAGAAATACACATCAATTCATTATTTAATACATCGGTAGTTGTGGCGACAATCACCCGCCATAATTCAATAATTACGATTGCTGCACATACACCCACCATCGTCCCATTGAATACAACAATTCAAATTCCGCTAGCGACCACATACGTTCCACAGCACTATACTCGTCATTAGCCAACACTGCACGCTCCAAACAGCTGACACTCAGATTCTTATACGTGCGTGTTTCACGGTCCGAATTACATAAATTTGGTGCGATTGACGTGAGTTGCCCAAGCATTCCTTGCATAGCTAAAGTCCGGAAAAACTCCACGGAGCAGCAATACCTGTCACAATGGTAGGTTCATACATTATAGGTAGTATATTGTCATCAGCAACAGGAATGCTCTATACATGTGACCGTTTGGAGGTTAAATTTGGCTCGTTTGCAGCCCCCCGTCTTCATATATTTAATTTATAAACCCGCTCTTTTATTGCAGTACAAATTGGCTGCCTTAGCGCGCGAGCGCGCATGTTTCATTACGTATCAATTAGCTAGCTACAACCTGCAACAGCAACCGGTGAGTATCAATCAATTCAATTATTATCTAGAGTCAAGATCTTATATAGTTTATTGTTTGCTCGACTTATAGCAACGGCTCTATAGCTCACCTGGACGCCGGCCCGGATTCTTTTCGCAATTTATTGATAATGTGCGGAGTGAAATGGACAAGAACAAAGAGATGAAAGATAGCATAAAAAAGTTTCGAGAGGAGGCGCAAAAATTGGAACAATCAGATGCGTTAAAATCGGCGAGACAAAAGTTCAATATAGTTGAATCCGAGGCGCAAAAGTCTTCCAACATATTGAAAGAGCAATTGGGTGCCATCAAAGAAAAGGTCGGCGATGTTCTGGACGATGCCTCCAAATCGGATTTGGCCAAGAAAGTTTCCGAGGAGCTCTCCAAAACGGCGAAAGGTGTCACCGATACCATTTCGGATACCAGCGGTAAATTGGGACAGTCTGGCGCCTTCCAAGCCATTTCCGATACAACGAAATTAATCAAAAAGGAAATGAATGAGACGAGCATAGAAAACCGCGTCTATTGCTCGCCCGTGAAGTTGCGAAAACGCGTTCAAGTGGACCTGTCCGACAGCTCGCGGGTTGTAGAAGCAAATACGGAAGCATTAGGTAAGCCAAATAACTGACTTTGCTTAGAAATGTATTAATGATTTACTTTGTAGGCTTGGAGCTTCACAAGGACTCGAAGTTCTACCAGTCGTGGGAGAATTTTAAGAACAATAATACATATGTGAATAAAGTACTTGATTGGAAAGTAAAGTACGACGAATCGGAGAATCCTGTCATTCGAGCCTCCCGTCTGCTCACAGACAAGGTATCCGACGTGATGGGCGGTCTGTTTTCAAAAACCGAGCTGTCTGAGACGATGACCGAACTAGTCAAAATCGATCCGAACTTTGATCAGAAGCAGTTTTTGCATGATTGCGAAAAGGACATTATTCCCAATGTTTTGGAGGCTATTGTGCGAGGGGATCTGGAAATTCTAAAGGACTGGTGCTTCGAAAGCACGTACAATATAATTGCGACGCCCATAACACAAGCGAAAAAGGCCGGCCTATATCTGGACTCCAAGATCCTCGACATTGAAAACATTGAGCTGGCCATGGGCAAAGTCATGGAGCAAGGACCCGTGCTGATAATCACGTTCCAGGCGCAACAAATCATGTGCGTGAGGGATCAGAAGGGCCAAGTGGTCGAAGGGGATCCGGAAAAGGTAATGCGCGTGCATTACGTGTGGGTGCTGTGCCGTGACAGAAACGAACTCAATCCCAAGGCCGCTTGGCGACTGATGGAGCTGTCAGCCAACAGTCAGGAGCAATTTGTTTAAACGTGCTGCACACAATTTACCACTAAGCAGTTTAAGTTTCTCATCATCCCAGACACTAGACAGACAAACGACAGACTCTTCTACTTTAACGTAGCAGTTGGTTTTCCTTTTCTTCATATGTGTGCAAAAGTTTCGCTTTTATACTTCTACTACTTCGAAGATTATTTTGCCAACTGCTGGTCGCGTGCTTTTGCCCAGCCAAGCCGGGGCTGCTGGTCGGTTTCCTAGCTTATCTGTGATGCAGTAGATTGCTGACTTGGCTATGCACCTGGCACGCGGCTCTGACGGACTACGGTCATCGTCGGCCACGCTACACCCTGACCGCCCATTCATGGCGCTATATATGTTGTATATTTTATCCTATCTTGTAAGCTGTATATTAAACCGTGAGCTTGGGTGCTCAGAGTGCGGCGTGGCCGGCGGCGCTCGGAGGCCGCAAGTGATTGGCCCAAATTTAAATGTTGAAGCTGAAAGTGCAAGCAATTTGTAATTCTTAAGTTAAATTGTTGAGTATAGGAGATTTGTTAATACTTTTAAGGCCAGCCTATGCAAACATCTTAGGCATAGACATAAATTCACTGTACCGAATAGCTGAAACTAAAGAGCCACATTCATCAATTAACACACTTATTATTTGTAAAAACATTGCTACACGTTTTAAAAGTCTAGCATATTTAATAATAAATACAAAAGTCTTTGAAATACATTCAATTGCATTGTTATTGATATTTTGACTAAAATCTGGGTTATTAAAACTAAATGTACCAAATAAAATATAGGTACGAAATGTACCATTAATTTATCAACATTAATGTTGATTCTGAAAAGCCTGAAATGCTAAATCTAAATTCTAAAACAGCTTAGCTATAATAAATACATATATTAAATAAAAACAAGTAATCTTGTATAATGAATAAAAACAAGTATACTTATACATAATATAATAAAATATATTTAAAAAAAAAAAGTACCAGTAAATTTCCAACGGATGTGGCAACGCTTTTGAACTGGTTTTTCAAAACAAACTAAGTATGTACTCTTTTTCGTGCGCTTTGTTCATTTAACTTGAACTTGACGTACGCTCTCTCTCGCGCTGTCTCTCTGTCTTTCGTTCTCAAAAGCTTTTTTAATGCAGACCAATGAAATTAACTCTGTGCGCTCGTTTAGTCTTCAAACGGAACTCATCGTGAGCGCACGCGCAAAAACTTTCCGGGCGAGAAGTTCGTGAATGATCGAAGTGTTTTATGTTTAAATAATTGGAAGCCAAATATCCCAAAGCTTACTCACCTAACCAATAATCAGTTGACGCACCTGACTGAATATTATTTAATTTACGACCGAGTGATAAGCGAATTAATTAACGATAGATAAAAAAAAGTTTCCAGATAAGTCAAACGAAAATGCGTGTCATCAACGGTTTAACATTCTGCAGTTTCTTGCTTTTGGCGCTTCTGACGACGGGTTTCTGTAAGTACATAAACACACACGCACACACACACATAGATATTCATATATGTATATGTGTACGTACATACATACATACATCACGGCATAGACAGATAGCCAAGGCACACTTAAAATATCCACACAGCGTCTCAGTATTTATTTTGCCACTCTTGCATTATCTGGAAACTAGTTTCCAATGCAGCTGGAAGGCTGGCCAGAGGCAGATACTCTCGGTCTTACCCTTTGCCTTCCACGTTAACGTTAACGGGTCTCTGATGCGGGTCCAGTTTGCAAGCCCAGTTTACAGCGCATAAATATGGCTTTTTATTATGCCAGTTCAGTCGGTGGCCAAGAGACCAGAGCACTTAATATCAAGGCCGTACTTATAAAACTCATATGTATATTTAGAGATATTAGTAATGTGTAACTGCGTGCTTTGGCTTCCTTATAAAATTGCCCTACGGTTAACCTGATAAGAAAATGTTCGCGATTCTGATAACATGCACTGTCTATGATAAGCAATTGATTCACGCGTAATGTATTTTGTTTTCTTCATGCTATATTTAGTTATAGTTAGCAACTAAATAGTATTTATTCAAGGCCCACAAATGGACATATTGGGGGCAACCTTTATTTGAATTATTCGCAAACCTTAATTTCTCCACGCGTTTTCGGGGCGATTTATGCGCGTCTTATGCGTTTCGCATGCCAAACAGATTTGAGAAACAAACGCGACTTTGTTATTGGGAATGTGTTTATTTGCTGGTGTCATCTAATATACAAAAGTATATAGAAACATATATGTATATATGAATGTGTATATATAGACTGGTTTCGTTATTAAGCTTGCCGGTTGAGTTTGTCGGGTCTGCATGTTTCTTTGTTTGCCCCAAAAGCATCTCCATTAAAAAAAGGCCAGTTTCTTCTGAGAAGTCGGAGCTCAGAATATGTTTCTAGGCAAGATAAATATTTTGATTGGCCCAATAAAAATACATACATATGTAGGCGCGAATTGTTTTAGAGTCGCACAAGTTGTGCAAATATTTATAAGCTGTCTGTGAAAGAGACGCCTTTCAAGGAAAATGCCATGACCAAGTAATTTTTTGTTGTTTTTTATGTATATTTATAAATCTTGATCTTTTGTGCTTAATTGCGTTTCTTGCAGCTCATGCCAAACCCTTGGAAGAACCGAAGAAAACTGACACCGAGCTAAGTGATTCGAATGGGCAGGCAGCCAAAAATAAAACAGCTGTCAGCGCTGGCGAGGAGGTAAGCTAATCCCTAACGAGACCCCGAGTAACTGGGACACCAATATCATACAAAAGACCGGCCTTAACTGAGGTGCCTGAATGACTGAATGACTGACTGACTAACTGACTAACTGACTAACTGACTAACTGACTGTCTGTCTGGCTGACGGAGCAGCAGAGCACAGCTGAAATGTAATGTGATATGAGGGCTATGCAGCTCGGCCGGTTTATTATTAAAACAGAACCGGAAATTTACGCTTTAAAGACATTTTTTATTTATTTTCACTTTGATTAAATGCGAAAACCGCAATAAAGACACGCGCGCGCCGCTTGCCTTATAAGGCTCAAACGCACGTTACGACCATTTGCATGAAATTAAAAAAGAGAAAAAGAAAAACAAAGCTGAAGAAGTCTCCGATGAGGGTTTTTAGCGTCTTAGTCACGAAATTCCATAAAAAATTGAGTTATAATTGAACGAGACAATGTGGATACCCCAAATGCTTCCACCTGATCAGCGAGCTTTGTCGTCATGGCTATGACTCAGCCTAAGCTCAAAGCCAACAGCCCAGAGCCCAGTGCGAATCGCTTTAAGCCCGCATTCTAGGTAATTTCTGTGACGTTTCAATGCCGCATTCTTGGTTAAACGAACTAAAGTTTAAGGCGACTCGCATGCGATTTCACCTGTTCAAATAGCGGATCACTTTCCACCCATAAAATAGTCTATCATTTTTATTGCGGCTTATGATAATATGTATTTTGTTATGACTGTCGCTACTGAATAATTGAAGCGCGGCCGTAGAGAAACATGATCTGGAAAACAGAATAATGACAAGTCACGTAGCAGCATTTGTTGTCGAGAACCAACAAGTTGACTTTATTCAATTACAGACCTGACCAGACCAGACCAGACCTGATCTGTTTGCTTTAACTTACAACCTCTGGGTCAGTCGAAGGCCTAGAAAATAGAATAAGTTATACAATCCGAATGCGAAATTGCAACATGCAACGTGTTCCTAATAACAGCAATCATCCGTTTGCTTAAGTTCAAGAGTTAACGAGTAAAGAACAAGTAAGAAAGCTCTAGTCGAGACTGCTCGACTAGGAAATCCCCTGAACCCTTTGGAGAACTGATATTTCAATAATTCTTCACGTCTTTCTGACACACACTCACACACCCATACACATAGGCACGCACGCATAAATACGCATGGGCTGCAGTGTGGATTTATATTGTGATTATATCATTAATATGCGTGTATACATACATATATAGGTAAAACGAAGCTAGAATGCTCACAGCAGTAGAGAGCGTTCCCATTGCTCCCTTAAAGGTCAACTGGAACGAGCTCTACCTGCCGTCGGGCTCAACATTGAAAGAGACAGTGCTTGAGTAAAAGTGGCCCTATATAAAGGGCAGCAGCTGCAGCATTTCTTCAGTCAGTCTTCAGTCTTCGTCCAGGCCTGGTGGGGGTCAGCGCACTAAAGTGAAGTAGAGTGTGTGAATTATAAGCATTAAAGGCGTAGAGGAATTACGTAAAGGTAATACGTAGAGGAATTACGTAAGGAATTACGTAAAGGAAATAAGTAGAGGAAATACTTAGAAGAAAGAGGAATTATTTAGCGGAAATACTTGGAAGCAATATTTACAGAACATGTTTAGAAGAAATACTTCGAAATACACAGAGGAAATACTTAGAAGAAATAGACAGAGGAAGAGTGCCAAGAATATATGAACATATGTATATATTTTGTGGGGTCTGCCACGCCTCCTTCTGCCTGTTACATTCATTTCAACAAAACCATTATAACCTGATTTCCCATTTTCAATGGGTTCAGGGTATAAAAAGCTGCAATTATATATGATCCACATTTGAAATGTTTTAGTTCAAGGCCTAACTATACTTGAAATGTCGAGCTCTTTCACTTCCGTACCAGCATATTATTAGTCAGAGTATAAATTTGGAAGATTTAGCGACTTTTGCCCTCTCAAACATATTTCTTATTATACTTAATAGAGTAAACACAAAATAAATAATAAATATATGTATAAGTAGACTGTAGGCAATCTTTTTATTACCCATGGGCGTGACTAATCTAAAAAAATTATACCCGATAAATAAAAGTGCAGCCTCAAATCGGTTTTGTAATTTTAAGTTCAACCCTCCGGATGTGAATGAGTCACCATTGATCTCACCCGCATATATGTATGTAAAACCTTTTAACTTATTTGGGGCATAAACAGGAAATATCGATGTTTGAATTTATTCAAACTGATTTTGTACCCAAAATAAAAGAAGAGTATTAGTAAATCAGTTTTCATTCTAACTAACGTTGACACAGACTCAATTCATATTTGAATCAATTAATTAGCTATTCAGACGCTGAATTAATTAATTTAATTTAAAAACGATTAGTTGTCAAGATTGTGACGTCAAGAAACTGTGAAAACTGATCGAGCATAAATTATATGGCATGCCAGCCATTGAAAATGTTGAAATTGAAATTCACTCACGCGCCAACGTCGACCCACATGCAGCCGGACAGACAGACAGACATGTGTACACCCAAATTGATATGCCTAGCTTTGTTATAAAAGGGTATCTAACGGTTCTATTTTATTTGTATTTGTAGCTAAAAACTGCAACGAATTTGGCGCTTGCTGGCAACTATAAATACGACGTGGAAATACTTGAGTCTGGCGACAACGAGGATGATGATAGGGATAGCAGCGAGGAGCTGGAGGAGCGTTTCAGAGGCCACGGCATATTCAACACGGACACCGATACTTTCATAGCTGAAAATATTGAGATGACGCCCGTGGATGTGGATTCGAGTGCCATTAGCGAGAGCCACATGCTGCTTAGCATTGTATTGGTGGTCGTGGCTCTGGTGTCGGTGTGTGTATACGCCGGACTCGTTATATGGAGATCGCACCTGGAGTACGTAGCACAAGTGCTAGAATATATTTACAATTATTTAATCTATAATCTCTTCTCCAGGCAACGCTATGGCATGCGCGAGAGACTCGTTAATCGGGATGTGGACGAGGAGGGCGTTGACGACCCGGATCATTATGTGTCATATCCTCACACACTGAGCCCCTACGCGCCAACAACAACGACAGCTACGATTCGCTCGTAGTCTGGTGTCGATTTTTGTGTGGGATGAGATTCATTAGCGCTTAATTTTATTTTAAATTGCACTTGATAACGTCGCCTGCATTTACACACCTGTGCGTGTGTGTATGAGAGGTGAACGGGTGTTTTATGTGCATTGTCAATTAACTAACACATACATAATCGCGCGTTGAATAACAATACTAAAGTTCATCTTAGAATATGAGGGTCGCTGAACGGTAAAATGTTTTCGCCCGCAGTTTGATATGCCAATTAGTTTTAAGCTTCTGTGATATTGTTCTAGAGACTCTTTTTAATTAACATCATGCTCAGAGTCAGAAACTAAAGTATTTTGTAAAAAAAAAAAACATTAATTTTATAAAGGTGCATTAAACGAAATTAAAATCAAATTTATCTAAGAGATTAATTTTTGAAATTACCAAAATGAATAATTAAACTTGCTGTTTTGCGTTTACAGACTCAGTTTTGCGTAGATGAGCGCGTCACCTGTTAGCCAATAACATGACTGTTGGATTACAGGGCGTATACTGTATGCAAAGTTAATAAAAATAATATTGGCAGATTGTGTGGAAAAATATACACATAGAAATATATTTATACGGTGATTGTTTAATTACTTTCAAATACATAATATGCTCACAAGTTTGTATCAGAAAAATTGTGATGTATTGCAAATGACTTTGATTGGAATATTATTGTTAACATATTTGCTCCTCTTCTGTTCCGACTACTCCACAGCTAACAGACTCATGCAACAGCTGTTTTTCTTAGCGATTTGCACTTTGAACTTGTGCTTGTTTCGTCAAAGTGTGTCAAACATAAATACGCGTGTCTCGATCTATATACCTGCAGTGGTGGTGTTTGCCCTAAATTGCCATTCAATACTCTTTGCTTGACTCAACATAAGGTGCGCGCTCTTAAGTCATAAAGTAGGTACAACGCTGCAACTGTAATACTAGCCTCCAACAGGGGCAACATTTTGCCACAGTATGAAAGTGTTCTAAGGCAACTCGTATTCTCATCGGTATGACTGTTAATTGGCAGCTCTGTTCGATGTCTGCTTCTTCACTCGCACAGCTGAGAATTGACTGTGGCGTGTTATTGCTGCTCTATCGCACTTGCTTCGAACATTTGCCCCCAGAATGCACAAGTCCTCGCGCAACCGAAGCAGCCACGAGAGAAGCTGGACCCCTCTCGTATATTTACTTAGTTTATGCTGCCGTTCGAATACGAATACGAATGCGATTGCGAACGCGAATGCGCACTCTAGTCGAACAGTTTCATTGATAAGAAAGCAAGTGAAAGTCTCTCGGCAGAGACACGAGAACGTCCGCCAGTACACAATTGTCCGTCGCTGTCGCTGCAGGCAGAGCATTGCGCAGAGCAGCGTGAAGTGTGTGCAGTGTGAAGATTGTCTCCGAATAGTGCGAAAGCTCTGACGCGCTATCCGTGTAGCTGTAGACGCGGCTTGCAGCACACGTTGTGCTGTAATTAATTTAGTTGCGTGGCTTAATTTTGTTGCCGCTGTTGTCGCTTTGATTGTTCAAATTGCCGTTCGCTTTTTAGCAGTGTATGCCTGTGCCGTGTGTGTATGTGCCCGTGTGTTTATCCCTGCTGCTGCGCGTGCATGTGTGTGTGTATGCGTGGGCGCTTTTGTATCAATTAACGGTATAAGCAAAGCATCGTTTCCGACGCTATTGTTTTTGTGCTTCCTTGCGTGCTTCCTTCACCCATAGCTCAAGCCCGTGCCTGTGCCAACAGCAGTATTTAGACAACATCATCAGCAGGCAAACGAAAGGAAAACAGCATCATGACGCACTGGGAGGACTTCTACAATACACATCTGCCGCCCGCAGACTTCGAGGATAATCGGTCGCTGCTCAAGGAGTTCTGCGAGCGACACAATAAGCTCCAGAACCGCATTGTGCTCGTCACGGTAAGCACTCGCTAATCCCAGACCTTTGCCTGAAGACAACCCAAATCCCCTCATTAAGCCCCCGTTAATGAACTGACCAGACCCACTTCTAATCTCCAATCCATCTCTTTCGCACAGTCGGGCGGCACTACTGTCCCACTGGAGCACAATACGGTGCGCTTCGTAGATAACTTCAGCGCTGGCACGCGCGGCTCGGCGAGTGCCGAGTACTTCCTGGATCATGATTATGCCGTTATCTTTATGCATCGCCACAAATCCCTGGAGCCCTTCACGCGCCACTTTACCGGGCAACAGTTCTTCGACATGCTCGACATAGCGGACAACAGCCAGAGCTCCACGATAGCCATCAAGCCGGACTCGGTGGATGTGTTTGCGCCCGTACTGGCGAAATACAAGATTGCGCGCGAGACCCAAATGATTCTCTACGTCACCTTCACCAGCGTGGTTGACTACATGTGGCTGCTGCGCGCCGCCTGCGAGTGCCTGGCTGCGTTCGAGGAGCGCGCCGTGTTATATTTGGCCGCTGCCGTATCAGATTTCTACATACCCGAGGACATGATGGTGAGTCGAGCCGATGGCACGGTTGGTCATATGGGAAATCTTGTAATTGATTGCACTCGTCATTCAATGACTGGCGTCGCCAGTCGCCCATCGTCCATGGGCCATCGCCAGTCGCCAGTCGCCGGTTTCAGTTGCCTGTAAATTGCTTTTTATCGATTTGCCATGTTGATTGTGGGCTCTGGGCTTGACATATTTTCTCTGCACATATTTGACGTCAGCCCCAGTAGGAGCAGCAGTAAGGCTCGGGAGCAAATGACAGCAGCTGTAGTGGGAGTACGAGGAGCAGGGGCAGCTATATTACAAGTGATTGAAGGAGCAGCAGCTGGAGCAGTCGACAGCAGCTGATGTGGGAGTACCAGCAGGAGTAGCAGTAGCAGAGCTCGAGAGCAGTGACAGCAACTGTAGTAGGAATAACAGAAGGAGCGGCAGAGGCTTGGGAACAGTCGACGGCCAATGTAGTGGGAGTAGTGATGCTCGGGAGCAGTCAACAGCAGCTTAAAGTCAACTATTGCTCCTGACAAGCTGTTCCCTTGCCTCAGTATCAAATGCCTGTCAACGGCAGAGACTTACATAGTCTACACCCACGCCGACATACAGATGCACGGCTGTCTATCCTATCTATTGGCGTCCTTGCAGCAGCCTTTCTACTGTCATCGTGTCTTTAATTTGATTTGCATAATTTTGCTTGTTATGTGTCCATGTGGCCATGTGGCATGTTGCATGTAACCACTTCCCATCTACTGCCCAGTCAGTCTTCATTTTCCTTTTTACTGTTACACTGATTTACATGTTCATGCAGCTTTCGTTTGCATCCTCTGCCTCTGACATAGTCCACCTGTCTCCTTCAGCTGCAACCACCACAATCGTTCTGCCTGTCCACCTGTCCGCCTGTCTCCTCCATTTGCTCCTCCTCCTCCTCCCCATTCGCTGCCTGTCAGCTGACTCTGTAGCGCTTACATATTCAGGTGCTCAACGGCAAAAGGTTTTCAAGTACATGCATCAAACGCTCATTGCTGGAGGCGTTCGTCGTCGCGCCGCTAGCTGCTTGCAATTTTCACCTACTCTACACAAACTTACAGACAGTGAAAAATAGTATATAAACGATATACATACAATACGTATGTGCAGGTGGTGCAAGTGTTGGGGCAGGTAAACGGAAAGTTTTCCACTTGTCGCCCACCTTTCGGTCGTTCAGCCTCTCAGCTCCTCCGTGCTGGCATTTGCAACGCTCTATTTCCGTTTAGCTCGTGCATTTCCGCTCGGCCTCATGCTTGAGGCGCTCCCTGCCGTGTCAGTGTGTGGTTGTTGCTCTGGTGGTTGCTGGGGCGTTAGCCACAAATCGTTCGCTTGATTGAATTGTTGAATGTGCTCGGCAAACCCTTCGCCTGGCTCTTTCCAGCCCCATGATGGATATAGCCCGATGATGTGTGTACATTGAAATTTATGCGCATATCTTAGGCTAAGCTCTACCCTGGCATTCTAGCGAAGGTCCTTGCTGCCTGACAGCTGATTTGTCAACAGAAATGCGCATAGTTTGCATAATGCCCGAGTGCATCCACACAGGATTGCCTGTGCCGCAACCACAAGCTCATCCAAATGGGGCTTAAATATCACTTGGATACATGTGCGCGCTAAGTGGAAAACAGAAACGACGTCTTTCACCTGAGAATTCCCCTAAAATGTTTACAGTTCAGTTAGCACTTGCACGGGCGTTTTACAGCCACTTGCTTTGCCAGGCTCAAGGACAACATTTAATTTCGCGAAGGCAAAACACCTTCCAGCTTAAAGTAAATTTTATGCAAATGTGGCAAAACCAGTAAGGATGTTGTGGGGGGCAAACACCGTTGCTTAAGTAAATTCTAATAAGCCAAAAACAACACGAAGAAATTATAAATGTAAACTACACGAACAAAATGAAGCCAAGACAAAGTTAAGCAAAGACTGAGAGCGAGAGAGATAAATGGTATTAACAGTGAGAACAAACAGTAAAGGCAACGTGCTCAAATCCTCAAATCAAATCAAAAGATTTTACAAGAGCACGCATGAACACACATAAAGAGACAGCGACTTATACAGTTATTTTGAGGCACTATTACTCACGCATACACGCATACACACACACACACACAAACACACACACACACACACACACACACACACACACACACAGGGTACAATGACACAGCCTCAAAGCACAATGAGTGCGAGCGAGTGAGCGAGCGAGCGAATTTGCAAGGGAAAGGGAAACTGAATAAGTAACCAAATTCAATGTCAACAGCTGTTGGCAGTTCTTAAAAGCAAGCACAACAAGTAAAAACGGTCTAGCTCGCATCAGCGCGACAATGGGAAACCCTGTAAATTGTTGTTTCTTCAAAGTATTGTGCATAACATAGCATAAAGTGAACTCTTTAATGTCTTTGTTTAAATTAGAATGTGATACTTGAGACGGAGTTGGGATTGTATGTGTGTATGTGTGCATATATGCAAATGAGTTTCGAGGTCTTTGCACAATGCTTTTGTATTAGATTGTCTGACAAAATTTATTTAGTTCGAATTTTTAGAATTAGTTTAGAATTGATTTCAGCTTTTACATAAGCTCTGCATAAGAACATTATTTATTATTTTTTGACAATAGAAAGTATATTTAAATATCAAATGGATCCAAATAATGATTATACAATATAAAGGACATACTAATCATCAAATATTGAAGAACAAAAAGTGTAGTGTAATATTTGAACTATCAATTTATTTCATTTTAGCTTTAGTTTTAGTTTTCAAGCCTTTTAAAATAATCAAAGCAATATTAAAAGTGTCTAATATATCTTTCTAATTAATTAATACAGATAATATTAAATAGAAATACTGGTCATATTAAATGCAAAGTTGGACTTTGTCATAGTTGATTAATTTGTTTAAATAAAACCAAATCCATTTCATAAGTAGCATAGTTTTTAAAGAGATATAACTAGATAAGCTTTCCATAATATCAAACTAGTTCCATTAGACTCTATTCCAGCGACTCTAACGTAGAGCACACAGTTTTACTTTCTTCTCTCTTTCTAAGTGAACACAAATTTGCACAAAATTAAACTACCTTATCTACATACTCCCCAGTCATAGAGCATAAAAACTTATTGCCTCAAGCAGCTTAAAGTTCGAATTAGCAGAAGAGTCGACTGCGACTGACGACGACAGCAACGGCGACAGCGACAGCGACGTTGGCGTTGGCGTTGCGCAATTGTCAATGTCGCTCTGGTTCGTCTTCGTTGTCAGGCTTAATGCCTTGCAGCTAGGCTTTTCATTTTGCTCAGCGGCCGCACAATGTCCTGGCTACTTAGCTTCGTCCTTCTAGCTGTCCATTCTGGCTGTCTGAAAATTGCTTTGTGCGCGCACTGAATGAACGAACGAACGAACGAATGAATGAATGAATGAATGGCCAGCAATTGAAAAGGAGCTACCCTATCAGGGCATAGGGTATAATGTTCAACAAGTCGTCGGACATGTGCCAATGGCGCCCTCGCCCGCACCCTTAGTCGACGCATCGTATGTGCGGCATTTAAAGCGTCTTTAAGTCTGCTTTGCGGCAAATGAGCAGCGGGGCGACACGCTCGTCTCATTACGACTGAAATATGCTTTCAATTAGTTGTAATACATTTGCCATGTGGCAAGCGCCAAGAGCCAAGTGCCCGTAGCTTGTGCGAGGAGGGACGGCGTGGGGGTGTTAACCCTGGCCTTTTACTGTGCCGCGGCGCTGTCTGTGCGCAAGGACACATGAACTGGCTGTCGGTTCGTTAGTCTCTGTGAATGTGTATGTGTGTATTTGCATGGGTGTGTTGGCACTCCCTTTGGCTGTTTTTGCAATCTCATGGCAACATTCATACGCATCGTTGGCTTGTCATTCCATTAATATGCTAAACCGCTCACCGTTGCAGCCGACACACAAAATGCAATCGGGAGATGGCGCACCGACCATATCGCTGCAATTGGTGCCAAAAATGTTGGCGCCGCTCGCCAGTCTGTGGGTGCCGCACGCTTTTGTGGTGTCCTTCAAACTGGAAACGGACGAGAACCTATTGATTGTCAAGGCACGCGACAGCCTCAACAAATACAAGCATAAGGTAAGTGCTGTCAATCAGACACGCCAGCAATCCGAGCTGCACTAATCTCACCACTAATTTTCTTTCTTTCTCTCTCTCTCTTCCTTCCACTTAACCTTTCCGTCCGTAGTTGGTGATTGCCAACGTCCTTCAGACACGCAAGCATCGCGTTGTCTTTGTAACTCCAACAGATTCCTATGAGCTGCATTTGAGCCGCGAACAGGCGCTGCAGGGCCTGGAAATAGAAGAGCCCATTGTGGCCGACGTGGTAAGTACTTAACACCAACAACAACAACGACGACTGCCGACTGAACACGTGTCCTTTTATTCAATTTGCAGGTGCAGAAGCACAGCGACTTCATCAGCAGCGCCCAGCAGCGACAATGACCGTTGTCGATGCGCCGCCGGCAACACCAGCAACAGCAACATCAACAGCACCAGCAACACCAGCAGCAATACCGTCAGCTGGCAATTGGCGGCGGCAGCAGCAGCAGCAACGATGACACCGCCGAGGCAACGGACTATTGCGTGACCAGTTCGCATTATTGTCGCGTCCTAAATCCTGGCACGCCAACATTCGGCCGCAAATATTGAACAGGTTATAGCGCCAAGTCCATTTGCATAGCCCTTACCTTTAGGTTGTAGTTATTATCTATACTATTTATGGTTAATATCTATCTATTTATGGTCACGCCCTAGTTAGCCCGACCATAATTGATGGAGATGATGGTGGTTAACATGTTTTTTTGTATTTTGTATGTGTATTTTGTTTTTCTCTTTCTTTTCCTTTGTACTTTTGTTGTTGTTCATGTATATTTGGTTTATCGTTGCCTGTTTGAAAAATGATGTCACCTACATAACAAATTGTCTTCTCCAATGCTCGAATCCCATTTTTGTCATTGCTGTCATCAAGCATACGCACCGTGTTGCCCGCATTGAGATCATCAATTATCTGTTTTGTTTATGCTTGAAAGAGGGGAGGGGGAGGGAATCGCGTAACTACCCACACACACACACCCACACACACACAGTGTGCACCTACACTTATGCAGCGGCTTCATGAAACAGCAATTTGCAGGCTGGCCCTGGCGGCTGTCGGTTGCAGGCATTGCGACAATTGATTTACAAGCCGTGCATAGCAATAACTACAACAACAACGGCAACAACATAAACAACAACAGCAACAACAGCTGTGGCAGGACCTGCCAAATGTCCTTGGCTGTGGAAATTTATAGTGGCGTATACTTAATGCCTTGACGCTTGTCTGGCTCAAGCAGGTCAAGTGGCGTCTAAAGGTCAGTTTCAAATACACTACACAACACACTTAACACACACACACACACACACATAACATGAACTTGTGACAGCTGCCAGTGGCAAATTAAAATTTAATTGGGTAAAAAAAAAAGCAAATGAAAAACAACTGAACAGAGCCAGCAAGGAAAACTAATTAACGCAGCGCCCGCAAACCGAGGGCCACAACACGGAATACTTGTGTAGCGCGAACAAAGCAGGAACCAACGCAGACAGCACGGACCGTAGACAGAGTGGCAGAGTACCGCTCGGTCCTTGGGTTTTGGTTTTCTTTTTTGGGTTCTGGACGTTGGGTTCTGGGTTACTCGAGCCTTTTTTGCACATGTTTATTGCATGTTCTGTTGCTGGCGCCTTTTATCTACGGCTTTGCCGCCTAATCTACCTGCCTTAACTGTTCCCTGGTTGTGGCGTGTGCGGCCGAAGGTCCAAAGCCGACGCCACTTCCGGCCACATTTTCGGTTTTTGTTTCAGCCCCAAACTAGGCAACAAGATTTTTTTTGTTTGTGTTTTTAGACTTATTCACGAAAGTGAAATGAGTATATTGGCATGTCATTAGAGGCGTGACATATCGAAAAATACTCTGTAATGCCGAAAAATGAAGTGTCTGAGCCCAGTAGAGGCGTGGCAAATCGAGAAAAACTGTATTTTCTACAGTATTAGAGCTAAACTTAGCTACTAAATTGCTGATGGTATGTGAATGAGTATTCTGCAGTTGGTAACGCCCGACTGCAACGTTCTTACTTGCTGTCGACTCGTTTGGCAGCTGTAGCGTAATATTTAACAACTTTTTTTCTTCTCCTTAATGCCTGTGCGTGCGTAAGTGTGTGTGATGGGCTGTGCTGATGCGTGTGTGTGTGTGTGTGTGTGTGTGTGTGTGTGTGTGTGTGTGTGTGTGTGTGTGTGTGTGTGTGTGTGTGTGTGTGTGTGTGTGTGTGTGTGTGTGTGTGTGTGTGTGTGTGTGTGTGTGTGTGTGTGTGTGTGTGTGTGTGTGTGTGTGTGTGTGTGTGTGTGTGTGTGTGTGTGTGGATGTGCTTGAGTGTGTAAATGTGCATCAAATTAGATTTTATTGCGTTCACACGTACAGCACGCATACATGGAAAGCCAACGAATCGAGGGAAGACCCAATTTTTATGCCCGAGGCAAGCGATCCAAATTTATTATTAGCGAGTTCTCTTTGGCCAAACCACACTCAGTGTTGTCTTGCGATCCGTGACGAATGCCCTTGAAAATTGGGAACTTTTGTGACACTGAAATATGTGTATTTATCTATATCTCCAGGCCTAACATATTGGACACATATGTTTAGACATAAAAAGAAGCCTACTTTAAGCTTATAGCCGGCTGCCATTTTTCGTATTTGCTGGATTGTTTTTATTGCGCACACATGGACATAGCCAAACACACACACACACACACACACAGACTTATTCGCATATCAAATGGACGCAATTCCTGCAGGCTGCCACGCCCCCTCCCCCATCTAACACTGACCCCAAAGTCTCCTGCTGTTGCGCTGCCTCCGAGTATCGATTGCGCATTTAAAATACGTATAAACATAAAAATTCAGCTCGCCAGCTGAAATATGTATACGAGATTGGTGCAGCTAATTAGCCAAGATTGGGAAAGTGTGCTCATTAGGCAGCTTAGAGGCTGTGCTCTGATTAATTTCTAATTAAGCCAATTCTCAGCTTTCATTGAGTCGCAACTATGGTGAGCGGGCGAGCGTCGTACTCATTTAAAGTTAAAGAGTTTATGTGTAAATTATGTAAAGAACTTTTCATATCCATTTTTTATGACTGAATTCCCATTTCGATATTGAAACTTTGAGAACTTTGTAATCTGTTTGTATGTGAGTAATGATTTTTTTTAGAAAGGTTATCGAGAGTCCTACTAATAAATTGATGTAAAACGAGTTTACTTAAGGCATCTAATTTAAACTTTCTAAATATATAAATACAAATATATAGAACAACTTCTGTCCTAACACTAACACTTAACTAGGTAAGATATGTTTTGAAGAAACTATTACGAATTGTTAGGAAAGAAAACTAAAAATGATTCGAATCGTCTAAATTCAAATTGTCAGAACAGAAACAGGTTTAAAAAAAAAAAAAAGAAGAGAATATAACCAACAGAAACAAAGAAAAACGAACCAATTCTTCAGTGTTTTAATATTCTGAGCAATCGGACCAAAAAAAATACAAATCAAATAAAAACGAAATAGAGTTTGAAGTATACATATATCAGAAAATATTTTACATTAAATTGATAAAATATATATATATACAGCATAAAGAAAATATATATATACATACTATATACATGTGTGGATTAACATTATAGATAAGTATTTATTAAATAAATCTAACTGTAAACATATATAACTCTATATATATTCTATACAAATTGCAAATTTATATCTAATTGTTATTCACCTTGGAAAATTGAAAGAAAAAACCTTTGCAGCAATCTATTTATTGTTGAAATCGGCCAAACTCTAAACAAACAAAAAATACATATTTAAAAATTGTTAACTTTCCAAACTAATCGCAATAACATGAAATCCAAAAAAAAAAATAATAATAAGAAATGTAAAACTGTTGTAAATTTTGTTTGGTTACTGAAATTTATTGATATATGAACACTAAATGTATATCTATGTATGTATGTCTATGAGTCAACATGTGTATAAACTGAATATTCAAAAAAAAATATATATATATATATATATATAAATAAAAATAAATAAATTTATATATATATGTATTTATTATATGATAATAAATAAAGCTGACGGAACAAATAGCTTTAAATGTTTAAAATTAAATATGTTTGTGTTTCACTTCAATGGGAATTATTGCGAAAGCTTATTATATGGCATATTAAACGGGAAAGTACACGTTTTAATATGCAACATGTAATATTGAATGTTTTTTAATCAAGAAAGTCGACCGCGATATACCACGGATTTATATTAAGAGATTTGTCAAAATTCTACGACATATACAGAAGTATATAGCCCTATCCCAGCGATTTCTGAATTAATCATTTTTATAGTAACATTAAATAATGTATTTTTAAATTTATAAATATATTTCTATATACGTCTCACATTTAAAAATCAAGATCTACATGACATAATTTTGTTTATTTTATTAAGTCTTTCAAGCCTCGCATTTTTGTTTGCACTCAATATACTTATTCTTCTTTAATATAGGGCGTCATTGAAGTACATGTAATTACATATGTAATTCCATGACGTTGTCGGACAGAGCTCTCAGTCTCATTTCACCAGTTGAGTAGAGCGATTATCCGAATCATAAATAACTGCAGCTTTTCTTATCGCTGTTAAAATGCGCGCGTATACAGATTTTCCACTTAAGTTATTAATACATATTTTCGTTGGAATCACTTTCTTCCGCAAATACGTTCATGGTGATAACTTGCACAAAATTTACGATTTTGACTGTCGATTTCTGGACTACCTTAACCAATCCGGCCTAAACTGCAGCTTCACGCGTCCAATAGAGAGCAGTTCCAATGCCAACTATCATCTGCAGTATCTCTCAGTCGATAAGCTCTGCCAGTTGTCCGAGCTCTCTTCCGATCGCATTGAGTGCAACTTTCGATCCGAAGACTTTAATAAGTTCCAAAATCAGTACAACTTTACGCTTCGCATAGTGGACGAAACGGGCAACCGAACAGAGAACATCTCCATCGATAGAGCGGACTGCATGGTGCTGGAACCACCCGGCACAGACATAGTCGAACTCAACAAAACCTCGAATTCAATATGCCTGCAATGGTCGAATAAGCGATTCGACAATCACAACTACGGCGTCGCCTGGGACTATCAGCTGGAGCCGCACGTCAGTGTGGCCTGGCGGGATCCTCAGTATGCCAGACTCAAGGAAACGTTTTGCCTTAACGGCTTGCCCGACGCCAATCAGGAGTACGAGCTGCGCATGCGACGTCGCATTAATACTGTCCACGCCCACTGGAGCGATTACTTCACATATCATTTTCGCACACAGCTCAAAGCCAGCCACTCTTCAGAATCAGCAAATCTCTCTCCAATAATCATTTTACTCTCCATAATTGTCTGCTTTAATTTGATATACTGATTAGCATGTAAATAAATAATATTTTATTTTTAATTTTACTTTGTGAGCAATAAACTGATAAGCTTAAGCGACGTCAGCGTTGCATTCTCTATTTTTGCTTATTCTCTTTTTCGCATGTCTTCAAGTCTTAAAGGTAACATCCTTAAAAAATGTTTAAAAATATTAACAAATGTTTTTTAGATGTAAATTCTTAATTTTAAAACATCTTTTTTTTTACCAAAGTTTTATTTTCTTTTGATTTTAAAATTACAATTTAATTTAGGAATCCCATAAAAATACATAAATATATAGCTCTATATACTAGTATATTTGCAGTTTGATCTTTAATACCTCATTGCCAGTATTACATACACGCTATCAATATAAAATACCTTGATAGCTTAGCGCTATCTTTCAATAAATATTGATATAATGAATTGATAGCACTTCTGATCGATATCTTCATATGTGCTCTTAAAAAATACAATTAGTAGGAAAGTTTTTCTTATCATACATATAACAATCGGTTGCATTCTTCGACCCAGTCTCTCTATTGCTGTCTATGAAAAGCTTTCGAGAGCTTTCAAAGCTATTTATAAGTTTGCTTTCGGCTTTATTAATCAATTCGCAAATTATTTGCCTTTGACAAGTTCAAGAACAGAATTAACTGACCTCATATAATATTACAGTGGTCTTTCTCCGATAAAGAATTTCTGCTATCGCTATTTCGCCTGATAAGATTATTATTTGTTGAAACTTGGAAAGTTTTGAGTGCGAAAACACTTGTAAATTTTATTAAAAATATTTTTGACTTTGTGCTTACAAATTATGAAGAAGCTCAGTCTGATTATTTTGCTATCTAAAGGCAAGAGTGATAAGGAAAGCTCATATTAACAAAAATTAGCAACCAACTTTTAAATGTATGTATGTATGTAATGTTTCTATTTGCCAAAGTACAATTCACTTATGAATATCTAAACAAAAAAAAAAAAAAACATGATATTATATTTTATTATATTTAATCTTAAGAGGAGGGTACTACTACTCAAACTCCTAAGTATTTCAAGTCACTTTATTGTCAGAAACACGAAGTTAACTTGAAATCTTTAACTTTGAACTTAATCAAGCTGCTACTGTTTATATACACACAATTCTTAGTAGTGACAATATGAAATATTAGTTCACTGTTATAGGAGTATAATTGTATGTATAAGAAATTTTAATCTAATATAGAATTTGGGCAAAAAATTGTCGTGAAGTTTTATTGCTTAAACATAGAGTTAGAATCGTTGCATTCAGGGCTGTTAATTATCAGATCTTAGTTTTTCAGGTCCGTAAACTTAAATTTGAGTGGTATATTTGGCTTGTTAATGAGCACTGAACGGAAAGCATTCTCTGTGGAATAGTTGAACTCGATCTTAAAGTTTCTCAGCAGCCTGCATATGCCAAGCTCTATTTCCATGTCCACAATGCGCTTGCCTACGCACATGCGGGGACCAAAGCCGAAGGGCAGAAATACAAAGGGATTTGTGATCTTTAGAGAATTCGCCGGGCACTTGCCCTCCGCGCTCGTCTCACTGCGCATCCAGCGTTCGGGTAGGTACTCCGAGGCGCGCGGGAAGTACTGATCGTTGTTCAAGCAGTTCAGGGGAATCATGGAGACAAATGTGCCCGCTGGCACCCTATAGCCACTCAGAATACAGTCACGACTTGTAGTACGGCCGTGGCCAATCACGAGGGGCATCAATCGCTGCGATTCCTTGAGGCAGGCGCGCAAGTAGGGCACGTTCTTCATGGACTCCTCAGTGAACTCGGAGTCCTTGTTGGGCAGCACGCGCATCGCTTCCTCACGCAGCTTCTCCTGTTTGTCTGGATTTTTGGCAAGGCACAGCATCAGAGCGGAAAATGTGCTCGAAGTCTATGGAATATTTATATTGAAGTGAATCAGTTCAGATTTTAATCTTTAATTTACCTACCGTATCAACGCCAGCCATGAGCATGTCCATGGCCATCACTACGGCCACCTTCTTGTCCATCTTCAGCAACTTCTCCAGCACGCTCTGTTCCTTTTCTGGACGCACTATGCCACGCTGGGCCTCTGCATTCAGTCGATCCAGAGCCTCATTCACATAGGCCGAGGTCACTTTCAGTATGTTGTCGTAGGCATTCAGCAGCTTCTTGAACTGTGACGTATGGAAGTACCTCCAGACCGAGGGCTGCATCTCGTAAATAGCTGCCAACGTCAAGAAGTCATCCATGCTTTTAAAGAGCAGACGGGCGTTTTCATCATTGTTCGACTCCTTGAGCAGGCCAAGCTGCTTGTCCAGTGCAACCACGGAGACCGATTCTAAGGTCCAGCAATTGATGTACTCCAAGAAATTGTCTGGCACCTCGAGCGTTGTGGGATCTCGGATGTCCTTAATGCTGTGGTGATCATACAAGTATAACTGTATTGAAGTGAGGGAATATAATAATCTACTTACCGATCGACAAATTCGCAGTTGACCTGAGACATCTTCTTGAAGTAGAGCCTCACATTCTTCGGCTGCATGAGCACGGGATTCACAATACTGCGGAATTCGCCCCATACCTTGCCTTGGGTGGGAATGAGTCCTTCGACGCCTTCAAAGAAATCCCTGCGGAACTGCTCACGATGGTATCTCAACGTATCACTGCCAGGTCTATGGGGCCACACGCCTTCGTTCCGATAGACGATCTCGAAGTCCTTTGGATTATAGGTAGTGAGCATCGGATCGCTGCCAAAAATCGAAGGCATCCGGAAGATGTCGCCGTAATCATCGCGCATTGCCAACACCAGCTGCGACATGTCCAGATTTTTATATTTGCCCCCGGGAAATGCCATGTTGAAGGTCAACGCGATGGAACTGGCACAGGGTATCTCCTCGTAGGGACGTGCCTGTTGCCACTCGACGTCATCTCTAGCCACGCTTGACTCCTTGACCGCAGCTGCAGTGCTTTGACAACGCTAGTGAGAAGGGGATGATAAGGAAGGCTGCTTCAATCTATACAAGATATCGCACACTCACCTGTTGCGTGCTAGAAAATACACCTAAAGCTTCGGCCACTTTTTGGGCCTTATTTATGGCCAAGTAATTGCGCACTTTTAACATTTTGCTTCTAGCCGCCTTCCTTAACTGCTTGCCTCTAAAACTGAACTAACTGTTTGCATTTTGATCTCTTAATGAAATCACCTCGAAAGCTGTTTTCTATTAAGTGGGTGTATATAGCAAAACAAATAAAAAGCTTTGCGAGCTTTCAAACAGCGTCTATTGAAAAGCAAACGGACCAATTGAATTTGAGCTGACGAGCTTTATGGCTTTATTCTGAATTTCGAACTTGCTTTTGTTTACAAATTCATTTTATGAATATAATCAATGTACCCGACTTGAATATAATAATCTATTAAGCTTGATATGCTTATGGCATAACTTTTATCGTGTGTTGAATAATTTACATTTTGAAACCGAAAACATGTTTTGAGAATAGATTTAAATAGATATATATAAGATTTATGTTATATTAATATATATATGTACATATATAAATAAATTTATTCTCATCTTATCAGTTATCAGTAAGTAAAAGCTTTTAATTACTGATAACATAATTATCAACAAAAGAATATTATTTATAGATTTAAATAAAGCAAAACAAAACAAAATAATAATAATTATATTTTTTATATGCAATAAATTATTTTATTAAATTTGCTCAACATTTATATGAATAATTTAGAAAATATGTATTTTATTTTACTTAAAAGATATTGACAAAATTAGAGCTAACTAGAATTAAATAGCCTACAAAAAGTACAGCAAATAATAACAACAATAGTATCACCCACCCTATGGAGGTATTTTATTTGCCATTCCGGCCAGCTTTGCCCCACTTCACAGACAATTATGGTCAGTGATACTACTGAGACTATGAAAAGAAATAATTATAATAATAATTATATCTAATAGAATATAGAATAGGATTTAGAATTCTTTCCACAACATTGGCAACGAAATGTATGCTTAGCCTGGGCACTGCGAGTGATTTCCCTAAGATAAGCTAATAGTAAATAGATTTTATTTTAGAAAGAGAGATAATATTTATTAAAATTAACACAAAGAACATGAAACGCTTTATGTAAAGAATAATTCGTAGTGCACATAGGTAATTTTGCTTTTTTGGAATAAATTCTAATTATTGTTTACCAAATTCAATCGATTAAATTTTGTTTATCTTGAATATATTTTATTTAAAAAAAACTGCGAGCTAAGCTAAATTCCTTAGTGTAGTTACTAAACCCAGTTATTATAAATACTCTGAAAAACTTTTCCCTTAGCATATCTATCTAGTACCAATATTTAAATCGCCAGAAAGCTACGCCTAAAATCAATGTCACAGGAATTGCGATAACGTCCAATTTTGCGATTGCTCATCTGGCGAAACCGGCGCATCGCTTCGTGTATTTCCTGCACACTTATGGGCTTAACCACCTCCATGCCCCGGCCCTGGGTTACCTCGGGACAGACATGCATCATAGAGGGACTGCCACCGGCAGAGGTGACGCGGCTGTAGGGTTCCGTGGTGCGGTTATCTGAGTTCAAGCGGGTCAGGATCGAGTAGTCCACAATTGCAGCAATGGTTTCGTGGGCCAGATAGGCCAAGATGTTCATCGTTGGCGTCGGTATCCGCAGATCAGCGGGTAAATCCAGAAATCTTCTGAACTTATTCTTGATCTTCTCGCCATGACGACAGTAGAACGAAGTTTTTCTCGCTTCATTAAATTCTAGATACTGTTGACCCGTGAGTATTTGGGAAATGCGATCGGCACGAAACAAACGACGCATGCGATCCTCGTCATGCAGCTCTTGCACCTCAATGGCTAGCTCTTCGTCCTCGTCTGGCTGCTCCAAATCGTCCATAAAGTCCTGCGGCCTGCCAGTGCGTATGCTCAGGAATCGCTTCAATATACGCATGTCCTTTAAGTGTTTTCGCATTCGCGCTATCTTCACGGGATGGTTTCGCATCAGAAACTCGAAGTCGGCTTGTGACGGGCAGGGATTTTGTTTGCGGCGCATTGCCACCAAAGAGGCTTCGTTAAATATCCCACGCAGTTGCTGCTGCAGTATCTGCTCCACCAGCTTCACGCTGGCAGTTCGCGGCTGATCGCTGTCGCCAAAGCTTCGCATTATGTCTGCAATTTCTGTGAGGAGCGAGACGGGTGCATCATCCGCAATTTGGGCGGATGCCATATTTGCATTTTGGGTTTGATTTTGGTTAGCAGCAGAAGATGTTACGTTCTGCAGCTGCTGAGATTGCGGCACGTTGCCGCTCTGCACCAATATCACCTGGCGATGCACGTGCACAGGTTTGTTGTCCTCGAGATTCTGCAACTGAGGTGTGCCGGGTGCAGATGTTGTCGATGCCATAATAGGTGAGGCGACGCCAATCGCATCACTGGCCGCAATGGACACTGAATTTTGGCGCATAACGCGCTTCGCCTGATAATTCATTATATTTCCAAATCAATAATGAATCTACATAGTTAGTAAAAAATCCTCTCGCGACACCAGATTGTATATAAACATATTATAAGAAAAATGAACTACAAAACAATATAAGAATGACTAGTTCATTGCCAGGGATGCAAAAATGACATCTGAGTTGAATTTGGTATATATTTTCTAAGCGTTTTTGCTTATATTTAATGAATAATAATAATAATAATAATAATTGAATGTCTTGGAAATTAATTAATACCATTAACTTTTGGCATTGACCATTCATACATATGGTTACTGCTGATGATCTAAAGCAAAAAAAAGAGGTGTCATCCACCATAATGAAGTATTTTTCAATGAACTACACATTGGATTCAGTCATCATTTATGGAAACTTAAGTTATCGACCCAAGCAGCTATCGTTAATCGATTGTCGCGCACCACCATTTTTGTTTGGACAATGGAGAATAATCACTGAAAATTATTTAAAGTAATATTAGTAATATAATCAAATTGACCGCCGCAAAAATGTTCAATGGCATGGTGAAGACCATACGTGATAGCATTGTGGGCACATACCCATCCTGTCATGTGAATTCGCGACTGGAAGAGCGTCGTGCTAAGCAGAGAGCGATGAGACAGGAGCGAAGGCGGAAGCCAGACAAACCAGACGATTTCGTGACCTATGAGGATTCTGGCAGCGACGAGGAGACGCCACAGCAGCAGGACGAGGTCCTCAATACTTCCTATAATTTGTGCGACTATCTGCGGAGCAGAGAGAATTCATTGCGCGATGTGAGACTACCAAAATTTTCTAGCTGGCATTGACTAACGAAGCTCTTTGTTTTTATAGCGTCGCAGCGTCAATGCCGAGTATACCAGTCGCTATGTGCTCACCCACGACATGTTGCGCGAGACGCAAATTAGTTTAGGTTACATTAACAAGGTATTCTGCTCCAAATGGCTGAGCAACCGTCAGGTGGTGTTCGGCACCAAGTGCAATAAGTTGCTCGTCTATGATGTCAACATGCGTCGAGTTGACGCTATTCCAACTCTTTCCAATAGTCGTGCCAATCATCCAGAGATCCAAGGTGGCCTGCATGCAATAGAGCTGTCGCCCAGTCGATCATTTTTAGCCACAGGTGCACGCAATTCTTCCGACATTGCTGTCTATCGCTTGCCAACTCTAGATCCGGTTTGTGTGGGAGAGAACGGACATCGGGACTTGATAATGGGCATGTGCTGGTTGGATGATCAGTTTCTCGTCTCGGGCTCCAAAGACTCTCGCATGGCCCTCTGGCGTATCAACGAAGATCATATGGACTTTCCAGACGGCGGAGAGGAATCGTGCCCCACGTTTGCCACCATACATCCACTGAGTGTTAAGGAAGTGCGCACCGCGCAACGAGTGAGACAAATATATATAAATATACATTTGTGTATGGGGGAATTTGATCTCTTAACATTTATCCGAATTTTCAGATCCGCTCACTGTGCTTCAACAAGGAGTTCAAAGAGATCGCAGCTCTTTCTTTAAATGGTTACATACACATCTTCAATGCGGAGACCTTTAAGCAAACACTTTCGCGCAAGCTACCCAACTGCCAGGACAATGTGAGCATTGCTTATCATAGCGATGGACTCTACGCAGTGGGCTGTCGTTCCTATACCATATTGCTGGACGCACGAACTCTGCAGACGATCAAGAAGATTACATCCCGATATAGCGGCTGTGGCATACGAGCCACATCGTTTGAGGGCAACCTATTAACGGTGGGCACCGGCCTGGGAATGTTGCTATTTTACGATATTCGGGCTGGCAAGTATTTGGAGAGTAGCGTAAACGCGTCGCGTACTGTGGCACTCAAGTGCAGTAAGGGAATTGTGGTAAGTATTAGTAATTAGTAAACATAAAGAACTCAAATAGCATTTAATTGTATTACTCTTTCAGTATCCGGAAGATGAGATGGATGGGTTTCAGCAGGTGAAATACGTGCCGGCCATTTATACGCACTGCTATGATAGCACACGGATGCGACTTTTTGCGGCGGGTGGTCCCCTTCCGGCCACACTAGTGGGAAACTATGCGGGGGTATGGCAATAGCTCCACAGTACTGTCTCAAAATTGATTAGTACGAGTATTTAGGCAATAGTATATTTTGTTTTTAGCCTTGTCGCCGTCGCGGCATCGATGTGCGAAATGTGATTTTTGATTTCTCTGCTGATTTTAAATTTTTAAAGTTTAGTTATATCAATTGTATAATCATTGTGTTCGATTCATACAATTAATAAGTGTAAATGTATGCAAAAACGTCGCATAGGTTTAGCCAATTACAGCTCGTATTTATAAAGTTTAAAGTTTATAGATTATACATACAATATTCATAATTGATTTATAAGTTTACAGATACAAACGAATCGCAAGCATTGATTTTATAGTCTGATCTTAATGGTAATAGAATTTGAAATTAAACTATCTACAAATGCAGTTTGCATAACAAAATATACTTACGATTGTTATAATTATTCATCCTCATTTTTGGCATTCACCAAGTACACAGAAAAGTTCACACGGAAATGATAGATTTTTAAAATACATACATATGTATATTGCTTATAGAGAACTGTATAGGGCGCTCTATGGCATATGTATATTTATATATTTATAAAGGACAGAACTAAATCTGAAGTTCAACAGAATCGTTTAGAATGTACATAAATACAATTTTGGTGACAATAATCATATACAAGATTTACACAACATAGTACACACATACAGATTAACTAGCCCATAACAGCTGTTCTGACTCTTTCAATAAGTAAGTATAATACCAATAAAACCAAATTACCAAAACGACGGCTAATTGTTATTGTTGGTATTGCCGCCTCCACTCCACGCACTCAGAAATCCCGTCCAGCTGCGATTACTGCCATCTGTGGAAACTAAGAGAAAGGTACAATAAGTAAGAATTCCACTGATTCACGAACTGCATTACCTTTCTGTCCCTTGGCAACGCAATTAAGCATTTCCACCTCGCTGCGACTCAACCGGAGAATCGTATTAAGCACGGGCACCAAGCGCTGACGCTCATCGGAATTGGACAATGTGATAAACTGAATGAGAACGAGTGTGATTCAAAGTGTATATCGTATAGTAGTAGATTGGATATATGTGAATATTGATAGTAGGGTACCTTTAGGAATACGTTTTTCAGATATTCTGAATTGTGCATGTGCTGTTCCCGCTCTTCGGATCGTTCTTGGCGACGAAGTTCCTCTTTCAGCATATCATTCATTTGCGTCAGTTTGGCCAGATCCTGCTCATTCTCGGCCAGTAAAGTGGTCAGATGACGGATGCGGCTTTCCTGTATGCTTAAACGCTCTTTGGTCGCGGCAAGTGCCGCTTGCGTATCACCACGCCCATCCGACTCTAGGTCATCGTCCTGCATGCTGACGCTGCGTCCAAAGTTAGAAATTGTCGTGACCTGGTCGCTATTTATGGCATTGAGGGATGTATTTAACAGCTCATCCAGGGGCATAAAGTCGTGCGATCGACGCGAGGCAGTCGAAATTTTGCGCTGTGCTGCCAGCTGTGCAAGTGTTTCACCGCTGGTGTCGTGATCCAACAGGAAATCAATTTTGCTCTGCTCTGGGCTGGTGGACTCGAGGCTCGCTGTTGCCGGCACAGGCGCTGGTGCAGTGGCAGTCGTATTGGTCTGTATTGCTTTTTCGAGCTGATCGATCTGTTGCTGCAGCTGCGCAACACGCATCTGATGCACATCATCCATTTGCTCGATCTGCTGGCGATGTTGCACCAGTTGCTGTTGCTGCAGCTGTAGCTGTCGCTGATTCTCCTGCGTGAGAGTCTCATTTTGAGATTTCAGTTCATCGATCACCGCCAAAAGCTCCTGACTGCGCTCTAGCAGATGTGTGTTGTCGCGCTGCAGATCTTCCAGCTGAGATTCGAGCTGAGTGATTCGCAGCGTACTAGCATCCCTGCTTTCGCGCAGTTTCTCCTCATTCGCTCGCATTGCGGCCAATTCTGCCTCGAGGCATTGTTCTTTATCTGAATCCCGGTTCTGCTGTTTCCTCAGCACCGCCTGTGCCTTCAGCTTGTACTCTGAGTACTCCGTTCGAAGCTGCTCAGTGGCCCGTTCGGCTTGGCGCAAGGCTGCCTCCAGCTGAGTAAGCGCTGCTTGCCGCGCTTCCAGCTGTTGCACGCTGTTGTTTAGCAGTTCTTGGGAATGTTTTAGCTTGCTCTCGTATTGCTGCGTGCTTTCAGCTAGCTGCAGTCGGATTTCATCCACCTGCAACTTTTGCTGCTCCAAACTCTGCTCAAGCTCCTTTTTGCCAAACAATGCCTCCTGCCTGCCGTGCACCGCATCCTTCAGTTGTGCCTGCATTCTATCGATTTCCTGCTTCAGTTGCTTGCAATGTGCTGCCTCCCCATCTTGCGCCTGTTCCAATATGCTTATCTCCTGGCGAAGCTGCGTAATAGTGTTCTCCTTGCTGACAAGCGTTTCTCTGAGCGCTTCCAGTTCTGTGCTCTTGGCCAACAGTTTTGCACTCACTTCAGATAGCGATTTCTCGGCGGCCTCAATTTCCAGGTTCAACACATTCGAACTCTTTGACTTGTCCTTGGATTTGAGTTTCTGGTTTTCAGCGCGTGCTGCATTCAGGTCCTGCTGTAGCTGCACCTGAGCCGATTTAATGGCCTCCACTTCAGCCTCCAGTTTGGCTGCTCCAGCCTGCTCCATGTTTTGAATTTGTTGCGTTTGCTCTTGTAGCTTCTTCTTTAACTTCACGGCCAGCGAACGAAGCTTATTGTACTTATCCTCGTAGCCATCGTCGAGTTCGCGCAGTCGATTCAATTCCTCGGCTCGTGATATTGTAGACGTGGACAGCACATCGCTTTGGGCATCCCCATTCATGTGCTCATGCTGCTCCATTTCGTCAATTCTGCTCTGCATATGCTCCAGTTGCTTTGACTTTTCAGTTAGATTTTCAGTTAGAGTTTGCAGCTCCTTGCGACTTTTGTCATATTGCTCCTGCATGCGTGAGATGACATCTCCTCGCGCCTTTAACGCCTCGTTCAGCTCACGCATCTCGGCCAGCAGCTCAGCATGTTCGTTTTCCTTCAGCTGGTACCGCGTCTGTAAATCTTCATTCTGCTGTCGCAGCTCCACATAGTTTGTCTCCAATTCCGCATTCTCCCGCTCATGTTGCTGCTTCATTAACTTCATTGCGCAGTCCTGTTGGCTGCGCTCTTCTTGCAATACTTGAGCCAGGCGTTGCATTTGACTCAGCTTTTCAATAAAGTACACTGAATTAAACGTACTGACTGGTTGCACTGATTGCTGCGAGATCTGCTGTCCCTTGATGATGTTCGCTAGCTGTTCCACGCAGCTCAGCTTGGAGAGCACACGATTAATGTCCAGTGTATTCTGTGGAAGTTGATTTTGTTGCTGGTTTTGTTGCCTCTGCGGTTGCTGTTGCTCCTTTATTATCTTTGATAAACGCTCTAGTTCATAAACTTTCTGCAGCAACCGTTTATTATTGCCCGAAACCTGGTTAATGGGTTGAGCCGCCTGCAATTGCTCCTTCAGCTGTGTATTCTCCTGCTGCAGAGAGTTCATTTTGGCACACAGCAGCTGCGATGCCTTAATTATCTCTTGTTGCCACTTGGACACTGATGCAGCATATTCGTGCTGTGTTTCCAGCAGAACGCACTTGCATTCCTTCAGGTTCTTGAGCTTGCGGTGCACATCAATAAACCTATCTTTAAGTGAATTGAACTTCTTGCGCTGCTCCGAGTTTATTTGCTTGACCGAATCGTATTTTTGTTGTAGTTCTTCAAGTTCTGTGGCCCGTTGTTTTGCCTCCTCTGTTGCACTTTCAATCTGTTGTCTTAGATGGACATTTTGCGCCTCAGCTTCCTTCATTTTGACAATATCCAGTTCGAGCAGTTCAAGATTCTTACGCTGTTCGGCGCCCAGTGCATTGACTTGCTGCATGGCCTGCTCCATGCGCTCGATGTCCGCTAGCAGATCATCATTTTCATCGCTCAAACGCCCCAGCTGACGTTTCAGGCTCTCATTTTCGATTTCATACTGTTGCAATCGATCGGCATCCTCTTTGCTCTTGCGCTGTAGGGAGCTCAGCTGTTCAGTTAAAATGAGGTTCTTGTCGGTGAAATCCTGAAGCATCTCTTGCATTGCTGGGAGACTGCTCTGCGTGGCAGCTGCCTTGGCTAATGCGTCCTTCAGCTGCCGATTTTCTTCAACGAGCTCTACTCATGAGATAAGCATAATAATTAATAACATGTACAACGTATACCATAATTTATTTACCATCTTTGGCTTGCTTTGCTTTCTTGGCAATTCCAAGTAGTCCCTTGTATTTGCTGATGAGTTCATCTTTACTTAGAGCTTCGATTGGATTCTTCTGCAAACATACAAAAATACATTCATAACCGCACATACATACATATGTATATTAATGTAGTTGAAACGTCATTGTTTTGCTTTCGTTGCTTGTTCGTTGAGGCTTAGAGTTTGCAGCAAGTACATACCTGGGTCTCCCTACTTGATGTCTCCATATTCAATGTTGCCTTTCTGCTATCTTAAAGTCCAACAAAGAGACTTTCATGTGTTGTCCTTATCTGTTTTCTACCGTCTTAAATAATTGTACCAAATAAAACTTGAACAACTTGTCAGATGGGCAAATAACCGATTAACGATAGACTCTTTACCTATCGCAATTAGCGATTGGTAAGATGAGCTGTTATTTCAAACGATCATCGGTAAGTGTTTGTGATATTTGACAGCTGGCACGTCATCTATTCAAACTATATGTTAAGGATGTATTCATATTTATTATGTAGATAAAATTAAATAATAAATATTATATGATTACACGATTACTTTCAGTTTTAAAAATACCTATCACTAGTCGGTGAAGTAGGAAATCAGCTGACTGCACAACAATATGTTAAACAATTTTAGTTTTATGTATTGAATATAGAGTCATCAACATGATATTTTGATGCTTTTATTACCTAAGGGAACACTTTTAAATTAATACATTTAAATCACTAATTGATTTTATTTATTTAACATCCCACCTACACTTATTTGATGATTTGCTTGGAAGACAACGATATATCGGAGGGTTCACAGTGACTGAACAATCGTTATTCTGCCCATCGCTAACGATTGTTATTTTGGTATTTTTAGAAGTATTTAGAAGTATTTTGTTGCAAGTGGACTAGTGTTTGGTTGTTGCTGCTGGCAGATGAGCCTGAGACCATAAATATGGATCTGAGCGATAATCAACTGGAGGATCAATCCGTCATATACAAGCACGAGCAGCTGTTTAGCGAAAGTTTTCCGCTGTTCAAGGAGATACGAAGACTGGGAAAGCTCTGTGATGTCACACTGAAGGTCGGTTGCCTATCCCCCTATCTTTGCATTATCACAATCTAGTGCCAGTTTCTAAAATTAAACACATTTGTACATATGCATGTGCAATCTTTGCGTGCAGGTTGAAGATCAGACGTTCTCGGCCCATCGAGTTGTTCTAGCTGCCACAGTACCATACTTTTATGCAATGTTTACGAACAACATGGCGGAGAGTCGTATCAGAGAAATTACCATGAAGGAGATTGAGCCAAGCGCACTGGAAAGTCTGATAAATTATGTGTACAGCGGCCAGGTTCGAATCGATAACCAAAATGTTCAAAGCCTCATGGTTGGCGCTTCGTTTCTGCAACTGTCCAATGTGCGCGATGCCTGTGCTTCTTTTCTAATCTCCCGCTTCCATCCTCATAATGTGCTGGGCATTCGCACCTTTGGCGACTCGATGATCTGCCGGCAGTTGACTGATGCTGCAGATAAGTATATTGATCAAAATTTTGCAAAAGTTTCCCAATCCGAGGAGTTTCTGGCACTGGACTGCGAACAGTTATTGGAGCTGATGCGACGGGATGAATTAAATGTGCTCAATGAGGAAGTAATATTTGAAGCTTGCATGCGTTGGGTTAAGTTCGCCGAAGAGAAACGCGCTGAACTCTTTCCGCAAGTACTGGCGGCAGTGCGTCTGCCTCTATTATCACCTCAATTTCTGGCGGACCGTGTGGCACGGGAAGAACTCATTCGTTCATCACACCAATGCCGTGACTTGCTAGACGAGGCAAAAGACTTTCATTTGATGCCCGAGCGTCGAGGCTTGCTTCAGAGCTTTCGTACTCGCCAACGGTGCGGTGAGTTCTTTACGGGCCAAATTTACGCCGTAGGTGGACTAGCCAGCACCGGTGAATCCGTCAGCACTGTTGAAATCTATGATCCCATTAAAAAGAAATGGAAAATGGGTGAACAAATGTCCATGATGCGGTGAGTAAGAAGTTATATAGATTTATTTCACATATTAATTGATATATTTGATTCTATTCGACAGATCCAGAGTTGGTGTGGCTGTATTAGACGGCAAATTGTACGCATTCGGGGGCTTCAATGGCACCGAACGGCTATCGACTGTGGAAGTCTACGATCCTCGAAAAAACAAATGGTCTCAGGGCTGTGCAATGTTGTGCAAGCGCAGCGCCGTTGGTGTCGCCGCTTTAGATGATTGCATTTACGTTTGCGGTGGATACGATGGGGTTACATCGCTCAACACTGTCGAAGTTTACTACCCCAAAACTAATACGTGGAAAACGGTGAGTGGCATTGCACCAATGTTGTGTAAATAATACTCATGTGATTAATATACTTTCAGGTGGCCCAAATGATGAAATATCGTTCAGCGGGAGGAGTTACGCAATTAAATGGTTATGTCTATGCATTGGGAGGCCACGACGGACTATCCATTTTTGATTCTGTAGAGCGTTATGATCAGAACGAGGATGTATGGATCAAGATGGCACCGATGCTCAATCGACGTTGTCGCTTGGGAGTGGCCACGCTAAATGGAAAAATATATGTCTGTGGCGGGTACTGTGGTAACTCATTTCTGCGTTCCGTGGAGTGCTATGATCCTCTGACAGACACTTGGAAGCTGGTGACGCCCATGAACTGCAAAAGATCTCGCGTAGCGTTGGCTGCCAACATGGGCAAACTGTGGGCCATTGGCGGCTATGACGGTGAAACGAATCTGTCCACCGTTGAAGTGTACGACCCGGAGACAGACAAATGGACTTTCATGCCCCCAATGTGCGCACACAGCGGTGGTGTTGGTGCTGGAGTAATCCGCATTGATTAGCTTGCCTAGCCAAAAATTCTCAGATAGTTATTCAATTAGTTAATTTATGCAATTATATACTATTATAGTCTATTATATATCAGTGTGCAACTAAGCTTTAGTGGTGCTACAGCCACCGCTCTACTTTTAAAATTGTTTAATGCGTCTTTCAGGATAGTTAAGTGAATTACATTCCAGTTGTATATGTTTGTTAGTGTGTAACTTATTCCTAGCCCACAATACTCATTAAATTGTAAACATTTAACATCTCGGCGATACAATTCAATATATATCGAGCACTTTGTGTCATTGCTTTTGAGTGTAATCCAATTTGTCGTTGCTGTTGCTGTGACATTTTCAAATGCAGATAAATCTCATTTGTCGCATATCTCGCCAACCAATTGCCGTGTTCCATATGTGCGACAAATTCACTTTGTTTGCACAACAATATACGGACAGCAAATACCGGAATGCGCAAAAAAATTGCATTTTTTCGTTGTAAGAGGGTAGCTTCATATGTTACACAGATAGACACGTAGTGCAAATACCCCAGCTGAAACTTAAATATTTGGATTCATGTATTGAGTAGAAAATATCTTATTTTAATCAACAAGTTTTCGATTGGAAAACCTTCAACAGCAAGATCTCTTCAGACACTGGTCAAACTCTGAAGGCAACCCTCTATTACGTACTTCATGTGCTTTTGGAATGCTCTGGTTTCTTTTATAATGCATTTTTAAATTGAATTTGTACCACCTGCTGCTGCTGCTGCAGTGCTGCAGTTGCGGATCTGTCGCCTACGATGGACAACAGGTGGCGCTACATACGCATTGCGTGGCCCGATGGGCTTATCTCGGTCGGTGAGTGCCATTCGCGAGTCCATAATGTAATTAACAGAATAAATTCCATTTATAGATAAATAACACGCCACAAAATAGCACAAAACTGTTGCCGCGCTTTATCAATTTTATTTGACCGTGGAAGGGTTTTGAATTCGCGGAATACAATGCTCCATAACTAGAGCTTTGATCATGCTAACGTTATCAGCATTTCCAATATATGTTTGTATGTACAGATACACGTATATTATCACAACACTAGCAAAGGGGGCTCGGGGGCTTTTGCGGCTGATTTATTTGATTTCAATAATTGCTTGTCTATCAATAAAAGCATTGCGCAATTTTATTTTAATTAAATGCTAATTATGTTTGTCATAGCCATAGCGCAAATATTTGAAAGGCTGCGAAATAGAACAAAGCACTTAAATTTGTGATGAGTCAATTTCAGCTGAAATTTTATTAATTGAAATAGTGACTAACAGAACTACAATATAATATGTCTATAACTGTCTACAGGAAGTGATTGGCAATCTAAATGCAAATCGCAGCACTGCAACATCGACTTTTATGACCCGAAAAACTCGCTGACTGCGAGAATTTCAGGTTGAGCATGTTCGATAGGAGATTGAAAGAGAGAGAGAGCGAGAGATTCAGAGAGAAATAGATATAGAAAGAGAATGAGAGGGCGGCAAGTTAAAAGAAAAGTAAAGCATAGTTGATTACTATTTTGTTAATATTCAAGTTTAAAGTAAAATAAGAAAATAAGAAGTCAAGCTATTCTCTGCACTTTGTAGTCGTCTGCATTTGCATTTGTATTTAAGATGCTTGTTTTAATATTTTTTGCTGCTGCATGGGGTACAGTAATAAACGCTTGCCTTTCGGCTGTGAGCAGAGGATGTACGGACGTGGGCGTTCGTGTTTGCATACACTTGGCCTTTACGAGTGGCACGTGGTTTGTTATTATCTCGGCTGTTGCTGGAACGGTCTAGGTCTTGGAGCTGTAGCTGTTGCTGTTGCTGTTGCTGTTGCTCTCCAAGCTGGCCTCGCGACTCAAGTGCGGCGAGCGCCTAAAAGATGCAGATTTCTGATTTTATTTTTGTTTCCTCCAACGTCATCATACTCGCTAACTGCATGACGCAGGCATTGCATTGGTAGTGTATTCTATAATTATTATAAATATGCATTTGCGGGTTTGTTTAAAATGTAAAATCATTATTTGCATAGAACAGCAATTGAAATTTGTTATGTGCAAATAATGGCCTCAAACAATGCCGAAAGCAAATATGCATTTTGCATATACATACATATTTAAGTATTTTTTGGCAAATTTAATGTTGGCTTACAGTTACTTTAAAAGTGCGCAAGTTGCAAAAATTAATTTCGAACACAAATGAATATATTTTCGCATATGCATATGAAGGGCAGGTCAAATTGTTCTTGTTTAATGTTTTATTCACATATGCAAACAAAATTTCCGTTCAATTCAATTGCGCGCCGCGACCTAAAAGTATTTTCCGTTATTCAGTTTTTTCCTTCTTCAGCAACAAAGTGGCGCCCACATAAAAGCGGACCAACACACACACACCATATTGACTCACACCCACACTCACACATATGCGCCCCTTCACACAGTGAACAACACAGACACAGTTGAATTTCTATTCGACCAATTGTTGATATGCACGAGCAAATAAAAGCAGCAGGCCGCAGCCGAACGACACACGAGGTGCTTCGTGCCTCGTGTTTGTCGTTTCCTGTTCGTTGTGTGCGTGTATCCAACGAAGCGCATTCAGCTTGGTGAACGTGTGTGTGTGTGCCTGTGTGTGTGTAGTTGTCGTTGGGCTTGTGTTCTTCGCTGGCGGCCAGCAGCGTTGAGCATTTATAAAGTCCATTGCCGCTTTGATCTGTCGCTCAGTTGTTGCATACTTCTCGGGGTGTTCATTCGACGTGTTCCATAAAGAAAAGAGACAATTTATAAAACAATTCGAATAGCTCACAGGGAGCTGTTGGGCAAACTATTGAAATTTTAAATTTTTACAACTGTAAGTGCATAGAAATAAATATATTCATTAAATTAAAAGTAAAATGTATAAAAAAAATATTTGTGGAAATATGAAGTTCGACTCTAAAATGTGTTCAAACTATTCTATTTATCAAAGTCTAGTTTGCTTGAGTGAGCAATACAAGAATAATATATGAAAAAGGAAACAGCCACTTGTCCTTATCGGTTCTGATTTCCAATCAAATATTTAGTGCTCAGCTTGTGTGACTGATGAAGTTACGAAAAAGCATTAAGGTTCTCTTACAAGTGTTAACAAAATGAAGTACAAGTTGAAAAGTTGTTTCAGTTTCAGACATAAACCAATTTTGTACTTCGATTCAGAGCCAAAAATGAATTTGCTCTGCACGATTGATTCTCATGTAGACAAAAGCAAAATATTTGTTTGACTTAAGTATTTTTTTTTACTTTGACTTCATCTGCAGAATTTCATATGCCAATTGTAGTAAAGGAAACAACATATTTAATAGACCTTAATTGGGTTTTTCTTTAAATTATATTTATTTAAAAAATTTGCTTGTGAATGATTATTATTTATCAATATTGTTATTTGGTTCTGAGCTAGAATTATTTTATAATTGGATTTTACATTTTTTTATAGGTAAATTGCAAAATATCCTTATAGATATATATTTTGGGTATCAATAAAGTTTCTACATTATTTAAACGTTGATCTCTTTACGTCCACCTCAATGAATTTATTATAGAGCAATTAAAGTTATTTAACGGAATTTCCTAGGGCTGCATTAATACAAAAATCATACAAGTTAAGATCATTTTAAGAGCAAATCATTCAGTTGAACCACATTGATAAACCATACAATTATTAAATTATTTCTTAGAAATGGTTTGCTTAAACATTTCTAAAATACACCTTAATACGCTTAACCTTTCATATGGCAACTTGGCCGACGGCTAATCAGCCGGCGGCACAAGCCAATAAAAATGCTACTTCAATGAGAAGATGTGTGTTTTGATACGCCTCAGCGATTCGGAGCTAGCCAAAGCCACTCGCATCCGGTGTTGACGTATGCTGCACGCAACGCGCGGTCCATTTGGAGGCAACAAGCTACAAATTCTGTAAAAACTAAAAAACAACCAACATGGGACGGCGCTTTAAAACAGCCTCTGGGTCTTAACTTGTTTTATGTCAACTTGGACAGTCGCAATTAGTACATAAATACGTACATATGTATGCAGTCGGTAACAAGGAAATGTATGTGCACAGCTCCCCTACACACACCTACCTGTCCAGGCTGTGTACATATGCTCAGGTACTCGAGCTGCAGCTGCGCCTGAAAGACGTTTACAGAAAAAAGCGTATGCCTAACCGTTAGTAGAAGGGTATACATATGTGTGTACGGGTGTGTGTTTGTGTATGTGGACCAAGCTAAGCGCGTTCTAATTAACCTGAACATCAAGTACGACAATTATTTTAGCTACAGGGCTCATTATAAGAACAAGATGGTCAAGTTGGGAGCCCTTTGTACCCAGTTTTTACACTATTAAAAGCTAATAATTAATTTTATCTTTTTGTTTTAGTGAAAATATCTATTTATATAATGAATATATAAAATAGAGAATATGTATCAAAAAATAGATTTTTATTAAGTTTTGCACTTTGTTAAAAATGTTATTTTAGTTTTTAGTATTAAGTGTATTCCAATTTTGGTATTAAATCTATTTTTTTTTGATTTTAGTTTTTTTTTTATTATAAAATCTTAGATCTAATTCTCATTAGTTTATATCAATTAAGCGTTGGAATAAATTTAATCAGTTTCACAATAATTACCCAAGAAATGAAAAATTTCTATAATCTATTAAAAAATTCCAATTTACTTTCTGGAATAGTTATTTTTAGGCATATCAAAAATATCGCCATTTTCAAGCTAATTTCATATATTCATTTTGTTCAATAAATGCCACGATCCAGAGATTTCTTATTGATCTAACGAAAGGGAAATATTAAGGGACTAACAAAAATAACTCGCTTCATTAGGCCTTCCATTTTATATATTGAATCTAAGGATTTGGGATAATTTTCAGAGAAGCAAACTTCTTCTCCACATCTTTATATATGTATGTATGTATATACATTTATATATATTTCAATCATATATCCACATATCTTAGCTTGAGCGCTGAAGCCAACGAGCCATGACGTAAATTTGAACTTTTACTGACGACAGTTTAGCAGCTTCTGTGCTGTCGTGGACTTCAATCATTTGGGATTAATTTGGAAAGGTGACATACATACAAAGGTCACATGCGTGCTTCCCTTAGCTGTTGTTGTTGTTGTGTTGATGATGCTTTGGTAATGAGTCTTTTAGCGGCAGGCTTACAAAAGGATAAAGGGGACGAGTCATTACCAGATTTTAATTCCTTACAAAACAAAACTTAATTTAAAACAATTTACATGATATACGGTGTTGTAGTGGTAGTGCCTTAGCTAATTCGACCTTCTGCTGTTCAGTATGGGCGTATCTCGGAACTGTACTTCCATAACGGTCGGTGGCTGTTGGTATTCCACTAGGATCAAACGGTTGCTGCCCACTCTCAGCACCGGGGCTGGCACATATAGGGTTATCTGTGGGCCCACTAGGGGCCAGTAGCGACCCAGATTCTCGCCGTTCACGAAGACAATACCTTTGCCCCAGCCGGACATGTCTAGGTATGTGTCCGCGAGATCGTCCGCGCTGTTGATGTTTAATGTTCCGTAATAGATAGCCGGGCCGTTGCGTAGAATCGTTTTCAGTTGCTTGATCTCTTTGAAACCAGCTTGCGCCGCTGCGGTGGACTGGACAACGAGCGTCTCCAAATCTTCGTAAGACTCCAGTGGATACTTGGTCATATTCCAGTTGATTAGGATCTGCTTGTCCAGACGCACGTCCTTCGTGAGGCCCTTGAAATCGTTCAGTTGCCGACCGAAATTGAGCCGTCCCTGATTCTCAACCAGGATCTGCAGTTTTCTGCCCATGCTGGGGCTCAGTGGCAGGTCAAAGATAGGTGCCTCCCGTGCCAGTATTCCGACAAATTCATTGTCCACATAAACATAGCCCCGATCCGCCAAGCCACGAGCGTGCAGAATACTCGGATCCCGCTTAAACTGCGACGGCAACCAGCTCTCATACAGCACCAGGCCGGAGTATTGATTCAGTGCCTCGAAGGTTTTCGGCTTCGCCGACCGCACGACGCCCGTGCTCAGCTTCTCTCGGCCCTCGTCGGAGAACAGCGTGCAGCAGCTGAGCAGCCGGACCGTACCGTACGCCCGCTTGGGCACCGGCGTTGGCACTGGCATATCCGGCAGCGGCAAGTACCTGCCAATAATTTGACGTATGGCCATATACTTGGGCGTGGGGTCACCAGCCTCCGTCATCGGCGCATCGTAGTCATAGCTGGTGATGTCGGCTATGTAGTTACCCGGTCCATTGTCGTTGGCGCCTGCCGTGAAACCAAAGTTGGTTCCACCATAAAACATATAGAAATTGACGCTGGCTCCGCTATCAAGCATGTCTCTGGAAAGCAAAGAGAGGGAAGAGAATGTTATGGAAGCCCTATTTCATGGCAGTAAATTCCCTTATATAGTAAAATTATTTTATGTAAATAGATTTCTTCTTTTTGTATAATTTTTGGAGCTAGTTAAGAACTTTCGTTCCATCATCTTTCGATTGCCCATTTAAATCAATTAGCTTTTTTTGGATACAAGTCAAGTCCAGTGTAAATATTTATATATGGCTAAAGCTTAAGCTTCAAACTTGGCTTAATCACTTATTTAAATTTTAGTAAAATCGTAAATTAATTTAATTGAATACCAAAATTAGTTTTTAGTATACTGATATCACTAGTTGTTAGTACAGTATATTGGTTTTGGTAATGCAATTTTGAATATATACGTGCGTTGACAAGTTCTAAAATATATAGTGAATATATCTGAGATAGAAACAAGTAAGAGTGCTCTAGTCGAGACTGCTCGACTAGGATATACCCTGAACCCTCCAAGCTGATATTCTAATCATTCTGCACTTCTTTTATGCACACATACATACACATGCCTCCACATGCCCGCATAAGCTCGCGCTCTGCTAACTGCGCAGTAAGCAGCGACTGCGCTTGGGCTGCGCTGCAGTGTGGGCAATACTATGAGATTTTATTTGTTGAATAATTTCGTTTGTAGACGTATGATCTTAATGAAACTTTCAGAATGTATTCATAATGTATAAATGTGTGTAGATTCCGAAGCACAAGTCTCTAGTATTTGAAATACGTTTTTTACGGATTGGGGGCGAAAGGGGCGTGGTATCCAAAATCTGTAAATGACAAAATGTGTGTATCCATCGAATGTATATACACAACAAATCTGAACACTCTATGTTTAAAAGTGTTCAAATTAGGCAGAAAAAACAATAACAATTTATCGATTATCTTCGATAAAAAAGGTATCGAATGAGTTATCGAAAAAATATGATAAACTCATACTGCGTATGGTATACACGAGTCTACATACAAAATTTCAGCTCTCTAGCTCTTGTAACTTCTGAGATCGACGCACTCATACGGACGGACGGACAGACGGACGGACGGACGGACGGACGGACAGACGGACAGGGCTATATCGACTCAGCTCATCGCCCTGATCAAGATATATATACTTTATGGGGTCTGCGATGATTCCTTCTGCCTGTTACATACTTTTCACAAAACCATTATACCCTGATTTCCCATTTTCAATGGGTTCAGGGTATAACAAGTAAGAAGGCTCTAGTCGAGACTGCTCGACTAGGGGATACCCTGAACCCTCCAAGCTGACATTCTAATCATTCTGCAGTTCTTTAATGCATACACATGCATCCACACGCATGCATAAGCCCGTGCTCTGCTAACTGCGCAGTAAGCAGCGACTGCGCTTGGGCTGCGCTGCAGTGTGGGCAATATTATGAGATTTTATTTGTTGAATAATTTCGTTTGTAGACGTATGATCTTAATGAAACTTTCAGAACGTAATCATAATGTGTAAATGTGTGTACATTCCAAAGCACAAGTCTCTAGTATTTGAAATACGTTTTTTACAAATTGGGGGCGAAGGGGGCGTGGTATCCAAAATCTGTAAATGACAAAATGTGTGTATCCGACAAATGTATATATACAACAAATCTGAAGACTCTATGTTTAAAAGTGTTCAAATTAGGCTGAAAAAACAATATCAATTTATCGATTATCCTCGATAAAAAAGATATCGAATGATTTATCGAAAAAATATGATAAACTCGTACTGCGTATGGTATACAAGAGTCTACATACAAAATTTCAGCTTTCTAGCTCTTGTAACTTCTGAGATCGACGCACTCATACGGACGGACGGACGGACAGACGGACGGACGGACGGACGGACGGACAGACGGACAGGGCTATATCGACTCAGCTCATCGCCCTGATCAAGAATATATATACTTTATGGGGTCTGCGATGATTCCTTCTGCCTGTTACATACTTTTCACAAAACCATTATACCCTGATTTCCCATTTTCAATGGGTTCAGGGTATAACAAGTAAGAAGGCTCTAGTCGAGACTGCTCGACTAGGGGATACCCTGAACCCTCCAAGCTGACATTCTAATCATTCTGCAGTTCTTTAATGCATACACATGCATCCACACGCATGCATAAGCCCGTGCTCTGCTAACTGCGCAGTAAGCAGCGACTGCGCTTGGGCTGCGCTGCAGTGTGGGCAATATTATGAGATTTTATTTGTTGAATAATTTCGTTTGTAGACGTATGATCTTAATGAAACTTTCAGAACGTAATCATAATGTGTAAATGTGTGTACATTCCAAAGCACAAGTCTCTAGTATTTGAAATACGTTTTTTACAAATTGGGGGCGAAGGGGGCGTGGTATCCAAAATCTGTAAATGACAAAATGTGTGTATCCGACAAATGTATATATACAACAAATCTGAAGACTCTATGTTTAAAAGTGTTCAAATTAGGCTGAAAAAACAATATCAATTTATCGATTATCCTCGATAAAAAAGATATCGAATGATTTATCGAAAAAATATGATAAACTCGTACTGCGTATGGTATACAAGAGTCTACATACAAAATTTCAGCTTTCTAGCTCTTGTAACTTCTGAGATCGACGCACTCATACGGACGGACGGACGGACGGACGGACGGACGGACGGACAGACGGACGGACGGACGGACGGACGGACAGACGGACAGGGCTATATCGACTCAGCTCATCGCCCTGATCAAGATATTATCTTTATGGGGTCTGCGATGATTCCTTCTGCCTGTTCTACTTTTCACAAAACCATTTACCCTGATTTCCCATTTTCAATGGGTTCAGGGTATAAAAAAAAACGATTTATTTTAATGTTTTGGAGTTAGAATTTCAAATTGGATTATTTATGTTATTTCTTACTACAGATTTAATTTAATATAATCTCTAACCAAATTCGATACCCTTCCAACAGGGCTATATCAGTTAATCTTATGTTCTGATGCTCTTTACTAAATTCAGATTTTAAGTGAAATCTTCCTATATTAATTAGTTTAAAGGTTTGGTTTAATTCCTTCATTAACAAAAAACCTGATTCAATTCACAGAATGATATCATGAAACGAGTGAAGAATAGCTCTATATGAAACAGATAGCCAATGGAAAGTGAATAAGGCATTTTTTTAATATTAGACACTTACATGAAAGTTCCCGTGATTGCAGAGGTGCTCACATTGGCCATTGGTTCCGTCCAGTGGGTCAGCCAGCCGGGATAGTATTCGGCATTTACTAGCGGACCCTTGGGCTGATACTGTCGCAACTTGGCCCAGATGTCCTTCAGATTCGATGTGGCTCCAAAGTCCATTGTGGCCAGCACTCCCTGTATTTTGCCACAGCGCAGAACTCCGGGTCCGTCATTGGTGAACAGCACGGCACTGTCTTTGACGTGGTTCTGTGTCTCATCGCGCAGCCAGTTGCGATAGTTGGCGTCGCAGGCAAAGTACGAGCCGTACTCGTTCTCCACCTGCACCATGATAATGGGTCCGCCGTTTCCATACAGATAGGGGCCTATGCGTGCCATTAGCTGACTGTACCATATGCGCACCTCGCTCAAGTAATCTGCAAAATTGAAGTGTGTGTGCTTAGTTTCATTGAGTGGGACTCGAGTCATTGCCGAGGCACATACTGATATCAGCTGTGCGCAGCTGAATGCCTGGGAACTTGTTGAGCAGCCAGTAGGGAAAGCCGCCCATGTCGCGCTCGGCACAGATGTAGGGTCCCGGGCGAAGTATCACCAGCAGATCCTCGTCTACAGCCAGGCGTATAAAGCGCTCCAGATCCGCAATGCCCGTCCAGACGTAGACGCCATCGCGCGGATTGTGCAACGACCATTCCACGTAACTTCACGTAACGGAAATACGATTACTTGATATCAGAGCCAATGGAGCAATAAACCTACGTTGTAACCGCATTCAGACCCGCCGCTCGCATAGTTTTCAAGTGGCGTGACCAGGTCTCAGGATGGGCGCGAAAGTAGTGAAAGGATCCAGAAATAAAACGAAACGGTCGTCCATCCTTCAGAAATCGATCGTTTTCATAGTCCACTGTAAACGAGCGACTGCCGCTGCCCAGATCAGCGATTAAAACCAATGACAAAAGCGTCAAGAAGCCATAGGAGAAATTCATTATTGTCACACAACGGCTGCAAGAGAACAGTTATCATCTGTTGAAAATGTGTGTCTATATTTAAAAAAAAACATAAAATTTTTAATCTCCTTGCATATTGATAATGAATTGAATCACAAGTGTATACAAATTATTCCTCAGCATTGAAATTGTTGAGACTATGCTATGTCATTTATTATTTTTAATAAAAAGTTTGTTTATTTTTTTTCATTTGTACAGATAAATATTGATTCGTCATCCTCTAATTAATCTTTCATTTTTCAGAGATTCAAATTTTGTGATCAATTTCAAGTTAATAATTATTATTTAACAATTAGCTAAGTGTTAAACTAATGGAACGATGTGCAATTGTGGACTTTCGATTTTCATTAATCTATAATATCTTTGTCGTGAGTCTGCATAGTTCGAATATTGTTTTGTTTGGCAAATTTAAACGTAGAGTTTATCAATGAGAAATCTGACGATTTGTTAGCATATTATTGATGGATTAATAACCGATTAGATCGAATTTAAGTATTTACATACAAGGTTTTTTTAAAGTGAAAACGGTGCTAAACAGTTGTTATTTAGCACTGATATCCACATATCAATTGACTTCTCACTTGACAATGAATTTCAATGCACTTCAACTACCCGATCAGTGTACAATAGACAGTATATGACTTATATATATAGAGACATATATGCTTATAATACTTTAAAATGTTCAGCTTTTTCTCATCATCGTATATATGTACATAGTATCTAGAGTTAATAGGTATAATCAATGCCTGTCCCCATTGCGGAAAGAAGAAAGTTTGGGTGTTAATTGTGTTCAAACAAAACAACTTTCTACATGCGAATAATATGTTTTAATTAAATCAAAAATCAAATATTTTGAAGCCAATGTACTCTATGTTGGTCTTGTGCAATGTTCTATATGGTATGATTGCAATTGAGAATTTAGAATATACATATGTATATTCATTCGTTGGTTAATCTTACTCGTACCACTAAGGACGCTACAATTCATGAAATTCTATTTCTAGTGAGACATAAAAATGAAGACATATAAATGAAGTGTATTTATATCTGTATATGTATAAATAGGTATAAATAAATATATATATATACAAAGGATAAAATTACCAGAATATTTCGAATTTTTAATTCATATTCGTATAGACTGCTTGCATTACAGAATATAAAAAGCGAGTATTATCTATCACTACAAACTCAAACAAATTTTACAGCTATACAACATATTTATTACATTAGCCCAAGTTTCTGTTATTAATATAGAATTTCTAATGATGAATTCAACTATCTTCTATGTATAAAGTCTTACAGGGAATAATTTTGCAATAGTGTTTACTGCATTCATTCAATTTGTAATATTTAATAAACCAGATGAACGCAACATATACACAATACGATTCGTGTTACAGGAAGGGAATGTCACTTCCCTCTATGTAAATTTCGCTTATCATCATATCCGAGTCCAGGGCTATCGTCTTTACGGAACTAAGTCACTAGCTAATCGGGGAAAATCTTTTGCTGCCGCAAATCTCTCATCTGGGCTGGGCTGGGATTATTGCCTTAATTCAAGTTCATGGTTCAATTATTTAGCTGACGTCTTTGTGCTCGCTGTCGCACTGCCTCATTGACTGACTGACTGAGTGACTGAGTGACTGGTCGACTGATTGACAATCTCTGTTTGCTTAGCTGACTTGATGCAGCGCCGCCTCGCTTGACACATTAATTATAAATTTATGCCACTTCTGTTTGGCCAAGAACAATAACTTTGCCCGAACTGTTTCGTTTTCATCATCAGCATTAATTTGATGCGCACTCACATTTCCCGATTTCACATTTATTTCAATGTTTATTTATTTATTTATTTTACAAGCCATGGACCTCATTAAGGCACTGCGACAGCTGTTCGAAGCCAATACTGAAATATTTCCTCAGCCTATGTGAGCTCGGTTTTCCCTGTCAATTCCCAGACCAACAGCGCTTATCGCTGTCTGTGTATGTATGTGTGTGTATTTGCTAAGTACGTGTGTTTACCACCTCACACATCCCATTTCTGTTTATGGCTCACTGATAAGTGGCTAATGTTTGGATTTAATTTCTTCTTAGACTTCGACTTTTGTGAGTAAAAAACAGTAAAGATATTTTGATAATGCGATGATTTAGTACAACAGTTGTTGTAGTATTTCGTATTATACTTTATAATTTATAAAACGAAAGCAAATAAAACTAAACAAAATATTTTGATAATGCAATGACTGGCAGTATTTAATATTATAATATATATTTTATTTTCTTAACGAATTAATTGAAATATATTGAACTTCATCTTTAATACCAATTCCTCTATAAGTACTGGCCTTTTTAGGAACATTCAAGTCTTTTTCTTCACCTGAGTCCCATTATCTATAAAGACAGAACCTCTTTCCTTTCCTTTTATGTGAATCAATCAATTCGATTACTCAAATGCATTTGGCAGTGATTAAAGTAATCATCGCATTTTCGATTTCGGAAAACAGCTTTGTGCATCCCCCTCAGCGGTAATCTACCATAGAACCTATTGATGCCGTGATAAGAATGTGTAAGTCCCAAGCAGAGATATACGAGTACGTATGTATATCAGGCAAATATGAAACTGAAAAACAGCTGAATTGTGTCACAGCTAATGTAGTGCGTGATCATAATTGAGAGTGAATTAAATGATGTGTGAATTCCCGGCCCTGAACTTGGACGAATGACCGAGTGCAGACCTGCCCAAAAATTAAAGCAATCACTGAAATTATTTGCCCGTATATGCATTTATTTACTCGCACAGCATATACATACATATCATATATGTATAAATACATAGTGCCCCTCGAAACGGAACTCGTAATGTTGTGGTAATTTCTATATCGCCAAGAACAACGAAATCTGAGACACACTTTTAATGTTATTCAGCGTCAGCGCCAATCGCACAACATGAGACATGCATTTTAAGCATTTGACCCAATTCAATTATTTTGCATGCCCCAAGCCCAACCCATGCCCAAGCCCAACCTAAGGCCCAGACCCAGGCCCTGGCTGAGGCCCAAGTTCCCGAAGAGTGAACGACAAGAAAGTTGATTATTTTCTTTGCTTTCGCTTTAGTTCATTGTAGTTTTTTAGTTGTTGTTGGATTTCTGCCAAGTCAAAGATCATCGGGTCTGAGTCCCATAAAGATAACAGTACTTACTCTGCTTATCACAATTCCCATGCTCACCTGGTGTTAAATAGTCTTTCGTCTCACTTTCTACTTGATCTCTAGGATACACACTGCACGTAGTTTTGTATATACATATGTATGTGTCAGTGCAGATGTATGTAGCTCTATTTTACACACATATATTTAGTCACTGTCTAACCGAGCCGTGTGCTTCGCTTGAAAGCTAAACTCAAACTGAACGATCGCCAGCCCCGAGCTGCTGATAAGTGCAGCCAAAACACTGGACGGGAACGATTCTCGTATCATTCATAGTATACGTTGAGCGCACTCGTGTGCAGCAATCGTCACACGAGAGCGTTGTGTGTTGTGCTCACGCACGAAAATGAACGCAATTACGTACATTTAGATGGGAGTAATTAGAAAATATTAAATTTTTGTTACAAATATTTAATATGAATCACCTATATAGTATTTTATTTATTTATTTATTTTTCATGGAGCTTTATTTCATTTGAACAGTTTTTAAAATTCATATAAGTTATTTTCGTAATAGAACTACCTTTTATCCATTATATATATAAAATTTATATATTATATATATTCTATTTTTATATTATATATAAACATTAAATGTGATTTATTTTAACAATGGAACTAAATTTAATTATAATAATATATATTTGTGTTCAGTGATTTACATACATATAGAAACAATAGACTTGACAAGCATCCGACGAGCAAATACTCTACAGTTCCAGTCATTTGTATGTATTTGTATTAATATTATCATATACAAAACTTATTTATAACATATATACATACATACATACATATGTACATATATAATAATTAAAGCATGTCATAATTTTACCATTTTTATACCCTGAACCTATTGAAAATGGGAAATCAGGGTATATTGGTTTTGTAGAACTGTATGTAACAGGCAGAAGAAGGCGTGGCAGACCCCACAAAGTATATATATTCTTGATCAGGGTGACGAGCTGAGTCGATTTAGCACGATTTGTCTGTCTATTTCTTCAAAGTATTCCCTTTACGTATTACTACGTAAATCCTCTACGTATTTCCTTTACGTATTTCCTTTACGTAATTCCTTTACGTAATTCCTCTACGTAATTCCTCTACGTTATTCCTGATCGATCACACACTCTACTTCACTTCATTGCGCTGACCCCCACTAGGCCTGGACGAAGACTGAAGACTGACTGGAGAAATGCTGCAGCTGCTGCCCTTTATATAGATCCACTTTTACTCAAGCACTGTCTCTCTCAAATGTTGAGCCAGACAGCAGGTAGAGCTCGTTACTGTCGAGGTTCAAGTGACCAATGGAAATGCTCTCTGCTGCTGTGAGCATTCTAGCTTTGTTTTACCTAAATACAAATACCAAATGAGAACTGCTGCATACACATATACAACTTTAACTTCTGCACTTCTTCTCTCCTTGTTTTATTTAAGGAGGGGGGGGGGGGGGGGGGGGGGGGTGAGCGAGGAGTCCGACTAGAGTTTTTTTTTTTTTATTTTATATAAAATTTATTATAAAAAAAATATATTTTTTTTTGTTTTTTTTTTAAAAGATTAAAAAAAAAAAAAATGAAGGGAAGAAAAAAAATAAAATAATAATAAATTAGTTTTTTTGGTGGGGGGGTTTTTGTTTTTTATTAAAAAATAAAAAAAATTTTTTTAATAATATTTTTTTTTTTGGGGGATGGGGGGAGGTTTTTTTTTTTATTTGTGTTTTTTTTTTGTTGTTTTTTTTTGGTGGGGGGGGGTTTTTTGGTTGTTTTGTTAAAGGTTTAAAAAAAAAAAAATTGATTAAACTCTACAAATAAAATTATTGCGGAGGTTTCTCTGCATATTTTTATAAATTTCTCTTTTAAAATATATATATTTAATATATATTTTATTTATGTTTGTTTTTTTATTAGCTCATAAGTGAACAATTTACTGTTTGGGAATAGTTACTAAAAACTGCCTTATTTTGTTTGGAAAAACAGTCAAATGTACTCTCAATGTGTAGAGTATATATGTTTAAGTAATTAGTTAGATAGATAGGTAGATCTTGACACCTAGTACACCTGGCTGCACATTGTTATAATTTAGTATAATCTTAGCTTGGTTCGTCTTCACAAGCTCTCCCAAATTGTTCAGTAATTGCATTTACATTTATCATTCAACATCTTCAAAAACAAAAACCAGTTTCAAAGTAAATGTAAATCTTTTTAAAACTGCTTAGTACTATTTAATATTTATTATATATGTTTATATAGAGAAAGAGACAGAATGACAGAGACAGAGAGAGAGAGAGAGAGAGAGAGAGAGAGCAAGAAATGGGCTTTAAAGCGCTTTTTGAGACGTGATATATCCATTTGCTAGGCTCTCGTAGCTGGGCATCTGCGACCGATGGTTAATATTAATATATTTATGTAAATACAGAGTCTAAAGAGCACGATTGGCATTGCCATCGAAATTTCGAATCGGGCTACAGCTGCAGGGCCTAGCAGGAAGGAGTTTGGGTACGCTTCATATTCTATGCATTAACTGTTGCCCAAGCACACACCTCCCCTTCCCCAGACCCCAACACACGGTTCGTTTGTTATTTTTGGTGGGGGCGATGCGAGATAGATGCAAAGTGGGCAATGACGAGATGCAGCCGCAGGCAAACTGAAACCAAGAACTGAGTGTGGAGAATGGAGAATGGAGCGGACAATTGGCCAGAAAGTGAATTTTCCATTCAGTGTTGTTCTATTATTTATTTCGTACGTTTGTTTCTATTATTGTTGTTGTCGTCGGCGTTGTTGTTGTAGTGTGTCGGCTGGCGGGCTAATGGGCCTTTATTACCCACACAGCTGCACAGATACACAAACAAAACACACACACACACAGTGGTATGCCCACACATGTACCAAAGGATATCCGTGGCACGTCCTGGGCGCTATTTTGGCCAAAATGTAAATCTCTCACTGTGGCGCCGCTCGCATCTTTAATGTTCACACGGCCATTGTTTTGTTGGCTCGTCGGCCCGTTGGCAGTTTAAAGTGTCCTTTGGGTATGCACAAAGCAAACACCATTCTACCCATACATTGACAATTAGACAGGACACACACACACACACACACACACACGCTGCACACTTGCCGCAGCTTACAGCTGGGCTTAAAGCCATCTCCTGGCCCTATTCCTAAGTCATTGTTCGACTCCAGCCTGCTGTCACTTTCATGTCATCACACCCATCGCCCTGCGGGCAGACGCCTCTAAAACAGGAAGCTTAACACTTTGCTGTCTGCTAATTTTGTGCCAGAAACTTTGGTCATTAAAGCGTGTGAACATGATTAGAGAATTGTGTCCAACATCAGCTACGGCTCTGCAGTTGCTTTGACATTCGCCGTTGCCTCTATTATGTTTAGTATTTAAAAACTGTCCGCTCTCTGTGTGGGCACTTCAACTTAAAGCCAACATACACCAACACAACAACCAGAGCTCATCCATAGCCATCAATGAGCCCCATCGCAACCTGTTGATTACCGCAAATTTAACATCAATTCAATTCAAATGACTTTTGCTGCATTCAATTCAATTGCCACTTGATGTCGTCTCTCTCTAGCTATGCCACTGCAACTTCTTCTTCTTCTCGACGCCACTGGCAATCAATTGAATTACATGTTGCCAGCTTCCTGTGCGCGCATCGTTAGTGTTATCATACCCTCAATGCAGCTGGCTAGAAAAGGGCATAGACCAGCAGCAAAGAGATTTTTTTCCTAAATGGGAAAGTACAAAAACTTAATTGTTGGAGTAGTGGCGTCTAGATAAACACACTTGGTGTATGGTTTTTAAAATTATTTATTTTGTGCCTTGAGAGATGGCGATGTAATTTGTACACGAGTCAAAAGGGAGTTGAAAAGTCAGAGTCAAAAGCTAGGAGAAACAAGTGAAGAGAGCCAACGGTTGTACTATTAACAGAACACTGTTAATTGACATCAACAGAGTGCTGTTAATAACACAGCTGGGCTATGTGGGGGAGGAGCAATCCTGTTAATGGGATTTGGCATTAACATTACTATTTAAAGAGATTTCATTATGACTAGAAAATCATTCAAGTCAGCAAATAAAACATAAATAAAAATTATTCGCATGACTTGATAATAATATTTTAATATTTTGGCATGAGCTAAGTCTAATTGAGCAAAGTCTAATTTCAACTATAGACAACATCTCTTGAAATAATATTAATAATAAATATGTATATAAAATATCATCATCTATTTTTCACATTTCTAAAGTATCTCGTGATCAACCTACAGAACTCAGCTTTTTCTTCCGATTTGCTCTGACACCAGTTGCCCATGGCTGCATGGCTGTGTGCCTGGGATATATGTACATAGCCGTCTTATCGTGAGTGCCTCGGCGATATTGCCAATGCATTTGCATGGCAATTTGACTTAACGAGGCAGCGGGTGGTGGGTGGTGGTTGGTGATAACAACTTTCGAGCATAATCAATGGCAAGCAAACCAGTTCGACACGAAGGTGGCTCCGCTTGTTTGGTCTACAAATATTTGTGTATGTGTGACAATAAATTGTTGCAACTGCCGCTGGCCTTTTGAGCAAATTGCAATAGAAAGCTACCCATATGAGACCAAATGGAATTGCCAATGTAGGTCAGATATACTTAAGAATTAAATAGGACAAATGATATACCAAATACATTTCTTAACTCTAAAGAAAATCAAGTGTTAGTAAAGTAAAAGTCGGAGTACAATTATTTTTTCTATTTATTTTCTATTTATTTTTTCCTCTAAAATAAGAATGTTTTTAAAAAATTATGGTTGTCTTTAAAATAGTATATAATTTTAATATTATATTAAATTAATATTATTAGACAAATATTTTTGTTTCACAAAAGTGAAATTTTTAGTTTTACATCAGCTCTGACCTCTAAAAAAAATAATTATAATATGAAAATGTATTTTTACATTTGCATAAGGTAACATAAACACATTCCAATTTTGTATTAAGGATAAAAAATTTGTTTGATGCTCAAAAAGATTTAGTTTTATTTATTTAAGCATTTTCAAATGCCATCTTCATGCATTAATTAATACGGTATTAAAATGAACATAATTAATTTACTAAAATAACTAACTATTCATTATTGTTTTAATTATTTCCAGTAATACCCATTATATATCTGTTAGATTTTATAAATCAAATAAATCTTAGTGTCTTCACCCAATAATTTGCATCTCAATACAATATAAAAAGAAACCAAATTTAGCGCCATCTAACGTTCGTTTCTATTTGTTTCTTTTAGCACCCGCCTAAAAGCACGCAACAAAAATCTGAAGTCATGTGCAATCAGAAACTGTTACTGCTGCTCCTGTTATTAACAGTTGCTGCAGTTGCAAGCAGCGGCACTGAGACCGAGCCAGACGATGCCGACGCTATGACCATTAGCCCCTCAACGCCCGGCGCACAGCAGGAGGCAAGAAACATGGTTAAGCGAGCACCGACATCCAGCTTCATTGGTATGCGTGGCAAGAAGGAGCTGGACGCATCAGCGGATGCCAATTGGTTGGGCCCCGATCCTTTGGATTATGGCGAAGAAGATGAGGACAACGCGTACTATGAGAACGGTAGAAGGCTCAAGAAGGCTCCCATGGCCTTCGTTGGCATGCGTGGCAAGAAGTATTTATCGAATACCCATCGACTGCGCGACCTACTGCAGAACATGGAGGAGCAGCGTCTGCGCGAGAGTTTCCTGCAGGAATTCCTCGACCATCTGGCGACAGACGGCGGTGATGTGGCCAAGCGAGCACCCACCGGTTTTACTGGCATGCGTGGCAAGCGTCCAGCGTTGTCCGAAAACGAAGCTGACGAGGATGAGGACGAGGCACTGGAACTGCTGGAAAAACGCGCCCCAGTCAACTCCTTTGTAGGCGTGCGTGGCAAAAAGGATGTTTCCCATCAGCACTACAAGCGTGCGGCTCTCTCCGAGGTAAGCGCACTATATAAAGCTGCAGAAGGGCGCGTGACAGACTTAAAAGAGTTGGGAGTGTGTGAAGATTTACCTAGGAAACATACAAGATAAAATGGGAAGTTATAGGCATATACATAGATGGAATAACAGTGAAGATACTTTGCTAATATTTTAGGCAGAATAGAGTCTTACTTTACATCCTTAAAGCATAGCTAGTTAGGGTCTGTTGCCTAGTTTACATTGTTTTCTTCTTCTACTCTATTTTCATTCGGCTTCCCATGTGGTTCATAAGGTGTTCCGTTTACTTTATTTACCTGTAATTAACCAGTTGCTTAGCCTCTGTTGGCCTTGATATGATTTGTTTCGTCCAATTAGCTCAGTCACTGCGGGAATCACTAGATCCTTGTATACGGCAGAGTTATCCACAAACCAGCCAGGACATAGGCTATGCAGCGTAACAGCGAGGCCTTTATTCTTTATAAAAATGAAGCAAAGAAATCAATCCTAGTCTTGTTATAATTTCTTATCCTCTTCTCTGCTCAATTATTTATCTTTATCGACCAACTCAACTATGCATGCATTTCTTGTGTCACGCCCTTATCTTTAAGCCACAAACTAATTGTAATTTACAACATTGTTCGAACTAACCATGGCCAGTTGTGGCGCAAAATCTCTAAAAAGGCATACGATGTGCGTGGCAAGAAGCAGCGATACGCGGACTTTAACAGTAAATTTGTGGCTGTGCGTGGCAAGAAGAGTGCGCTGAACGATGCCAATGGGCCGGCAGAGGAGAATTTGATACAGCCATGGGTCTATGTCATCGGTGGCAAGCGGGCGCCCAGCGGTTTCCTTGGCATGCGAGGCAAGCGTCCTGGTAAGTGAATCAGCTACCATGGGTGTGCATATATATACTCTGGATTGTTCCATTCCATTGCAGCGCTGGTGGAGTAAGCGAACGGAATGGACGGAACGGAACTGGTGGCACAGATAGGCGAGCGCTTCCTCATTTACATTTGACGAATGACAGTCGGAAGTTCCTTTTAAACTAGGCAAATACAATGTTATAAATAATCGCTGGGCTGGAGATTATTTAGAACGTGAGCACACACACACACACACACATACACAAGAGACACACATACACACACACACACCTCTATAGACAAGATTTCCTCTGCTGGCAACATAGGCTTAATCATTTTGATGTAAAGTTAGCAAAAAAAATAAAAATAAAAAAATTAAAGCTATGTAACTCTAATTAAAATCACATTTGAGGCCAATATTAGCTTCGTGTGGTAAATGAATTAAATTATTTGCATATCTATTTGTGGACAAATTAATCAAAATTAAAACTTGGCTAAGTACTTCGTGGACATATCTAAAATCGATTTTATAGAAAGATACCTACACATACACATACACAAAGACACCTACACACACACACACGCACACATTCAGAGCTGTGTAAGTGAAAGCGAGATGTTAATTTATTTGCAATTAATTTATGATAACGGTAATTGAAAGCAAAACTACATACACAAATGATAAAGAAAAACTAACTTATATATATATCAAATATATATACATGCATAAATATATAGCACAAACGTCTAATTGATTATTGTAAATATTGTATGGTCTATAAATAAAATGAAACTATTATTAACAATTCAATGAATGCATTTGTATTACTCTATTTTCTACTCTGCTCATCTCTAGCAAAGGTAAAAAAAATATTTAAGTACATCTGGTTTAAGGCGCAGCCTCATCGACATCTTCAAATCTCCAATGTGAAACCTTATCAACAATGACTAACAAACAATACATAATATTTGAACATGTCTAGTCTACTTAGCTAGAAACATATATAAAAGTGTTTTGTTGTTCCACTATAGATCTTACACTACACAACTGTGAGTTCAGATTTTAAATCTAAACTTGATTGAACAACTAAATTATATAAGGAAATCCAGTGTATACAAATAGGGTAAGTTGCTTAAGAACTGAGATTCCATATGCAAAATAGTTCCTCTCTTTTATACAAATAACACATACACATTCTCTGTTGTTCCACTAATTTATAGCAAGTCCACCATTAGACTTAAAATATAAAAAAAAAAATTACCAAAAGCAGTCAAATTTACTAAGCTGCTTAAGAGATGATATACCGTCAACAAAATACTTCTTTTTTGTCATAAAAATAAAACATTAAACAATCAACTCATAATTCTAAGAAGAGGTAATCGAAAAACAATAACAGCTTACAGACTTATACATATGCATTTATATACACACGTACATATGTATACAAGTATGTACTTGTACGACTACCTAAATAAGTATCTACATATTTTACATACAAACAAAACGCGATTTGTGCACAATACAACCGTTTTCAAATACTATATGAACAGACTTTTAATAAGGCAACAACTCCGAGTAACTGAGTTTTGTGAAACAAGCGATACACCACTGCGCATTTGAATGGGATAACAGCAGAGGCGTACAGGTAGTGCAAGCCGAAACATGTGTTTTGCTTACAAAGAACCATAACATTTGACCTCGCTCATTGTGATTGATGGCGAAACTCACAAGAGCGTGGCTAGAATTTTCAGCTGTACAGTGTAAAAAGTTATCAGCGATCTGTCGGGCACTTTCACAATTATTACATGAATTTTGCATTTAATGGTGCCTGCGCAGCAAAAAGTTCTCTGCCATCGTAAAGAGAGCACAGCTTGAAAGAGCTGTAGATAGAGAGCGAGCCAGAGAGAGAGAGTGTCAAAGCTCAAGCCGGCGCGCCGCGGCGGCTCATGAAACGCCGCTCTCAGCGCTTGAGGTGGCAGCGATCACAGCTTATAAATAACAGAGCTGAGCGAGTTCTAAGCCAGTTATATTTCAACAGCCGTTCAAACAACGTCTACTTCGTACGCAACGTCAAACTGTTAGTATTCGTGAGCGTCTCTTCTGTTAGTGTGTGTATGTTTGTGTGAGTGTGTATGAAGAGGACTCAAAGAAAATGTTCATGGATCTGAGCACGCATTAAATGCGACTTGCTTGGCTGATAATTGTTATGTGTGTCAATTTGGCAAGACAATAACATTTAAAATAGTTGAAGAGTAATTAATCCAGCTATTGACGTTGTAATTAACGTCTAAAGACAGTGGAAAATTTCCTCCTCTTGTTGTATTGCCAAACCAACTAAACTAACTGTCCACATTCACATTCACCTACATTTTCCACAATCCATGCGACGGCGGGTGCAGTTTGGCATGGAAAAACCAGTATTTTCAGTTTGGATTTCGTCGCTCATCTCGACACTCAGCCCAGACAGCTGTTCAGCTGTTCGGCTCGAATCAGTGAAATTTCTATGCATCTTTCTTTATATCGAAAACTTTCTGTTTGTTTTTTTGATTTGTTTTTAGCTTCAAATACTGTGATTTTTTGACAACATTCAAGATGTTGAGACTCTGGGCCAGCCTGTTTTTGGTCTGCGCCGCACAGGCGTCACCATTTTACAGCGAGTAAGTAAAAAAACACAAAAAATTTGAAATTAAAAAAACATAAAATATTTAATTTATGCTTGTGTGGTTTTTGTGTAATTGGCAATTTGCATTCCGTAGTTCATGCATATCTTATGTAGTTAATGAGTGTTTTTTTCGATTACTGTTAATTCCATATGGTAACAATGGGTAGTTCGACAACATCATAATTTACAAGCTGTTACAAAAAATATAAAAAACAAAAAATCAGGCTTACATTATTTTTAGATTTCGTTACATTAATTTCGTTTAATTAATTTTTTAATACTTCCATTCATTTAGTTTTATTATCACATTAAATGAAATTTAACATGCTTAAAAAAAAAACTGTAGTGTCTAACGTGTTTTTGGAATTTTCTCGAACAATTATAATGCATGCCTTCTTTACAGTGCTCGCTCGAGTTCAATTTCCAGTGCTGATAGTGAAATCAGTTCATCAGAGTCTTACAGGTGAACTACTCATATGCCCACTGTGCACACTCCCAGCATTTAGCAAGCTCGTCCCAAAACAAATACGGAACCAACGTTCCACTCATAATCCCAGCCATACTCCGTTCTTCTCAAATATTGATCTGTCAACTCGAACTTTTGTTTTATGTTTTTGTGCCCGTGGACAGGCCGTAATAGCCCCTCTAATTGAGAGTTTAGATATTTATAGTGTTTGTTCTAGCACTTTACTGGTTTGGCTTGGTGAAATTTCACCATTTACTACGTTGACTTGGCAAATACGAAACGTGTTAACATTATGGCAAATAAAGTAAACCAAACAAAATTGGCTCAACCGCAAACGAATACAAAGCGAAAAAAAAAAAAAAAAATTAAAATAAAACAATTTTATTTTTTACTAAAGAAAGTCAAATTTTGACCTAAATTTATGGCTTAAACCTGAGAGCAGGCCGACAAAAACGAAAAAATCACCTAAGTAAAAAGATGTCACGCGAGACTTTGAATTCGTGATAATATTAGTTCAGTACTACACAAAAGATAAACATACATACATGTATGTATGTATGTATGTATTGTATATATATTTTCTGGTCTGTTAAGAACTTCTTCGTGCTGCTTTCCCAACTCAAAATGTGAATGTCCAATTACTGACTGCCAAAGAGATTGTTCAGTTAAGGCGATAAGCGCAGAGAATCGCGATCGAAAATTGGCACACAAAATCGCCTCAAAGATCATTTAACCCTGTAGTTCAAGTTTGTTTTTTGCGAAAGGCATTGTGCAAGCAGCAAGAAGAAGCAGCAGAAGAAGAAGAACAACAACTGCAGCCGCTCAGTTGAGAACAATGTTCAAGCAAAGTGGGTCAGCGACTTTAGGGCATCCGTGAAAGATGCAATTGCAGATGGAGATGGAGATGCAAATGCAAATGTAGTGGCGGGATTTGACAGATGATCGTCGTTAGCGAGTCGAGCGAGTCGAGGGGCTCGTTTCCACATGGCTGACTGCAGCGCGAAACCTTAAAAAGCAGCTGCAGGCTGGAGTTGGCTAACTAATTCAAATAGTTGTCATTAATTTTGACACGATTTGCTTGGCGTGGGAGGGCTTGCCATGGAGGGAATTAGTTGTTGACACCTCATTAGATGCAATTTTAGGGAGCAGCAGGTAACGCCCCAAATTTAATGCTCTGCCGACTAATTTAAAAACATCCAAAACTGGGTCAACCAGAAACCTGCCCGGCCTGCTCCTCCTCTCTGGCGTGCTTAACTCGTTTGGTTCTCCTCCATGGCAGAACCTTAATCGAATCACCGTCACTCGCCCACTGCCCAGCGACTGTGGCCAACGACTTTCGCTTTGGTAGTCGAGACGGTGTTTTATTTAATTTACCAGTTCCTGCCTTTATTTGCTGCTCACAGTTGTTTCTTTGATATGATGTTATGCATTCGTTATACATTGGAAATTTCCAGAACTTTCTTGCCTTAATTATGACCTCATAAACTTTCCCAAATGTGTGTTGAGGCTCTCGACATGACAGATTCAAATGCGATTAGAGCTCATCAATCGAGGTATCAATTCTGTTCGCCTCTTATTTCTTAGGAAAAACAATAATTATAATTTACAGTCCATATATAATTAAGAAATAATTACTTACAAATTATGAAAGTTTTCTTTTATTATAATTATTAATATAATTTAAATGCAAAACAGCAATTATCAAAATTTATTATTATTATTTATTTTTTTTTTTTTTTTTTAATTTAAATACAAAACAACAATTATCAAAATTTTTTATTATTAAATCATATGCAAATCTTTAAAGTTCAATATTAAAGTATAGAAATAAATACTATATATATTTTATACATACATTTCTGATCAATTTAGAACTTTTGTATTTCAAAAGTGATTTTATAAACAAATCATACACAAATCGTTAAAGCTCCATATTAAAATATATGATAATACATATTACATCTCTTTATTCTACAATTCCAAAATCCAATTTTCCATTTATAAATTCAGTTCAACTTTTTTTCCGAATTATTTTATACAAAATTCCAACACTAATCTTTAAAAGTTCATATTTAATTAATTAGAAAACATTGCCTATTATTATTAGATTCGTAGATCATATTTTCCCCATATTTTAACTAAGTTCAACGCAGGCCAAATTTTACAAATTTCTCTTTTCTTTAACAATTGGCAAAAACAAACTTCGAAAAAAAAAAAAACAATTGCCAGCCACTATGCCTAGGAGTTTCTCCCAAAGCTATGAGTTTTCTTATGAATCTCTCTATATAAGCAGTTCCAAAATGCCAACGGGTCCAAGTCGAGATCAAGTTAGGTATCGTCTTCATAAAAGGCAGTTCGTGATATGCTCGACATACATACATGCATATATACATAAAAATTTGTTGTATAAACAACTTGAGTGTTTATTTAGATGTCTTTGAAGCCCTCACGTCATGACTCATGTCAGATAAAGATATCATAAAATACATGCATATATACATATATATTCTGAAGTAACTTGCCGCTAACTGAGCATGTCAGCTATAAAAATTTTTGTTATGTTTGCCATTTCAAGCATATTATTTTAAAACAAAATGACACACACATATATATACAAACATATATATTTTATTTGCTCTTATAATGTCTTTTATATTTTTAATTAACTTCCGTGTCGCGCATTTTTAATGAGCTCAATCAACAAAGAAGGTCCCGAAAATCTTACAGACACTTCAAGTATAGTATATATATACAATATTTATTTACCAGTGGGTGCCGATTGCGAGCTGTATATAGGAAAAGTCAGTTAAAAAGTGACTGTTATGGTTTGTCAATAGAAAGCGGGCTGATATTGGCTTGCACGAGGCGTACGAATGAGTCAGGCGATGGAGTGAGTTAGCGAGTTTATATAAATCAATTTTAGTTTTTGGTGTTGACTTCATTTTCGAGCACATATAAAATCGAGAGACATAAATTCTATTTGATTGATGATGCCAGAGTGCAGCTCATTGTTGTTGTATTTATTTTTGGGAATTTATGCAAGTTTGTTTCAGAGTAATTATACCCTGAACCCATTGAAAATGGGAAATCAGGGTATCATGGTTTTGTTAAAAGTATGTTACAGGGAGAAGGAGGCGTGGCAGACCCCATAAAGTTATATATTCTTGATCAGGGCGACGAACTGAGTCGATTTAGCCATGTCCGTCTGTCCGTCTGTCCGTCTGTCCGTCCGTCCGTCTGTCCGTCTGTCCGTATGTATGAACGCGTCGATTTCCGAAGATATAATAGCTAGAGACCTCAACTTTTTTTAAAAATGTCCGTATATAGGCGCGCATATCAAGTTTGTCACTAGAAATCGATAACTCGTCCGATTATTTTTTTATCGATGAAAAACCTTATCGAAAGCCAGTTATAAAATTATATCTCCTACGTCTTTTGAGCTAGAGTCTCCAAATTTTATATGTAGACTCATTTTTACTTTATAGAATTTCGGTTTTTGTTATAATTCACCCCGCACCCCTATATCCACCCTCACCATCACCTTTGTAAAAGGCGTATTTCAAATACTAGAGACTTGAAATTCGGCATATACACGCAAAGTAATGATATAATCACAATCTAAAACTTTCAGGAAGAACGTACGTCCACAAAAAAAGTTATTAAACAATTCAATTCCCATAGTAAGCGCACACTGCAGCCCATGCGTGTTTATGCGTGCGTGCCTATATGTGCCTATGTATGTACATATGTGTGTGTTTCTTTTGTAAGCAAAAAGACGCGAAGAATCATTGAAATATCAGTTCTCCGAAGGGTTCAGGGGATTTCCTAGTCGGGCAGTCTCGACTAGAGCTTTCTTACTTGTTTTCATTTGATTTGTATTGTATTAGCTATGGAGGCGGGCAATTAGTATGCGGCGCACAGAAATGCTGCGCAAAACAATTGCTAAACAATGGGCACGATCAGGCCGTATACTATATAATATATATATACACACACAGTATTTGTATATAGCCAGAGAGAATGTCGAGCCGGGGAGCCGGAGCTTCTTTTATGTGCGAGACAATGGAAGGCATATGAATTATGGTGGGGATCCGCTTTAGGGATAGTTAAGATCTGGTGTGGAATTCGCATGAAACGGCACACACCAAACACACACACACAGCAAATACATACCAACACGCACTAATCAAACTAATAACAAAAAAAAATACACTCCACTTCCACTGCGCAACTTCCAACTCCTCGACAGCTTTATGCAACATTTAACACGACCATTACCGCTGCATCGCACGCTGTTTGCGCCCATACCATTTGCACCACTCGCACCGCTAGAACCACTGCAAGCTAAGTCGTCACAGCGTGTGGCCAGCGTCTGGGCAGCGCCACCGCCGGCCCCGCTGGCCCCGCTGGCGGCTCAGCAGTCACGCCCACAAGCCTTAGCTAATGCGCCACTGTTGCCACTCTACAGTAACAGCTATGGAAGCGAGAGCATCAGCGACACGGAGTTCGTGCCACTGGAGCAGCAGGGACGACAGGATGCGGCCACGGTAGCAGTGGCTGCCACAACGCAGGGCGTGGAACAGAAGCCGTTCAGTAAGTGCAGAGAATCGCATAGAGAGGCACTCTAAGACAAACTCTATTTCGCTCTCTCTCTCTCAATAGCTGTTGATGCGATCACCACGGACGTGAACTCTCCCAATCCAGCCGTCTTCTTCCAGCAATCATTCCCATTCTTTGGCAATGAGTTCTTCAACTCGTTTGGTGGATTCGGATTTGGCAACACTCAGGAGCCTTGGTGGAAGGGGTGAGTTGATCATAGAAGATAAATGAATCTATACAGTATATATATTATTTTATCACAATATTCAATTTCCAAAACTGGTTTATTCGTTATTGCTTTCGCCAATTAAAAATGCTGATGCAGCATTTATTCTTGGGGATTTACAAGTGAGAACAGTATTTTGCATATATTAAATCATGACTAATGATATAATATACAGCACGAAATATTTTGAAAATAGAAATTCTTTATACCATACTAAAGTTGGATAGGGCTACAATAGTTGAAGTTTGTGTACTTTACCGACTTTTAATTGGAGTCCAATTGCTTTAAAAATGTAAGCTTGACTGTAGAAAATGGGATTATAATAATTTTATTTATTATATATACATATATGTATATATTATTTTGTTGAACCAAATCAAAGGAATGCCAATTGTAAGTCGCTTTAATAAAATAAAAAATTTAAGTAGGGTATCTTATGTTACTGTCGGAATAATATACATACTTCTTGTTAAATATTACACTATTGTCAGATTGGATTTTCTTTATCTAATACATTTGTCAACTCTAATAGTATTTTATACAAACAATGGATTTCTTAAAAATTCAATTTCTCTACAGAATGTTTGATTATTATAAATATAAATATATAAATAAATGCTACTATGCCTATTTTAAATATGTATATACAATAATAGTCTACGAAATATCCAAACTAGACATTCTGAACCAAGACTTCGAATTAACTATGCAAACTCGTTAGTAATTGTGTTTACTCCAAAGTCAGCATCATAATTTTAAATTGAATTAAGTTCTCGCGCAATATTCTTTCCAGATCTTTCAGTCTAACTGCGCACAATTCTTATATATGTACATATACATATATATAGTAGATACTTAGCATTTCTGATATGGTCACTTGATTCGGGTCTTTCCTAATCGCTGCGCACGGCTGATTTTGACGATCTTGACATTTGGTAATTAAGCATGGGCAAAGTCAAGTTCATTAGAGCTATTAAATCTATCAATTTGATTTGTAATGTCTCTCTCTCTCTCTCGAATTATCGCCAAATGATGGAACCTCTTCGAGTGCTGGCTGAATCGAAGATCGTGTTTAATTTTATACTTATAATTTTGTAATAACATTCACTTTCAAGGCAGCAACAACAATAATTATTGAGCAGCTGTTCCGACCGATTTCTCTATTAATTGCTAAATTGCTTATATTGAGTGCATTAACTGGTACATACATACATATATACTATATTTAGTTATATATCGAGCTAGCTTTATAGTTGTCGTTTGCATTTTTCTAAATTGTGATTCAAGCAAAATTGTGAAATCAATTGGAACTGAGTGCATTTGTATTTGTGGCACCGAGAACGAAAGTCAGACGCAGCAATTGAAAAATTAGCACTTTATAAAAGTAGTATATAAATATGTACATAAACCTATATAAATCTATATTGATATATGTATAGGCAGGCCGAGAAATTTCGAAAACTATGCCCCCATACAATGGTCGGCTTTGTAGTGCACACACACACACACACACACATAATTGAATTGAAGGCAGGCAAAGTTGTTAAGCTGTTAATTCTACACATCATTTGTATATACAGATATAGTAGATAATGCCTCGACGAGTACCCCATAACTACAATATATGTATAACCATGTGAACAAACGTATCTATATATGCGAATCCATAAAGTAAACAATCATCAGTGCGCTCTCGCATTGATGGGCAGATAGTAAACAGAGTCGTTCATGGGGTGCGCATATTGGATGATAACTGTACAGGTTCCATAGCCTACACATGCACTTAGACAAGTACATAGACGTACATAAATGTATGTATGTATTTATTATTATATATTGTGTTTATCTAGATAGTTCTGGCGAGTGCATTGACTTTTCATTTGCCAGTTAGCAATTTGCCAAAGGCATTAACAAGTCTAGGTTTAATATAGTATAGGTTTACTATTTAGATGATGAGGCAATATCTCAAGAACAGATTTGTAGCTAGCTGTAGTATACATATAGGTTCATTAACAAATCAATGCCTTATATTAACGTAAATATTTTTATGCAATGTGTAAAAGTTCCTCAAAAAGCGTAATATTTTTATAATATATGACAGATCTCGGTTAAGCTTCAAACTGTAGAGTATATATAGTCACGTCCAGTTTAAATGCATATACAGATATTTGTATACCCTGAGCCTATTGACAGCAAAGACGAGCTGTCAATGACCCTCCGGTTCGTAAAAGTATGTCCGTATAAACGCAGTAATCTCGTAAGCTACAACAGCTACAGTCTTAAAATGTTTATATGCACCATAAGCAGGACAAGTCGATTATATTTTTCCCTTAATTCGTCTCAGTTTGCTTATTACCGATTATCGATCATTGTTATTTACCTCCGACCGTTTTTCACTCGGGGCATTTCTGAGTTTCCATCCATCCGCAGTAAACAGAGCGATATGGTTGTTATTAATGGCTTTAGCTCGCTGATCGATAAGGGAGCTAATTACCATTTTATATTGTTTACATTCAATTAACTTTAATCAAACTTATCAATTTGTCCCAAAATATATGAGAACTTCAATTGCAGATTATTGAAACTGTAATTTTAGGGAATAATGCTTTTAAAATAAAAGGAGTTTTGATAGAGCCCATAAAGTATATATTGTATATGCTTGATTGAGACGGGGAGTTGATACGATTATGTGTCTCCATATGATCGCAGCAATCTCGTAAGCCACAAAAGCTAAAGGCTTTAAATTTGATGTGTATACTCGTGTATATCACGTGATCTATAAACGTATTTTTATCAATAATTTGGAATACCTTAAACGCTAAAGTTTTCCTTCAACTGCCAGCTCTTCGCTGGGTTTAGGGTAGAGTACTCATACTTCTTAAGTGTAGCTTGCATATCGTGAGAACTAGAGACATACAATTTATTATATATGCTCGTATAATATATATATAGGGACTTTAAGGTTCTTGGATTGATTTAACACCCCCCTTTCCACCCAAGTTAACAAAGATATTATAGACTTGTAAGCTTATTCAAGAAAAGTTATTCAGCAAAAAACTTTCCATAAGTTGCAAGCCCAGCGTATCTACTAGTCCAGCAGTCTCAAGTAGCGCACTCTTTCTTGTTTAGGCAGAGTAAGACATATAAAACACATTGGCACACCTATAATATGTGTAGTCCATGATTATGTCTGCATTTAGTTTCTCCATTTCTCATCAGAAAACTAATTTGTTTTTCTTTTCTTGCATATTCCCGCAACCCGCAATTTACTTACAGACCCAATGTGTGCACCGAGAAGGAGGAAAGCGATGGTGCAACCACGGAAACAGACGGTGATGAGGCCGTGGACAGCTTCGGTCAGGAACGTGACGGGGCTGGCAGCGTGGTACGTTCGCCGCTGTTTGGCCAGTTCCACTTCAGCGTGAACTCCTGTGCCGAGAAGCCGAACAAGCACGTCTGCACCAAGATGTAAGTGGGGCAACATGAGCCGTGGCACCGTTGCGTATACTTAATTTGCAATTCGTTCGTTTGCTCATTCCACACAGCGTCAATCAAAATGGCAAGAAGAAGATGGTGACTATGATACGCCAGTGCTGCTATGGCTATGGACGACCACGCAATGCGGACTTCACGGTTCCCTGCGAGAAGATCGAGATCAAAGACATCGCCGCCACTGCCGCCGACATGGGAGCCCAGCAGTTCATTGAGAGCGCCAAGAGTGCCGGCGTGCTGGGCAACATGCTGTCCAACTCCCAGGGCAAGAAGCTGACTCTCTTTGTGCCCAACGACGCCGCCTTCCAGGAATACCGCAGCCAGCATCAGCAGGAGAACGTGAGTGGCCATTAATAATCCCCAGCCGAGTGCCCACTAAAACTATTTGCCACTCTCCCATTTAGAACGTGGACGACTCTAAGGCAGAAGGTTCCCAAATGTCAACGATCCTCAAGCTGCACTCCGTGCAGGGCGAGGTGGAGCTGGAGGACGTGCCCAACGAGAAACTGCTGCAGAGCGAGCTGACCGGCCAGAAGATACGCATCAATACCTACCAGCTGCCACCGGGTCTCGGTCTGGAGCCCTATCGCTATGCCGCCAACTGTGTGCCCATTGTGCAGCACGACAAGCTCTCCGAACAGGCCCTGGTGCACACACTCAACGGCATGCTGAAGCCACTGACCAAGAACGTCATGGATCTAATACGCGAGCGCGCGGACTTGTCCATCATGCGCACCGTGCTGGAGAAGACCAACATCAGCGCTCTGCTGGAGGGGGATAAGCCCGTCACCATCTTTGTGCCCACGGACGCTGCCTTCGATAAGCTGGAGCCACATCTGCAACGCACCCTGAAGGCGGGACGCGGCTGCGCCTCCAGTAAGTAGCAAAGATTGAATGCAATTCCTCGCAGCGAATCCCTTTACTGATCATCTTGCTTTAGATATGCTGAAGAATCACATTCTGGACCTGACCTTCTGCTCGTTGGCCACGCTGCCGGGTGCCAAGACAACCACCTATAATCTGCTGGGCGAGCCACTGCTGCTGAACCGCACCAAGCGTGTCGCCAATCAAACTGAGCCGTCGGCCATCTACATCAACAATGCCGCCAAGATTCTGGACGCTGACATAATGGGCACCAATGGAGTGCTCCATGTGATTGACACCATTCTGCCCACGGATTCGGCGCTGTCCCTGAGCACTCTGCTGACGCAGAAGAACATAACAATCTTCAAGGGTCTGCTGGAGGCCTCTGGACTGGCCTATCAATTCGACGATTTGGACAACGTCACAATCTTAGCGCCCACAGACAAGGCGATGCAGAACTCGGAATGGGCGCGCATTTTGGCCGAAAAGCCGGAGTCTTTGAAGGACAACAAGGACTTGGATGAGTTCCTCACTTATCATGTGATCGAGCCCATGATCAAGACCTGCGATCTCTCGGAGAGATTATTGCCAACGGTGGCGGGCTCCAATGTTCGCGTAAATCTCTACTCAACCCACGCCCTCTTCTCGGACGTCATGAACAGGGCAACCGTGAACTGTGCCCGCCTGGTGCACTTCGATGACGAGAGCTGTGGCTCTGTGCTGCATCAGGTGGACCGCCCACTGACTGCGCCCAAGAATGTAAGATTAGGAATGCAACTACGACTTGAGCCGTGCTTAATCTGGTTTATTTCCTTTCACCCATAGAATCTGCTCCAATCACTGGAGGCCAATCCCAACTACAGCAAGTTCCTGGAGCTGGTGCGCAAGGCCAATCTGACCCACTTGTTGGCCAACGAATCGGATAGCTTCACGCTCCTTGTGCCCAAGAATGATGTGTTTGAGGAGTTCAGCGAGTCCATCGAGACCAAGCCCGCCCAGAGCCAGGCCGAGCTCGAGGCCCAGGTCAAGACGCACATTGTCAACGATGTTGTCTGCTGTGCTGGCATCATACCCACCAACTGGCCATTCGTACGCTCCATCGAATCCATCTCGGGCCAACATCTGCGCATCACCCGTGACCGCCGACCCAAGATCGAAAATGCCGGCGTGACAAAATGCGATCTCATCGCCACCAATGGAGTCCTGCACGAGATTAACGACATCATTGTGCCTAGGTCGCCGCCAGCACAGCAGCATCGACCACGCCCGCACATCTATCAGCCCCCCCGAGGCGACTTCGATGTATTCTTCTAAAGATCGATTGTCCCAAATATCTCTATGTGTATCTCTAACTTTCCCTAATACATACATATATGCATCTATATACATATATATTTATATTATTTAATAAACTTTTGTCATTGATTGAAAACTCACATTATGCAAACATTAAATGCAGTTAGTTATCTTTCTGATAAATAAAATACCTAGTATTACAAAAACAATATTTCACTTTATCAAAATTTATTAATTAGATTGGAATTTCATAATGAAATTATAAATATTATAGGATTATTTTAATTATGATGAAGCAAAATCTTAAACCATAAACAAAACATTTTAGTTAAATATAAATACAGAATTCACAGTTTTTTGATTTAGTCAAAACATGGAAAACAAAATGAATTAATTATAAAAATATACTTATAAATAATAATTCAATATTTTGTAAAGCAAACAAAAAATGTATTAGGAAATGTGATTAATGTTTGTTCATAATTGTTATAATTCATATACATATGTACATATTTATCTATTGTTTATCGCATCACTCGCAAAGCAAAAAGCAAAGAGTAAGGAATCAGTTATTAGGCAGTGTCAAATAGAGAGCTTTTAGATCTAATAAGAGTTCTCTATTTCTCTGCTCTCATAGTTCTAGAGATTCCAAGCTTGACTAACATATGCACCGCTACTTAAAAAGCTTTAGTTCAGAAAAAGCTCGCTCACACGCTCTGATCTATGCAATCGTGTAGGGCATAGATTTTTGTGTGTGTGTGTGTGCATATGCGTGTGGGTGCTGCAGTTTAGTGCGTCTATAAATATTCCAGGCATTGCAGTGGAAGGCTCAGTTCACTTTAGACTTCAGCCATGTCAAGAACACTTCCAGCTACCTTCGTGAAGGGCTTCCACAATGAGGAGCTGGTTCGCCGCATGGAATACCGCAAGTTGGGCGGCACTAATTTAAGAGTATCGAAAATTGCACTAGGCGGGGCCACATTGAGTGCGCTCTTTGACAAAAAATTCGACGAAGAGGAGGGCATCAGAACCGTGCAAGAAGCTATTAAGTCGGGCATCAACTATATCGACACTGCGCCGTTCTATGGCCAAGGTCAGTCCGAGCAGGTGCTGGGCAAGGCGCTGATGGATGTCCCAAGGGAAGCGTATTACATAGCCACCAAAGTGGGACGTTACGAGCTGGAACCGGAGCGCATGTTCGACTTTACTGCGGCCAAGACTCGAGAGAGCGTCAAGAAGAGCTTGGGTCTGCTGGGCCTGGACTATGTGGACGTGCTGCAGGTGCACGATGTGGATGCGGCCCCCAGTCTAGACCTAGTGCTGAACGAGACAATTCCAGTGCTTGAAGAGTTTGTGAAAGCCGGCAAAGCGCGTTTCATTGGCATCACTGGCTACGATGTGGACGTTCTCAAGGAATGCGCCGAGCGAGCGCAGGGTCGGGTGAACATAATCCTCTCCTATGCTCGCTATACGCTCCTGGACAACACTCTGTTGCGCCACATGAAGGCATTCCGTGAGCTAAATGTGGGCGTCATCTGTGCCGCCGCCCACGCACTTGGCCTGCTCACCAATGCCGGCCCACAGGCCTGGCATCCCGGCAGCCCGGAACTGCAGCAAGTGGGTCGCCAGGCCGCCGAGATTTGCAAGCAGCGTGGCGTGGAGCTGGGCAAACTGGCCATGTACTACTCCATGCAGCTAGAGGGCGCCGCGACCTTCTTGATCGGCATACCCAATAGACGTCTGCTGCAGCTCAACCTGGATGCGGTGCTCAACGGCTTGAACTCCGCCGAGCAGGAAGTGCTGCAGTATCTGCGGGAAAAGTGAGTAAACCCGTTTTGCGAAATTGTGCAATTCGGATTTGGTGTTAGCATTGCGTCAGAGTCACACGAACTTGGCCTATGTTAACCGGTTTTGGAGTGGAAGTGGAACTATCTATCCAATTGTCTTCTCATATCTCTTGCAGTGTTTTCAAGCAGTCCTACAGCTGGGGATCGACGTTGTCGACGGTCAGGGACTTTAAATAAATGAGCCATGTCTACCTGTAGCGAATGCTGGAAGAGCTTTAATAACAATTAAAATGTAGCAAATTTTATGATTTTATGTGTGTCTAAATTGAATATAAATTTGAAAATATATATATGTATATATATATATATATTGTACTATCTACACTTATAATTATATATACCTATGTATATATGTCCATATGTTATATATGTATTAGATCAGCTTCAATATCAGCTCAAGTTCAGTCGCTATTTCATTTATTTGTTTACCTGTCAGCGTCTATAAAAATACTTGCATATATATTTTCTATTTTTAGCAACTAAATGCACTTATGTACTCCTATCGTCAACAGTACAATACCAACAGCGAAACTATATACCCTGTATTCTTGTGAAAATGCATATTTAATCTATGAGTTTCCCGGAGAATTTAAGCGTTTCGTTTCATTTCTCATACAAAATATGTCCTGACTGACCTACTGAATGGAAAATTTAAATGTATATGCAGATGAACATATTTTTTGTTTGTATATATGTACATGGCTATGAAAATATTCATAAATATTTATGTATGTGTATATATTTGCATGTTACGTTGGTAAGTTAAAATAAAGAAAGAAAGAATTCAACTATGGTTGGTTTTGTTATGTATATATGTTATTATTATAAATTAAATCATGGTTCATGCAGTTTTTTTATTAACTTGATGTTTGTCTTCACCCTCTTCCTCATATTCTTTCTCATTTTCACTATTTCTTTATTCTCTTTTTTACTCCCTATCTATATTTGCATTTCTCTCTCTCTCTATCTCTCTCTCTCTCTCTCTCCTCTCTCACTCTCTGCCCTCTCTTTCACTCGAGCTGTCATAACGATCTATGTTTGCCTCTTTTTCTATCTCTCTCTCCACCTCTTTGTCCTTCTAAATATATGATTCCCCCTCATATTTCAACATACATATATGTATTCTCAGATTTTCGACATATATGTATAAACATACATCATTCAACTTCTTCTATATCGATAAAGATTTCTTACAACGATCTTAGATTAAAATTTTAATATATGCATTTCTCTCAAAGTATTTTAATCAAACATAATTATCAACAAAACCCAATTCAAAGAAGCTAGAGTGTTGAGCTATACATATATGCATATTATTCAATAACTACAATAAAATATTTGGTCAAGATCTTTACAAGACAGAGAAGTAGATATTTACTTATATATATAATTATTAGACTAGTTTCACAGCTGTCTCAGCCAAAAACTATTCTCGTCTTTAGACACATCATACACACATCATCCATATGTCTGTTCTCGAATTTAACCTGACTTTGGCTGATCCAGCCCTGTTAAAAGTATTCAATTCTCTCTTTACTTTCCAGATGTTTTCGTTTATAATCTCGCTCAAGTGCTCGGCATATCAAGCACTTCTCACACTCACACTAACACGCATGCAGAAACATTCCCGTTCTCTGATAGTGAAGCCAAAAGAGCAGAGCAGCTGGGCCGCACCAATTCATTGTGGAGTGTTGTCTCTTCACGACTTGAACGGCAAATTGTGAAGACTAAAAATAAATCAATATGTCTGGAAAGTTACCGAGTACCTTTGTCAAGGGTTTTCACGATGAGGAGCAAGTGAGGCGAATGGAATACAGCACGCTCGGCAAAACGGGCCTGGAAATCTCTAAAGTCGCGTTCGGTGGCGGAGCTCTTTGCTCCAACTATGGGTGTGCTTGAAAGAGAATGAGAGATCGGCAATTTATGAATATGTTATGTTAATTAATATATTTTTATTGCTACAGCTTCGATCTGGATGAGGGCATAAAAACAGTTCACGAGGCTTTGAGAGCTGGCATTAACTACATCGACACGGCACCCTGGTACGGCCAGGGCCGCTCAGAGGAGGTCCTCGGCAAGGCATTGAAGGATGTGCCAAGGGAAGCCTACTACATAGCCACCAAGGTGGCACGCTATGAGCTGGACTACGAAAACATGTTCGACTTCAGTGCCCGGAAAACTCGTGAGAGCGTGGAGAAGAGTCTGCAGCTGTTGGGTTTGGAATACGTGGATGTCATACAAATACACGATATCGAGTTTGCCGAGAACTTGGACATAGTGCTCAACGAGACTTTGCCAACGCTGGAACAGCTGGTTCAGGAAGGCAAGGCCAAGTTTATTGGCCTATCCGCATATCCTCTGTCGGTGCTAAAGGAATGCATAACCCGCGCCGAGGGCAGATTCGATGTAAGTAGCACGATTTACCCTATGAAGATTTGCTCATTCTATCCCTGATTCCCAGACGGTGCTCACATATGCACGCTATACGCTCCTGGACAATTCCTTGGTCGACTACTTGGACTTCTTCAAGTCCCAGAATTTGGGCATCATTTGTGCAGCTGCCCATGCATTGGGTCTGCTGACCAATGCCGGACCCCAGCCCTGGCATCCAGCTCCCGATGACCAGAAGGCGATAGCACGCCAAGCTGCCGAACTGTGCATCAAGCGGGGTGTACAACTGGGCAAGCTGGCCATGTACTACACGAGTCAATTGCGTGACGTATCCACCTTTCTGGTTGGCAATCAGACGCGGCAATTGCTCCACACGAATCTGGATGCCTTTTACCACCGCCTCAGCCAGCAGGAGCAGGAAGTGCTGCAGCATCTCAAAGAAAAGTGAGTGGTGGCCAGTTGCACTCGGAAGTTGACCGAAATTGTGCAACTCGGATACAATGTTACTGTTGCATCACATCCGACTCCATTTGCAGTCACAGCCAAAGACAGAGATAGAGATAGAGACAGCAATAGCCACAATTTGCACTCCCGATCCGGCTGCCATTAGTTGTCCATTTATGTGCCCACTCATTGTCAATCTTGGCCATCGGTGCAGTAGGCAGCCAGCGACTCTCTCGAGATATTACCATCTCTTCATGCAATGAATGTTGTTGTTTCTGTTGTTGTTGTTGTTGTTGTTGTTGTTATTGAACTTGTTTTGGTTTCGTGGCACAATCTAATTATGTCTAATCCATTGCAATTTCATGACTGTTTCTGCTTTAAATTGATCGCTGAGCAAATCGAATGATCTCTCAAATTTACATAATTTTATTTTTCAGCGTCTTCGTTAAATCCTCTAACTGGGAGGGCATCGAACTGGAGCGCTATTGGGCTGTAATGAAAAAGAAATAGATTACATTTTCATTTAACAATAAATGTTTTATAATGAATAAATAAACAGCTTTTTCTAAATACAATCTATATTCTTTAAATTTATTTAAATTGCTAAATTAAAAATTTTTTTTTTAAATATATATATTTTATATATATATATATATTTTATATTTATATTTTTTAAATATATATAATATATATATATTATATCACTTTTCTGCTCTACTCGCTTCTTCTTTAAAAATTATGTGATATAAATTAATATGATTTTCTTAAAATATGATCTGATTTTTGTTAGTAAATTAATTTTGCTTTTGTCTTTTTGGTAGACCAAAATGCTTTACGTTATATAAAAACTTCCTATTTTGAACTTATTTAAATTGCAAAATTTATAATATTATTTTTATTATTTTTTTTTTTTTTTAATTTACAAAATAAATATATATATATTATATCATTTTTTTCGGCTATTTGTCCTCTTGTATCTTTCATCAACCTTGAACTTTAAGCCCTTTAATGATCTGCAATCAAGCCCCACTTTTTTTTTTCCGCCGTTAAGCATTTTAGCGAAATTTTTAAATTTATTTAGTATAAATATTTAATTTTACTAACTTGTCCAATATTCCATTGTTTTAATCTGTGTAATATTGCAAGATAAGATTACATTTTAGAAAAGATAAGCAACGGAATAATTTGGCTGATATGTTCAATACAGAAAGCTTTTATAATAACAGCCTGAAATAAACTATTAACTAGTCTGATCAATTATCATGTCAATCTGTCTATAGTCAATTTTAAAGAAATCAATTATTTAATTCACTAAATGATTTAGCTTTCAAAATGCATTTTTGTTTGTTATCCAAAAGAAACGATATATACAACTTCCACCTTTCGCTGCCATGGTCACCCGCCTGAAAGCCTGCAAATGCACTAATTAAGCCTTAATTAACGCAATTTTTCAATATACCTACATACATACATCCATATACATATGTATGTATGTATGGATATCAAAAAGAAAAACAAGCCACACGATTTTATGGCTCTGTGGAGAACCGTCGAAGCGCACTGTACACTGCGGTGTACAAAACGGGGAAGTTTAATAACATTTTGAATAATGAATACTCATAACAACAGCAAAAACAACAACAGCCGCAACAACAAGAAAATGCAATACGATATAAATGCACAACAAAAATCCGCACGAAAAGCGGAAATACTGTGGATGAAGCCGCATTTTGTTTTCCTTAAGCTGCGCTTTGCGTTTTTGCCTTGCAACAATTTTCAGCCAAAGCCGAAAATATATTTTCTTTTACTTGCACTCACTACCTGCCTGAATGAGTGTGCGTGTGTGTGTGTTCATGTGTGTGTGTGTACAATCGCTGCCAATAAATATAATGTTATCAATGCAACTGCTCCAACTAACTCTCCAGCTGATTGACCAGATTCTCAGTTGCGCAAGCGCTCCTTCTCGCTCACCATCTCTCTCGTTCGCTGTCTCTCTTTAACACGCTACCTGTTGCCCGAGCCGAGCTTTCGAGCGACTACGTTTATATGCGCTGCGCCGTCGCACTCGAAGCGTCAGTTTCGTCTAGTGCTTTGAGACGTTCGGACGTTGATTAGAGACAGTTGTCCACAGTGTGTTAAATAATAAAAGTTTTCGTAATCAAGTGCAATATGTTCGGGCAAAAAAATATGCTTTTGATTCTGTTGGGCTGCAATTTGCTATTAGCCATCAACGCATCTAGTAACACGAATAAAAAGCAGCAACAACAAAACCAAGGTAGGCAAAGCCAGACAAAGCAATGCCCTTTAATATATAAAAGCGCAACGATCATTGATTCACGAAAGGTGTGTGGAGAAATTTTCAATGCCAACTTAGGGCAGTTCTAGGCATACCAAAACAAAAGAAACCGGTTTTTACGTATAAAACGCCGCTTGGAGCCGGCGTAGAAGGCCAGTAAGAGTAAACAGTGATGTGCGTAAAGTTTCTTGAACTTACACATAAACAGCTTACCGTTACTATGTCGATTTCCAAAAAGAAAATGCTGGAAAATGAGAAGTTTAATAGAGATTGAACTCTTTTCCAAAAACAGTTAGCTTTATATTCGAATAAAAATATATTTATTTATTTTTATATATTATAAATGAGAATCATATCAGAACTATAATTTGTTCATCTCAACATAAATAAATCACAATCTCAATTTTATTTGTTTATTAATTTTTCTAAGACTTCATCAATTAATAATTATTTCTTCTCATATATTTTTCGTACCGTTTCAGAAATCTGGGAGCAAGACCTAACGGATACTTTTAAAATTGAGGGCAGCGATCAGGGTATACAAAAGGTTAATCTGAAATGCGGTGCCAATTCAATGAACGTGATGTTAGAGACTGAGAAACCATTTACGGGTGTCATGTATACACGTGGTAGCTTCTATAAGCAAACGGCTCCGTGCTTCATGAAACCAGCAGCTAGTCAGGGAACACGTCAATTGGAAATGAGCTTCCAGTTGGATCAATGTCAGACACTGAAGGATGGTGAACTGTATTCGAACATTGTGGTCATACAGAACGATCCAGAGCTCATAACGCCTGGTGACTCGGCTTTCTCCTTGGAATGCGATTTCCGTCAGCCGCGCAACCTGGACGTCGAAGCCACCATGCAAACTAGAGACAGGTACGTTGTAATGAATAAGAGTGCTTCTTAATAGCAAATATATGAATATCTGCGAATACATGTACAATATATACATATATATACATGAATATGTACGATCTAAACTTAGAAATCCACAAAAATTGCGCGGAGCACGCGGTGGAGCACGCCAGCGTCAATAGAACTTCACCCTATGACTACCTATTAAGTTCTTCAACTATATTCACTTTGAATAGCTGTACTAAAGGTACAAGTTCAAACTTAAACTCCTTGACTTTGCACATGTTTTAAGAACTAACATTTTAAGTATGTAGAGCCAAACTAACAAGCACTGGACACACACATTACACATCACATAACCACACGAGATACGTACATACATTCCACAGAGTTGCGACAAAATCCAAAATTACACTGACAAGCCCCGATCCCGCGGCCCCAATGGACAATCTACACAACTCGGTGGTCAGCAACAGTGATACAGTAGAGTATATACCAAAGTTCTCTAAACCAAACCAAACCATAAACCTGGGCACGGTAGAGGAAGTGATATTGCCACTGGCTCAGCAAAGAGATGAGCTTTAAAAAATAAAAACAGTAAGCATTTCTTCCTCAAACAACACAAGAAATTATTACACATACAAATTCAAACTACAGGTGAGACACCAACACACGCTTTTAGCTAAAATATTTATTTATTTTGTTTAACGCTGTTGCGATTTTTACACACTTTGATAAATCAACTAATCTTCTTCCATTCTTATAGGAATAATACACAGAACTCTACTTCGGCTGCCTAAAACGGATTTCATAAATCATTTCAATAATCTGTTTTATATCTTTATCCTGTGATATTTTTTAAGTTTGGGTTTAATAAAAGAAAAGTATTCACCAAATTTATTTTTGAATTTTCATTTGCGAGCAATTAATAAAGCTGCCGGCAACAGAGTTGCTATTGAATATAATACACATCTGATTTTTCTGAAGATCTGGCAGCGCTATAAAGCTTTCCGTTGTCTGGCAGGCTTTGGTGAGTAAAAAATCACAATTAAATTCGCAGTTTTTATCTGGAGAAAAATATTTCTGTACTACAGGTAGCTATCACATTCAGTTTCTGTTTTTAAAACGAAAAACATCAAGTGTGATTATTCTGCGTTGTAATTTGATTTGAAGTTTTACAAAAGCGACAATTTTAATCAATTGCACGTCATCTGTTTGATTTTGTTATCATTGCGCATTTAGAATTACACAAAGAACTGCACAACTGAAATACCATAATTTTTAATTTAATTAGTCAGCGACTTTAATGTTTTAAAATGGATTGCCGAGTGTTTCTAACACTGCTGTTCGTTTTGAGCGGCACGGTCAACGTTTTATTCGCCAAGTAAGTAAACTGACAGTGCGAAAGAAGCATCTTCCACATTGAGAAAATTAATTGCAGATGGACGAACATTCAATCATTCGAGGGCAGCGATGGAAAACCGCATCATTTCCAGCATCCTGTGGTGCTGACCCTGCTAATGTTTCTGGGCGAGTATCTTTGCTTCGTAGTGTACAAGATCGTTCACCTGCTGCTGGCTAGACGCTCTGTAAGTAGTTGCGCCGAGATGCATTTGCCAGTTGTTGAAATGTATTTTTACATATTCGCAATAGCTTGGCAGCGAGTCGAATCTTATTTTGACCAGCGGAAGCAATGAATTCCATCCGTTGAGCATGCTGCTGCCATCTTTTTTGCGAACTACTGCTTCCATTTTGCTGTTTACGGGATTGTATCTGACGTATGCCACCAGCTTTCAAATGATAAGAGGTACGTTTATCAACAGTCTGCTGGGCTCCATTTTAACATCTATATTGTAGGTGCTGCACTGATCTTTGTGGGCCTGTTTAGTACGATGTACTTGAACCAAACATTGACTACTCGTCATTGGTTGGCCATCTTCACCATGACGTGCGGCGTCGTTGATATATTGGCCTTGGATGTTCAGCGGGTTGAATATGATAACCAAACGGTTCCATATACAGATCACAATGCCATTTTAACAGGCGATTTATTGATTATAATTGCTGAAGTGTTGCGTGGCTTTCAATATGTGTATGAGGAAAAACAATTGAAGACCTCTGATATGGTGCCCATCCAGGCTGCTGGTTGGCAAGGCTTCTTTGGAATCATTATCACGATCATATCTGCGATCTGCCTGAACTTTGTACCAAGCGTAGCGCCGTTTAATGAAAGCTCACGTGGCGTCTTTGATGATCTCAGTGATCTGATTCCACAGCTTCGTGGCAACACGCTGCTAATCCTTGCACTTGTCTGTTTCACCTGCTCCAGCGCCATTTACAACTGTGTGGGAATGTCGATTGCAAAATTTTCATCCAGCGCCAATCGTCTGCTCGCCGATGGAATTCGAGTCTACCTTATCTGGGCGTTTGTTATCTTTGCCGAGTGGGAAATTCTGAATATCATCACACTCATGGGTCTTCTCATACTACAAATGGGTATTATTATGTACCGACAGGCCATCTTTCTTGAGTGGTATCGTGCTCTTTTGGCACGTTGGCAGCGCAGTCGTTATTTGGACCTAAACGCAGAATCTGGCCCTACCCCAAGCACCCAACCTGCCGATGTTATTTAAAATGTGATGGGTGAAGATGTTTGAATTGATTGTGATAAGAGAAGCGGGCTGATAGAGCTATCCAGTTGTGGGATGGATCACTAAAAATTTACTTATCAATTGTAATAATACGAATATATATACTCTCAAATTTACTCACTTCTTTCCGTATCTCTTTAAAAGCGATGGGATGAGGTAAACATTCAAATTGCTATATAATAAAAAATGTGCGGTAATTTTAAAAAATACTATTTTCTAAATTAAATGTTATATTTATATATGAAGTATATTTGAAGACAGTCTAGGTACCATAAGTGCTGTAAATATAATAGTCTACGAGTTACAAACCTGTAATCTAAGGTCAGAATGAAGGTCCAGTACACTTATCATTTAAAAAGTCAAGGAATGCGTTATAAATTGCCAATGTAAAGAGACATTATTCAAGTCATCCCTAAAACGACAAGTAGCGACTTCAACTATCAAAAACGTGTAGTGCGAATAATATAGAATGGATCCGTCAATCGCTCTAGCCAAACATTTGTCTAAGATCGAGATATACATTCATTCCTTGGTATTCTATACCCACTGCAGAAACATATTTCAATAATACAACATCAAACAATTTCTATTTTCTACAGCTCGAAACAAATTCTTTAGGCGGATTACTGCTGGTGAATAATCCCCAGATCAACCCATAAATAAAAGACGTGCTAAAAGCTGTCAAATAATATATAATATATTTATTTACTACCGCATATACATTTTATAAATTGTTTCGATGTTACTTATGAATATGAAAGTATAGTAAAACCAACAATTAGAATATAAATTAATTCTCAATATCAAGAGTATGCCCGCATTGGATAAAAATAAAATATATAACAAACAAATGGAGTTATTATGTGGATGGCATCTAATTTCTTTTCGATATTCGAATTTAGTGGCGCCGCCAAAAAGCCTAACTTTCCATTAAAATTGATTCTTCTGTCGTCCTGAATAGCTAGATTATGAAAATAATCAGGAAACTGAAATGCAATGGAGTGAAGTGCGACAAAAGTTATTATTCCGTAGTTAATTGAACTTATGGACTCATGCCTTTGAGCTCGATAGTGACCTTTTGGCAAAATCAATTGATTAATTTCAATCTAGACAGTCTATATAGTAAATATAACCAAAAACTTGTGCATAAGATGTATGGTTCTTTTTAGGTTGTCAATAAATCACATTAATTTATATTTTTGTTTAATCGAAAGAACATGTATAGGATTTAAATTTAATTTATAAATGTATTAACTAAAAATGTTTATATATCGTAAAGTTATGACAGTTGTTTGTAGAAGATATCTTGCTTTAGTAGCTATGGTCATAGTCTTACTGTTTCTAACAGTTAAATCGCTCCCTAAAAGCAAACAAAAAATGCAAATTTACTAAAAATGTCTATTCATCATATATATAGGCAAAAGAACGTGCAAATTGTACTCAACTAATTATAATTTGTATAAATTGAAATTCTATATGTGATTTTATAGATATGTGTGGCTAAAATAAACACTTACATAATAATAGCATTAATAATCATAATCATAATAATAGCATTGATAATCATTATCTTATTGTCATTGGGATAGAAGTTCTTTTGCCTGTAATAGTTTGTGTTATCACTTGTATATATAAATTTAAATAACCATATATATATTACATATATTCGTATATAAAAGTATATATATAGAAGGGATAACATAATTGCATATTTCTATGGAGCGCTTTCACTTTTTACATCGAAATTAGACAGCTTTAACAGTAACAACAACAGCGTTTACGTATACATTTACATATAACATTTAAAGCAAAAGCAAAAATGCTTCTGGATAGACTTTGTCATTTACTTCTTCTGCACGCCTAGCAAGCCTTCGGCTACGCCCAAATAGTAAACGGTTTGGGCAATACCGAACAATGGAGCAATCACAATCATACGGCAGAGGCCGCCCTTGAAGAATGCTGTAGGTCCTTCGTGCTTAAGAGTTTTGCTGATGGATTCAAAAGAGAAGTTGAATTTAAAATGAATGCACATATATATATATATATAGATGTTACTAACGTGATGCAATCGGTGATTCCCTTAAACTCCTTCTCACCATCGGCCTTTTTGATGGCCTGCAATCGAGTTTTCACCACGTCAAAGGGATTGACCGCCAGGGCTGCCGTTGAACCTGCCGCCAAACCAGCCAAGAAGGAACACCTATTGGAATACAATTGAAAATAGTTCAAAGAGACATGAGGAAAGGCTCCGTACTACTTACCAAAATACCGCTTCGCCGGATCCATCATTTCGCCGTGGACCCAGTTCGTTAAGAGTGGCAAAGAGTGGGAAGTAAATTACGGAAAAAGTGACGTCACGTAAGCCCGTGGCACCAATGCCCTTGTATAGGCCGAAAATGCCCTTTTCCTTAAAAAGCTGCGTTGCCAATTGTGTGGCTGAAACCTTTTCAACGGTTTTGCCCGCTAATTTTGCAGCGGCAGCTACACGGCCTGCATCCTGCATTTGGATTTTCAGCAGCTCCATGGGCGTGGTGACAATGATTTGGAATGCGCCTGCCAAGCCTCCAGCCAACATTTGACAGCTCATGGGCAGTTTACCATCCTTAGTGGTAAGTTTATGTCGGAAGTAATCATTCGCCGTCAGCTTAATCGCCTTTTCAGGTGTTATAAGCAAAATATTCACGCCCGAGCCTCGGTACATGCCGAAATAGCCCTCTGCAGCGTACGTCTTACGGAAGCAGTCGAACCTGAGAAAGCCCGTAGAATATTACGTTTGGAATGGTTAACAGAAATTTCTACTTACATGCTTGAATACATCCGTTCGCCATTTGGACCGATTTGCTGGTTCTGCAACCGAGTCTTTACCAAGTCCAATGGGAAAACACATGTCACACCAATAATTCCCGCAATGCCTCCGTTAATGATCTTCGGGAGCAATCTGTGAATTAGATGTGCACATTGATAGAATTAAATATATCAAATCGTATCCGTCGATTTGTGTTGGCTAATTGACAAATATTTGCACTGCGTTAACCTTTGCATTCAATTTGCATGTGCATCAGCAACAACAACAACAGCAACAACAGTTCCCTGAGAAGCAGCCTTGACATTGACATAGAAGCGCTGCTGCAGATGTTACTGATCACTGCACAAAACATATCGATATATCATGTAGTCGATAGTCGATATACATTTTTAAATTACAGAAATAAACAAATAAAAGGTAAAGGTGTACGCCAACATTTAGATTTTGTTTTGTTTTGTTTTGTTTTAAGCGAATATGAAAAATAATTGGTAACATGCCAGCATAGCACACAAAAAATTCTAAGCTTTTCGCTGTTCGCCGCTATTTTTAGTCTAGCCCCACAAAATATATAAAACACAAAAAATGCAAAATAAAACCAATGAATGAATAGACTTATAATCATTGTAATATGCATTTTATTATGTCATTGAAAATAATTGTGTCTGCGTATGTGCTACAAATTGTAATAAAATATGGACAAATATTTAAGCATTAACTTGTTTATCAGAGTTTAAGTGCCGACAACAATTCGCGAATTAATAACCATATATATGTACATTTGATGTGTGTGTGTTAAAAAAAAAAAATGTATATAAAAATATATGTATAGGATACATACATATTCATATCTATTTGCTCATTTCTTATAACTTTCGATATAAATTGTAAATAACTTACGCAAACTGCTGTTGCTTCGGCTGTATCAGCGGTTGGTTATGGAGGATATCTTCGGTTTGTTGTTGAGCTGCTGCCATTTTCTAGAATTAAAGAACATTTTTGTAAGGGATCCGTAAGAATTCATCAGCTCGGGAGTAGCTGAACAAAAGAGTGCGTCGATTGTATTTCAATTTGAGTCAACAAATAATATCAAACAGGTTGAATGACTTTTAACTGCTTTGCCTGCACTATCAAAATATATAAATATTAATGCGTAATACACATATACATACATATACTCTTTTATATACAAACAGATGTTAATAAAATTGTATATAGAATTTATTTATAAAAGATAAGCATATAATTTAAAAATGTTCTCTTTTTTGTTTTATTAAATAGTTGATATACGGCCTTAAGCTTATCTTTTTTATTCAGGAGACAATTATTGTAGGTTCTGGTCTATCGCACTGTCTGGAGGGAGGGGCGGTCGAAGGTTTATTGATATGCAACAACAGCGCGATGCGGCTCTTCAGAGATTAGCAGCCATATCAAATTAGAGCATTTACACATTGAATTTTCACAATATTCAATCCATATTTGCTTACTTCGCGTAAGAGTATATGAGTGTTATGTGTGATTTTTCGCATGAATACGTTACTGTGATAATTAAATCAGTAAAAGCACTTCTATTGCTAAATTGTCCAACTTCTAAACGATCAGTTAGCTTAAATTTAATAACGGCATGGTCGTAGATAAGCGATAAGAATGGACGTTTAAGTTTTATCTTTACCGACGGTAATTTTTCGTATGCCTAAAAACTATGTAGAAGGCCAAAATTTTGCAGGGGCCAATGTCGTCAAAAAAAAAGGTAATTGCTATAACATTATAAAACGATTTAGATTAAAACACAGAAATCATCCAATAGTTGTTTATCAGCAAAGAACTGTATACGTGTGTATTTGAGCATTTGTGTCTTATGACTACATATATATGAGTTTTAATTGTTGTTATCAACTCATTCCCCCATTATCGATTACTGTTTACTGTTATATATCTCAGTATCGATTACTGTTACTGTCTGAAAAGTTGAGTGGATTGAAACGACTTAAGTGTGACATTTGTTAAATTAGCAGATCAAAACAAAGCACTTCCCCTGCTCTGCACTTTGTTTAATTAAAGCAGGTATTACAGGTTAAGCAGGCGAACAGTCTGGCCATACTTATTATATGTACCCGAATTTTACGTTTATGGCACTTTTACACTAAATTTACGTAATTTATGATGTTTCTTTTGTGTGTGTGTATGTGTGTAATAGCACCTCCTGACAAATTTAATTGATTGACGCATATTTACGTTCTATATAAATACATATCTCTATGCATATGTTAGTGTTAATATATGTATTTAAATAAATTGGCGTGCACGACGTCGACGCAGTTGAAATTGATGACACTGGCAGCAGCAGCAAGACTCACATCTGTATTTGTTGTTGTGTTATTCAGCTTTGCTTAAATTGACTCGATCACTTTACACTTAATAATTGCGTTTAATATTTTATTTTTATTATATTCTGTATGTACGACACTGAACAAATGAAATGAAAAGAAGTAGATGTGTATTTTGTTTTCATATGATTTTCGGCGCGTCGTCGTCAGAGTGCGGTACTCAACGAAAAGCTTTTACCGCAACAGGAAAGGAACTCTCCCTATGAGCTACCGGCGTGTACTGTATATTTAAGTTTTTCTCGTAACCAGTATACGCGCAATCTGCTGGGCAAAAAGCTCAACAAATTCGATAAATCGATAACGCCAGAGTCTGGCAACGCTTGCGAATATAGTTTGTAGAAGCATTGTACAACACTTCTGGATTCTTTCGATTAGTTTTATTGTTTCGTCAACTAAGACACAATAATATTATTGATAAGTTTGCGGAATTCAAAGATATTAAATTTTGGACAATGAGTACGGCACGTTTTGCCCGTTCGGGGCGCGTTAGGATCTGTATTCTGATGAGCATGTTTGTTGTCGTCATTATGATGATTGTCATTTACCACATGTCCCAACAGCAACTAGACGAGACCAGAGTTTTTCGCCAGCACTGCGAGCAAAAACAGGAGGAATTGAGCTTAAGGCTGCAATGTAAGTAGCAAACCAACAAAAGAAACCCTCTCTAAAGAGATATCTACATCAAATACTTTATTTATGTGATGCAGCACTCACTGAACACAAACAAGCAGCAGAAAAAAATGTGGAGTTGTTACGTGCTGAAAAGCAAAGCATACAGGATGACTATGAAAAGCAACAGGATGTGGAGAGAACTCTTCAGCAGAAGTACGATGTGCAAGTCAATAGGTACAAAGTACTCGAGGCCAAGCATAACGAACTGCTAATTGAAAGTGAAAAAATCAAAAAGAAGCACATCGAAGACACAACTACGTTGCTTGAACAGCTGCAAAAGGTGCAACAGAACAACAAACAGCAAGAGGCAACCATCTGGAAGGTGTGTTAATTGATTTTCATTTAGTTATTGTTGTTCATTTTGCTTATTTATCGTTTAAAGGAAAAGTACGAAACATTGCTGAAAGAATCTGAGCACAAAACACATACACTGGAGCAAGCGCTTGAAAAACTGAATGCTCAGTGTAAATTGGAGGCTCCGGCACAGGCACAGGCACAGCCACAACCAAAAGAACAGCTTGTTAAGCCAATCGACTCCCTGACTGCGGATACAACGTCCGGTCGTCAGTCAAGTCCCGCCCAACCGGCGCACAATATTGAGAAGCCTCGCAACGATAAGTCCTTCAACGAGCAAGTACAAGTGAGTCAAGGGCTGTACAGAATTGGTATCGGCAAGCCCAGCCAGGCAACTAACACAACAATTAAACCCCATGGTGTCGGTACGGAGCAGCGGCTAGAACTGCAACGGCAACTGCAACAACAGCAACCATTGCAGCGCTTCGATGTTCGCAACAATCATAGCCTCATACTAAACTCTGTTGAAAATTTTCAGATTGTCCCCAAACCGCTTAAGACATTAGCTGATGAAACAAACAAACAGCAGCAAGAACAGCCCGAGTTAGCTGCAGTTGGTTCAGCTGTTTCGCCACTGAGTGCACCGCGCAAATCCAACTCTAGTACTCCAAATTCCGAGGTATCACCAAATGCGTCTGTTGCGCCCAAGGCATTGGGAAGCAGCAGTAGTGGTCAGCCGCCATTGGTTATGCCACCAGCGAAACCATCAGCTGACGTCAAGGTTGAACGTAAGCTGCCGGAGAATGTTGCGCCCATTCCAGACAACTTCGATGGCAAAGCCGATGGAGCTGCAGACGTAGACACGGCAGCCGAAGAGCTGCCCAAAAACGAGAATAATAATCGGTATTCCAATGTCGTGAACGATCTGGAGACTAACAAAAATCAAGGAGCACTTGATTCTGGAGCGCATGAAGTGAAAGATGCGCTAAACGAACAGAACTTCAATTTACCTGGCGCCGAGCATAATTTATTTGATGGTGGTCTCGCTGGTGCACATGCAGCTGAAGCGGATAACAAAATGCTCGCTGCAGATGCAGCCGCTGTTGGCGGTGGTGGCGGCGGCGATGACGACGACGACGTTATTCTTGGAGATGTAGCTGTGAAGCAGCCACAGCATTTGCTAGAGAATGACAATTTGAACAATGAAATCGCTGGGGATCAGGGCAAGGAATTTGGTGAGGCTGTTCATCTGGACGATGGCATGGATGAGGATCAAGACGGTAAGTTTGATTGTATTCACATCTTCAATTCATAATAAAATATTTGCTTTTCAGAGGATGACTACAACGTGCCGGCACGCAAGCCCGGTGCAGATTCGCCAGTTAGAAATTAGATGATTCACTATAGATTTAATAACGGCTTACGATAATATTTAATTATGGCAGCTCTCTGGCAGTCTTGGTTAGTTCTTTTTGATAAAGCAAAGAACAAAGCAAACAGCAGCCATTTTAGTTAAGATTCAGTCCCTTTTATATATTGATACAATTTGCTGAAAAACTACGAGTTCACAATCGCTGGAATATATTACTGAATTTGTTTTAGTCAATAACCAACTGTGCAATTTTAAAACCACTTCATTCAAAAGTTTTAGATTAATCATTTTAATATTTGAATCTACAATACAATTGGCTTAAATCATGTCACTAAACTTACAAAATTTCAAATATTGATTTAATGCACCTCAAACTGTTTTAAATCTTTTATATTGAACAAAATATTTTTAAGAATATAATGTGACAAATAAATTGAAAATCTAATAGCTAAGCCAATTATATTGTATATATGCAAACAAATGATTTGTTTAATTAAAGTTTGCAGTTGATTCTTTCATAGTATTGAGTATAACGAATATACATAATTAAAATATTCAATGCTCTAGAAAGCATTTTATATTGAATTAGCTGCGCCTAATTTTCCCCACTTTTAACTCAATAGTTCTCTTGGAGTTGTAAGTATATACTTTGTTTTCTGTGATAAAAACTTGCTGAGCTGCATTTTTTGGTTGCTTTAAACAAATTGTGTCTATACTCATTTATATATGTATTAGGATACGCTAAGTCCCTCAAATAATAATTTAATAAGCTCATATGTAAAAGTAGAACGAACAAAATGTATCTATAAATTAAATGAAACACAGACATTTTATTTAAAGCAAAATGAATTTAAATTGCATAAATGTTAATCATGTTTTCTTTATAATAATTACAAAATTTTAATGCGATATTTAAATAACTGGCGCTCTGGCGAATTTTAAACATAAAGTCAGATGAACTGAAGAAACTGAAACACTGAAACAATAAAATAGAAATGTTAAAATGAATTTAAGATTCAACCAGTCGACCGATTCACTGAGTGTGCGCCACAATCCATGGATGTAACATAATCTGATCCAGTGGCATTCGATGCATCGGATTTAGCACTAAGAGCTTGGAGATTAAATGAGCCGCTGCTTTGGAGACATGCTCCGGTGTTTTATAGTCGACTTTAAGTATTTTTTGATAAGTCTCTTCATAGGTCTTTGAAAAGAACGGCGCATGACCCACAAGCAGCTCAAAGCAGAGCACACCTAAGCTCCAAAGATCTACATTCTTGGTATGCGGCTTGTTTAGCACCATTTCGGGTGGCAAATAGTCAACAGTGCCGCAAAGGGTCAGACGCATTGAGTTCGGTTCATGCACGGACCACCCGAAATCGGCAATCTTTAGCACTCCTTTGTGACCCAGGAGCAGATTCTCCGGCTTAATATCCCGATGAATGATATCGCGTTCATGCAAGTACAACAGCGCGGAGCAGAGGGCCTTGATATAAGTGGCCGATTGGCGATCATCGAAGCGTTTCATTGGCTGCGCCTGCAGTGCGCTGAACAGCGTTCCTTGGGGCGCATACTCCAAAACCAAATAGATGCGTGCCTCGTCATGAAAATAGGCATACAGACGCAAGATATGTGGATGCCTCAGGTGCGATTGAATCTCGATTTCGCGTCGCACCTGATGCTCGACCTTGGTCTCACCAATTTGGCGCTTGAAAAGGACTTTCAGTGCAACGACAAATTGGGATTCCTTTTCGCGAGCCAAATACACGTTGCCAAATTTCCCACGTCCCAGCTGGCGACCAATGTCAAAGTTACTTAGCGCCCAAGTCTTTTTGGGTTTGGCTGTGGCTGATTCTGAGCATTGAAGTGCAGATTATTTACATACTCTTAATTATATATTAGAAAGACTTACCAGTCTTATCTTTTTCAGTGTTGGTGTTGGTGTTGCTGCTGCTAGTACTACTCGCAGTGGCTGATGGCGGAGCTTGCTTTTCATTGTTAGTCAAAACAGGATTTACAATTTTTTTAGCTTCCACTACAGGAGCCGCTGCAGTATTTTGTTTTAACTGTGAGGCGATTGCGGGCTTCGCTATGGGTTTTACAAATTGTGCGCCAGTTTTACTTCCACTAGGCGCCACATTTTCAGTCGTTGGCTAAACACACATTTAAACACATATTAAGCTGCAAAATCCGATTTCCTGACAATACAATGCTCACCTTTTTTGTTAGCAATTGCTTTTTCTGCATTGCCATTGCAGAATGTACAGGAGCAGCGGCAGGTCCTGTCTTGGGTAATGCATTTTCCTTCGCACGCAACACATTATTTGGTTTCTGTGACATATTTGTTAAGCTAAAATGAATTGTTTTTAATCAGTCATAAAAAAATCCTATTTGATTCAATTGGTGCAAATTCTAGGTCTGATCACAGTGATCTCTGTGTGAAAATAAAATGCCGTTCGTTTGAATTTGGAAGCGCGTGCATGCGTTTCCTGGTTAATGTCGATAACAATTCTTCTTTTGATAACTATTGTATGGGGATATATCGAAAGATAAATTTTAGTTCGAGCAGCAATTTGTTAGAATAAATGAAAGTACAAATATGCTGGGAAGGATTTTAGTACGTTTAAAATATGATACAAATCTGTAAATACGGATCTTACTTTGTAAATGTTGTTAAGCACAACAATATATGTAGTTGGTAGTGAATGTGTTACTTGTCATATGTGAATGTCTATATGTATAGAGTAAGAAAATGGCGTAGAAGTCGAAAAATCGTTTTAGAAAATTGTGGCCAATTAAAGTGCAAACTGTAATATAGTGTTCAACATAATACCAAACAAGATGTTCCCGGGTGGCAACACAAATGCCGACCTGGGCTACAACAAACACAATCAATATATGGCGCAACCACAACATTTTCTGGTTGCATCAGGTCCCGGGCCTGTTCCGATTCCCGGTGCTGGAGTCGCCAATCCATTGGCGGCTGCAACGCCCGTCATGCCAATGAATGTGCAAGGCGGCATAGACTGGGCGCAACTGGCTCAGCAGTGGATACACATGCGTGACTCGTCAGCAGCGTCGCCCATGGCTAATTTTAGCATGAACATGCCGATTGCACCTCCGCCACCTATTATAAGCAATACACCAGAGTATCACCATCATCAGCAGCAACAGCTGCGCCAGCAGCAGCAGCAGCAGCTGCAGCAACAGCCGCCTAAAGTTCAAAAACACTACGAGGAGCACGGCGAGGCAGAGATGGACATGGATATGGATGAGGAAGAAACTGAAAATAGTGCACGCATGGCGCATTGCATCGAAAGTCTACCCCCTCCGCCTGTGGTTACGCAATCTCAGTGGATGGCAGGCAGAGTAAACGATGTACCCAATATTACTTCACACGATACGGGTGAGTGATTACCACAATTTACCTAGACTTGCCCCAATTACATATCAATTTTAATATTCCTGTGATACGAACTCTGTAGTTGCCCCGGACCCTCAGCAGTGGAATGATTGGTCAACACGGAACAATCCAACTGCCCATATTCCATCGCTCTTAAAACTCAACGTTTGCAATCCGAATGAGCCAGCGTTGCATCAGCAAGCACAACTTCCTCTGCCGAGAAGCAGCAGCTCTACCGACACGGGCAGCGCCAGCTGCAGCGGTGTCGTCAGCACCGAAATTGATGCCAACAAACGAAAAATGTTACCAGCTTGGATTAGGTAAGACCATCATAAAGAGTACATTATATTAGTAATTTTATTGCTACTAAAGTACAGTAAAGTGGAAATCGAATTTATTGTAAAATGAATGAAGAATAGTCGATCAAAGATTCAATTGTTAATAATTGGCAGCCAACATTTTTATATTTTAATTAATAAACGTTTTGTATGTTTCAGAGAGGGTTTGGAAAAAATGGAACGTGAAAAGCAAAAACAGCTAGAAAGACAAGCTACCACAACGGAATGCGAGCCGCCAGAGATCAATGTTAAGCAAGTATCAAGCAAATCACTAACAACACCTGTTAATCTCTTGAACATGTCGAATGTGGTAAGTAGCGAAGTGTGTCTGTGGGCTGCACTTGACTCGATTTTAAGTTGTGCCCGTTGCAACAAGAATTTAAACTGGTTGCACTTAAGCACGGCACACCAGACCAAAGTGTCAGCGTACTAAATCAAACGCTTTGCCATTAACTTGAATTCGAAATTCAGGCAAGCGACAGTGAAGATTCAAACGCTGCCCCGGTGGAGGCCACTCTGGCGCCCAGCCTGGCTCAGCTAATAGGTAATGAAGTATTGAGTAAGGCACAGCAACAGTGATGACGAGCAGGAGGACGACGGACAGCAGGAAAGTCAGCCACAGCATGATGTAGACAGTGGGCACGTTGAAGCAACAGTTGCAAAATCAGCCAATGCTGAGGCTGCATTAAGTGGTAAAAACTACGAAGAAAGACTGGCCGATCTGGTAGGCATCACAATTTTAAGTCCGGGTGTGCTCGTCCAGGAAATGAAACCTAAAGCCGATTCGTACTATTGTCACTTGCAAAATATGCAATTTCAATGCAAATTGTAATTCGCTCACCTAAATATTATTTTCCAAATTGAGCCTTTGAGATAAAACAATTATTGTTTCATATGTATAGTTCAACGTGAAAACTATTTCTTATAACTAGGTTCTCCTAGTTATGCTTCTTCAATTCAATTATTTGAATTAATGAAAACTGAATATTAATTGAAATAGAGAACCTTTCATTATTAACCTAATAAGTTTCGGCTCGGGGTTTCATTGACTGGCGCCACTTTGTTATCGTGAGGCATTTGAAATAGCGCAATCAAACTGTACCAAACCAATCTATAGATGCTTGTTGTGCGTCGCACACTAACCGAAATACTGCTGGAAACCACCAATGAAGAGATTGCAGCTATTGCTACTGAAACCCTCAAAGCGCATCGCGCTAAAGGTACTTTATATCCTATTTAGAATATTAAGTTTATCACATTTTTTACAGTGAGAACATATGTATGAGTGAGTGTGAGTGGGTGAGTGTGAAAGGGTGTGTGTGCGAGTGCGAGTGCGAGAGCGAATGTGTAAGTACAAATGCTCTATTTGATTTTTTGATGGCTGTGAGGCACAAGCTGCAGTAAGTTGAGCCATATTTTGAATGAAACCAGAGAGGAAATATTTGGATTTATTCATCACCTTCGAGAGGAAGTCGTCTCTATCGTGGTGTACTCAAGCGTTCGCGTTTAGTTAGAGTAATTAATTTTAATTCTATGTCACTGTTTATTATTGTAAAAACAATCCAATCACATGCTGAATTTCTCTATATAATCGTAATCTATGTATATATATATCTATATGTGTATATATATATTTACATATATATATATAATATACATGTATATGTGTATGTAAACCAAAAGCGTCATCAGCCCAAGTGATTCGCAAAAGCGCCTTGTCCTCCATTACCGGCAACCTGGGTAAGTAACAAATTCCAATTTAGCCTTAAGTTCTTGAACACTTTTGTTTAATAGGTAGTCTGAGTTATGCTTAAAACCCCAAACCCCCATTATCTCCACATTTTATACATTGTGAACGGAACTGGCTAACTTACTTTCTTATCATGCATATAAATTCGGTTTGATCTATCCAACCTCATTGAAACTGACTGATACTAAATACCTAAAGACTTCCATTAAATTTAGTTTGACCAAACAACATTTATTCTCACTTTCTGCATCCTAGTATTCGTATTTCTCAATCTTTCTCTGCATATGTATATGTTTGCTAAACAATTTTATCTAAAAAAAATAAATAAATAAATAAAACAAAAAAATAAATATAAATTTAAAAAAAAAAAAAACCCAAAATAAAAAGAATTAAAAAAGAAAAAAGAAATATAAGACCGCGCCTTTTTCAATGTACGCCTGGCAGCCACAATTAGCACTTGATTGATTTGAATTATAGGATTAGCTGTCTATGGCGATTCTTCAAGCGAAAGCGATGACGATGCTGATGATAATGAAGGCGGTCAAACCGAGCGCGGGAATGATTCATCTGCGGACAAAACTAATGAACTTAGTGCGGACGAGTTAAAGGTACGCGAATACATGAATTGCAATCCAGTTAAATGTTTCACAATATTCCTATTTAAATCCCCCAATAGGCGCGTATACGAAGAAGTAAACGAGCTTTCGAGCGTGTCATCGATGACATCGAGGAGCGTGTATTGCTGCAGGAGCAATTGGATGAGCGGAAGCTGCAGCAACACCGTAAGCTCGAATCGGAGCAAGCGGAAGCTGCCAGCAGGCACAGGGATAACAGCGAGCATCGACAAACAGAAGCTGCTGTTGATAAAGCAAGACACGAAGCCAAGAATGCTTCCACGAATGAAAAAATGCAACAATTTAATGGTAACAAATATTGAAGTCTATTTATAGACAATTGAATTATCAGTCCATATTTAATTGAACAGGGAAACGGCTCAGTCGAAAAGAGCGCACAACGCGCTTTAGCGACAACAAGGACGGCAAACAGGCGCAGACTTTTGTGACCCAAGTGGTGGCCGTTCCGGCTGTGCAGTCCACCATTATTGCTCAGAAGCTGAAGCCGGTGCCCAATCCGGCCACCAATTTGTTGCAAATGCCTGAGTCTGTGACGACTATGCTAAACGCTGCGGATAAAGCATTGGACAAAGCAAGCAAAACCGGAAAGAAATCGAAGAGCAGACGACGTCAGTCCACATCTTCTTCGTCGTCCAGTAATAGCGGTGACAGTAGCAGCAGCAGTAGCTCAAGTAGCGATAGCAATTCCAGTTCAAAAAGTTCAAAGTCCTCCAGCAACAGCGAAGACAGCAGCACTCGCAGCAGTGCTCCGGCCAAGAAACACGGCAAGAGCAGTCGCCATCCGAGCAGAGGCCGCAGCGGTCACAAGCAGCCAAGCGAGTCTGGCCGTAAGAGCCATCGCAGAGGTCCAAGTACCAGCAGCACCCGCAACTATGATCGCCATCGTAGTAGTCGTGACAGCCGTGATCATCGCAGTAGTCGTGACAGTCGGGATCATCGCAGTAGTCGCGACAGCCGGGATCGTGATCGTGATCGTGATCGCACACGTGATCGTGAGCGTGAACGACGTGCAATGCAATACAGCCGACAAAATCGAGAGCGGCGAAGGCACCGAGATTCCAGTCAGTCGGCCGAAGAGAATGCCAGCAGCAGCTACCGACGCCACAGCAGTCGTAGTCACCAGAGTAGCTCTAGCTATGGTAAACATAGAAGGAGAACTAGATCCCGCTCCAATTCCCGCAGCACACACAACTCCCATTCGTCCGTTTCCACATCCGCTTCACATCAGCTTCGCAAACACAAGTGAATCTAATGCAAATTTAGTCTTCTGTTTTTAATAAGGGAACTCTTTAATCAAGCTTAGAAAATATACATAAACTAAATAAATTGTGTTATACTTGAGATTTTTTATCTGTGCTGAGTTTGGTAGTAAGTATAAAGTAGATAAATTTCATTTCCATATATTGAGCTGACCCATGCAATTCCACCATCCAGTAAAGAGAATCAATTGAAATTTCGAATAGATTTGCTCGCTGCATGTTCTTTCAAATATGTTGGACTTGGCACACATGCTTATTTATTGAATATCTTAAAGAACTTGATACATAGTCGTAAATACAATTGTATAGTTGAAAGAGAATAGTGAAATAGGTGTAGAACTATTCGTATATTGAAAATATGGCTGGATTGTACAATCTATTAAAAATGCTAGAAAAATGCTAAAGTTCACGAAATATAAAAACAAACTAGGGCAATTTACACATTAAAAACAACTTAAAGAACATAAGTAAGGAGATTACAAAACTGAACACTATATAGTTAAGGACAAAAATAACATATTAAAACTTGAGAATTGCTATATACCGGAGGCTATCGCAGACAATGCATATAATTACTACTAGGCACTCCGATAAGGTTGGAGTTAGTTCGCATAAGTTAAATCCATGTCGATAGTTAAGTGTTGATACAAATACGGATCGTTACATTGGTATATATATGGACGCTAGGTCTAGGTTTAGCGGCGATTATTTTGACTTTTGTTGTTCCAACGTGACTGTTGCATCCGCTGCACGCGCAGCGGTTGACTTTGGTGCTCGCATGCGTCGGCACGGCGCAATACCTCCGCGTATGAGAGATCGAGCCTTTTGAGCTTATGGAACTCCTGGGACACCGTATTTGGATGAAACTCAACGCCATTGACTTCGATCACGCGACCCGTTCGCTTGGCGCGAGAGGCGCTCATGTTCCGGTTATAGATTATCATTGGGGAACCATTCCATTCGCCGTTGCTCGAGGGATCCGGTTGTCTCCGGCGGCCAACACGTTCAGTTACAAACATTTCTGGAGGGATTGGCACAAAGTCTTTGCGGGTGCGCCGCGCACTGTGGGTCGCACATGGCTGTGCGAGAGGCGAAGGTTGTGCCAGTGGCGACTCGACTCGGCCACCATTGCCATGTAGACTTCGATTCTTGCGACGATTCCTCTTCTTGATGCCCACACCAACGGCCAAATACTCGAGTGGTTCGCGCTTCAATGGAGTCAATACCCGACCGTTCTCCTCAATGGTTTTGATGCCATCCGTTTTGTTCGGGCCGCTCAGTTGTGCGATGGACGTCGAGCTTTCTTGAGACATTCTGTTCTCTTGATTTTTGCATTCACTTATATGCTTCTTGGCCGTCTTGCGTTCCAGCTTGGTAACGCACTCGGACATGGCAACTGAATGATCCGAAAACACAGATGATATAATACTTTGCGTATCATCGCCAAAGTCCACCGAAAACTCTTCCTTAGCGGCCGCATCCACCGTGTTTGACTCGGCTCCATCTTCGTCCGTCGATTTTGGCTTCTCCCCATCGTCCTTGTTATCGGCAGCCTTTTTCAACACACCGAAAATTTCCTTGAATAGTTCCCTGTACTCGGGCCGGCTCTGGAAGTGTGTGTCGATGGGGGTAACGTCGTCATATATGCTTAGTTTACACTCCTCGCCATTGCTGATTGAGCACAAGAAGTAGCCTGGCCTCTCATCCGTCTGAGTATACTTGTTGCTAGTCTCCTCCGAGAAGCCCGACGATGAGGTCTCCGCCTCTGAGAACTCTGTTGATGTTCGGCCCCGCGCAGACTTTGCGTTGTTTTCTGTCGCAGCAGCTGTTTCTTGCCTGGTGGCCGCCACGTTGAGCTTCTGTGCTTGCTCCACATTGGAGTCGGCTGCATTGGAGATTTCCTTTGAGACCGGGACACCATTGGGGGCGTTGCCATTACGCACATTTGATGTACGCTGCACCTCCAACAGAGCTTCGTATTTCTCGACCAAGTCACGATACGGATTTGGACTGCCGGCATTCTTCAATTCGAGCAATTCGTTTTCATTGAGCTTCGATGAGAATTCACCATTATTTCCAGCCAATTGTAAGCTGAACTCACTGCCCATCAGGCTGCGGTCGTCCTCTTCGGGTCCGTCCTCGGTCTGGGCCACAGATGACTGGCCGTCGTTGTTTGACGCTTGCTCCTCCATGACTCGCAGGCACCGGCTGCACATTTGGCCCTGCCTGACGTCATCTAACAAAGAGAACTCATCCTGCATAGACATCATCTCTTCGTTGGTGCTCGTGATTGCGATGCGACTCTGCAGTGTTTGGTTTTCTTGGATGATGGCCACCAATTGCTCCTCGAGCTCGCAACAGCGCTGCTTCTCCGCCATAAAATCACGCCTTACCGACTCCATATCAGTTATCAGACTTAACAGTTCCTCATTTTCCTCACCCTTGCTGGCAGCAGCAGCAGCGGCGGCCGCAGCCTCAATAATCTCCTCCGAGCTGCCCATATCACTGAACGCCACCGATCCACTGGTTTGCGACAGTTCGGTGACCCCCGTCGAGTTGGCATTGGCAGCAAATGGCCCGCTCTCTATGGGCGTCGCATTGAGGTCAACTCCTTCACGATCATTGGCAGTCCATGGCTTGGGTAAACCATTTAGACGTTCAGAGCTTGTCGGTGCCGTAGATCGATCCTGTGGCTGTTGTCTCTCGTTTTTGCGCCGCTCCGTGTTTAATTGTTGCCGCGTTTCTTCCAACTGCTGGTTGAGTTCTTCACATCGCGCTTCCAGGGATTCGATATTGGCTCCCAGTGACTTGATTTGCTTCTTATCGCGTGATTTCTCCAAGGTCAAGCGATGATTGCTGCGCTCCAAGTCCTGTATGCCCACCTCCAGCTGCTCGTAGACCTTTAAGCGCGTATCGTTCACCTCGGCCATTGCATTGATTTGCTTTCGCAGGTGCACAATTTCCCGCTGCTGTTCCTCATTGCGAGTTTTGTGCTCCTTCAGCATTACTTCCAATTCTCTGTTCCGCTCCAACAGTGTTTTGCCCAGCTCCGCCGCCAGCTGCAAGTCGTCGAGCATAAACTGCGAGCCATCCACATCCGGCTCGCAATTGTCTGCATCGACTTTGTTCCCATCCATTTTTTGTTCGACTGTTCTTCGTTGCGTTTCTGTTGCGGCAATAATTTGGTATTCATTAATCTTGGCAGCCAAAACACATGCGTATTGATTTTTGCCTTACATTCAGTTGCTGGAGATTGTGCGCATATTATGCAAACCATTTACACACTGAGCAGCAGCTTCAGTTATCCGATATGTGTTTTTTCGTATTTTCTTTCGTTTTGTATGCAAATACTTTACGTATTACGTCACCGATTTTACCAATAACACTTGCACAAGTTAACGACGACAAAACTTTTCGCTTTATTCTCTCTATTTTATTCTTTAACGCAAGTGCAAGTGCATTGCAACCCTACAGCAAAGCCAGCGCAAACCAACCCCTTGTAGCTGTAAAAGCCAGTGACGTAGACAGGGACGGCTTACGATTGACTACTACTGGCTTATGTGTCTACATGTGTATGTATGGGGGAGCATAAGCAAACAAAAATTAAGCATGAGCTTACGCTGAAGAATATATTGATATTATGCACACGTATTTATGTATGTGAAAGTCCATTCAAGCCATAACTGTAATATTTGCATATTCATATCGAATGATTTTCTAACTGAACATTCCATTCATTGTTTAAACAATCTTATACTGAGAATATTTTCAGTTTATTTTTTTTATTTTTTGTCATTTTAGTTAAACTGCATTAAGTATTTTAGCTCACTCTTTCCGTATTCATTCGCACGTATGTTTGTTTGTATGTCATGTATTGAACGCCAAAAGCTTAGCTCAAGGTGCGACACTTTCAAGCCCCCATAAAAAAAGGTTGCTACGCATCTGAAGCAATAACAGCTGTTGTCTTTGGCGAGGGTCCAAAGGTGCGCAGAAAATGAAATGCAAACAATCACAGTTCGATCGTAGATTTATTGTGTTGCATTTTATATGAAATAATAATAAAACCAAACTCTTGTAGCCATTGTTTTGCTTTATATGTTAGCTTTGTATTATCTTTCAGCCTTTAAAAAAATAAAAATAAATATGAGCATTTAAAAAAGATTGTTTCACCGATTTTTTAATTTATTAAACTTTTTTGTACATGCTTATGTATATGTGTGTATACATACAATATTTAAACAACATTATATTTTACATTATTGTTTTTGTTATTAAACCTTCCAGTTCATAAGATATAAGAGTAAAAGACTTTAGTTATTAGTAGATTAAAATTGGATTGTACATTTAATATAAAATAGCATTATTACTATACAACATTAAAAAAAAAAAACTTTCCGCTTACGTATTTATTGAAGTAATAATTACATATGTATACTTATATGAATAAATATATTTAGCTTTAAACTTAATTCTAATTCATAAGAAGTACGAGTAAATAAAATGTTTCTTCATTTTCAGTAATTAGCAGATTTAAAACTTAAGTAATAAAAAAAATATTTTAATCTTCACACAGCAAAACTTTCAGTTGCTGTTGTCGCAGCTGCTTCTTGAGTCTTTGCTCGTAGGGGTCGCCGTAGTCCACCCTACCCATCTCATAGTGGGCCATTTTATTGCGATGGACCGTGAGGAGAGCGCCGCTCTTCAAGTCTTCTCCGCAGACGCCACAGTTGTAGGGCCGGAGCGTCGTTGTCTGAGTCTCGCTCTCGCGCTGTAATCGCATTCGTTCAATATCCTTGGCTCGACGCTTGTTCACTCGACTATTCTCATAGGGATCAGACTCTAAGGTAGCGTTGCCCTCTGTTGCAGTCTCAAAGTGTTGCTTCTGGTTTCGATGGATGTTCAGCAGGGAGCCGCAAACGAAGCTCTTGCCGCAAACGTTGCACACATAGGGCCGCTCGCCCGTGTGCCGCCGCATGTGGATCTTCAGGTCGTTGGACTGCACAAAGCTCTTGTCACACTTGTCGCAGGCGTACGGTCGATGGCCAGTGTGCAGGCGCATGTGCCGCGCCAGCTTGTTCTGCGAGATGAACTTCTTGGCGCATATTTTGCACTCGCTGGGTCGCTCCCCGGTATGCTGACGCTTGTGCAGACTGAGGTCCTGACTCCGTGGAAAGGCCTTCTCACACTGGTCGCACTTGTAAGGATTTTCGCCGGTATGGCGCCGTATATGTATGGTTAGACTGGAAACGGGAAAGCTAATGCCACAGTGGGGACATTCGCGCTTCTTTGCAGTACGTTTGGGGGGCGCACTAACTATGGCATCTTCTGAACCACCGCTGGCGGCCACCACATCCGGATGAAAGGCAATCATGTGTCGTCTCAATGTATCCTGGCGCTTGAAAATGCGCGGACAATACTCACAGATCAGCTCACCGCTGCTGCTGTGCTCCTTAGCCAGTTCCTGGGCGGCCACATCTGCCGCTTGGCTATGAGCCGTTGCAAAGTGGCGTTCCAGGGATGTGTTCTTAGCAAAAAGGCGTGGACAGCTCTCGCATTTGTACATAAAATTCTGCGATTGTGCCAGCCGCATTCCTAGCTTCGAATTACGTTTCTTGAATCCGGAATCTTGATCTGCACCATCAATAATGTCAGCATCGGACTCTTCTGGCACCCGTTCCGTGATTATTTCAGTGGGGTCAATCTCACTTTGAGACAGCTCTTCACATGGCACTTCGATATGAGATGGCGCCTCATGTTTCTGTTCGTCATATTTCTGCTCTTCATAGCCTTCATATGTTTCAGCCGCATATGGCGTTTCTTCGCATAAATCATCCTTTAAGGAAGGATCGTCAGCGGCCAGTTCCACCTCTTGCAGCTCAATGACGGATTCACATTCCTCCAATTGCAGCAGTTCTTCTTCTTCATGGTTCGCCAACTCTGTAAACTCACTGATTTCCGCATATTTAGTTGCCTGATCCGCCTCCTGAACACTATATAATTCCTGCAGTGTCTGATTGGACCTTATAACATCTCTTATAAACTCGTAGGCACTGATCAGGCGACGCGTGCAGCTCTGGCATAGGTGTGAGGGTAGATTCGGTTCATTCCAATCGCACTGCAAATCATTTGCGAATTATGTTACGCTGTTTATATTTGGTACAATTTACCGTTGTTACCTTTACATTGGATACATTTTCTAGTATTTGCCACAGCTCTATATGTAAATCACTAAACTCAATTTCATCGTGAAGGCTCAAAGCTGATTCGTGAGCCTCTAAGCAGACGCGACAGGTTTGCTCGTTGACTGTAATGCTAGTAGTATTTCCTGGTATTTGAATCTCAACTTCGTTAGTATTCATTTTGTCATATCCCTAGTTAAGCGCTTCTTACTATTCCTTTATGATTATTTTTAACCAGCACTAAACACTCCTCGCACAGCTGTTTACTCTTAAATGTACAGATATGTAAAATTTACAGAAATTTTGTTTACATGACGCAATTTTTGTCTTCTTCTGTAAGTTTGTGGTATATCGATATAACTGAGGTACAATTTCGATATATTCGCATGACATCGACAAGCAGCAATGGCTTTTCATCCCTGGTAAACACGATTGAATGGCAATTCTCGCGCTATTTATTTTTTAATATCTGCAAGCTTTGAATTTACTTTTACAAATCAACTTATTGTTTTCCAAAACTATTTTATTGAATACAAAAATTATTATTGTATATTTTTGATATAATGTGTATATTATATAGTTTTCTTTATCACGAGCATTTGCAAGTTTAGAATATCCCTCATATAAATACAAATACATATTCGTAATTTGAGCGACATAATTGAGATTACAAATTTACGAAGATTCTTTGCTTTCTTTACGGACGGAAAGCTTACATATAAATGCAAAACAAAACAATAAAAAAAAAAAAAAAAAAAAAAAAAAAAAAAAAACGTAAAAACGGAGATATAGCATAGCGAAGACAGATTAACAAATTAGAAGCGAGTAGATTCCAGACAACACTTAGGGGCTCAATGCTGGTGCTGTTGCGTTCTTAAATTGAAATGTTGGATAGCGCGGAGCGAATGTGTTGTCTCCAATGATTTGTGTGTGCTCCGAATCATCGCGTCCTGTTATTTTTGGTGCGCGATATTCCGTTTCAACAAACTGAGGTGGCGCTATAAAAGTTAAGGAAAATAATTGTGATATATTTTATTCAGGACGACTAATTCTGTACTTACGTATATTGGGGTAAAGTGCTCCGCCTGCACTATCAGCCACATTCCATCCAAGAGCACCGCCCACACCGTCGCCCGGTGGACTAACTGGACTCACCGGCTGTGTGGGTGCCAGAGAAGGATCCTCAGTTGGTGGCTTTACGGAAGCCAGCGGAATGGTGCCCAATGTGATGGGTACTTTGCCAGTGAGATTACGATGCGGTCCACTCACATCACACTCGACATGCAAATCGTAATCGAGCGCAATGATGCCGCAATTGAGTAAATTGGTCGGCGGCAGTGCTGGTATTTCCATTTGCTGTGAAAACGTGCGAGACTCTCCGGCGTTGACGGGCCCAACACTCAGTTGGGCAATGATCACCTTGGACTCGCGTTTCTCGCTGCGTGGCTGATTCGTATGGAACGTGACAAGTTTGCGCAACTCAAATTTAACAGCGGTAAGATTCACATTGCTGGTATTGTCCACCTCGCAGGTAATGGGCAGTATTTGGCCCGACACGTATCCAGTTTGTGGAATACTTGTGACGACAGTCAAGGGACCGGAGCGACAGCAGAAGCAACAGAATGACTTCTCCAGTTCCAGCTTAAACGGCTCCTTGACACGCGGGTTGAGATTCAGGTCAACTGGCGCTATGACAGTAAAGGCCATTTTCATATCCTGATCGAACTTCCATGGCCTATCCAAAGTCACTTTGATAGTGTAGCGCACATGTCCAAATTCGCCCTCAAATGATGAGGGTAGATTCGGAGGTAAGGCGCACGTAAACGGATACGTGTGTGTGCCCGGCGGTAGCTCAGTTTCGGCGCCTACAAAAAAGGTTAAATATAAAACCGAATTCTGGATGCTTAATGCATTTTCTTACTGTTTTTGCCGCCGAGCAAATAGTATTGTATTTTGAAGTACTCCTCATGTCCCTTCAGGCTCGTGATCTCGTTCTCAGTCTTGCCCTCGCTCGTCGTCACATTACGTTCCTCGGTCCATTCCGTATTGGCTTCGCCCAAGAAACGTATGATAATGCCTGCAATAGCACAAGTGGTTAAGAATGTTGAGTGTTTGTAAAGAAAACAATTTATTGTCGCGCCACGCCTTGCCTCTGACCAGCGAGTATAGCATATGCTATAAATAACAGACTACTGCGACGAATGCTAAGCTCTGCGACTCTCGACTACCAAACCGATGACATCATCGCGAACAGCATCATTCCACAGTATTGCGTATAGTAAATGGGTTGACCTTAATTAAAATCTATTGTGTATGAATTTTAAAATGTTATAATTGATTTTTATATTATTTTATGATTTAACTCAATTATATATTTGACATCTATATATAGATGAATCATTTCCTGTTTGATTTGAATTTAAGTTCTGGAGAAATCAAGGTCCACCCATATGTACATACATACATACATATGCAATAATATATACCTAACGGGACCGGCTTTTAGCGAGAGGAGAAACTAGAAAAGCAGCTACAGTTCAAGTCTAGAATGGAATTCGAGCTAATGATTTCTTTGTCTTCGTTAAATACTTAATGTCGTCACTTTTATGAGTAATACGGGCTCAATTATAGTTGTGTTGAAATCCATATACATATATATATATATTTAAATAAAACTCTTACCTCGTACTTTTTTGGGCGAATCAAAAGTGATTTTCACCTGACCGTTAACTGTTTGCCCAGCGTAGTAGGTGTTCCATGGATTGTCCAATTGCACTTCGCAACCTTTGATACCCATTATATTGATCTAACGTTCACCTATTTAAAACTATAAAACTCAGCAGAGCTAAGAAAGAGTGCTGATTCGTTTGGGATAGGTTCGATCAAACGACTCATTGACCTACGAACTGGCTCCTTGATTCGATAATATAGCTCATTGTAAATAGAATACATTTATCGATATCTTGCAACCGATTACAGAGGGCGGTACATTTTTGTTTTTAAGAGCAATTTAATTTTGAATTAAATAGTTTTTAATGTTGGGCTTACATTATTTTATCTTATATAACATCAAAAAAGAAATAAAATGTAAATACTCTAAAAATGTTTTTTAATAAGTAAATTAAAGTATTGTCTTTTTTTTTTTAGTAAATACACAGGTTTTAATTGATGGAGCATATTACTACTTTGATTGCTAAGTTGCTTTATGCGCATTTGTCAAAAATTGTTGCTGGCTTTTTATATTAATTTAAGCAAACAAACTAACAACAAAAAAATGATGTGTAATTTTTTAATAGCTCGATTTATATTCGATATAAGTGTAATCGATATTGAAGTATTTTTTTGTCTCTTATTCGGTATTTAGATTTGCGCACGTTGTTGTCATTGGATGTCAATAAATAAGTAAAACTAAAATGCGAAATCTGAAGCTGCAATATTGTAAGGAGCAGAAAACTGGTATTCCATGTTGCAATCAAATCTTGCTTCAGCCGGATTTCGAAAGAAGTGGCCAAGAGACAACGTACATTGTGACTGACAGCAAAATATACGCCGTTGATAACAATGCTAGCGCGTTTCAGGAGCCAAAACTTGTTGCCGCACTGCCGGACATTGTCGGCGCAGAGTATTTACAGTTGGATAACGCAATATGCATTGCCACGGGAGCCGGCGAGGTGCTGCTCATCGATCCTGATACGCTGTCTCAGCGTGAGGGCACATACTGTGATGTGGGCATTGAGTGCATGTCCTGGTCACCCAACCAAGAGGTGGTTGCCTTTATAACCAGGACAAAGAATGTGGTTGTGATGACGTGCACATACGATGTGCTGGCTGAACAGCCGTTGGACGCGAGTCTCTCTGACGATCAGCAGTTCGTGAACGTTGGCTGGGGCAAGAAAGAGACACAGTTCCATGGATCAGCCGGCAAACAGGCGGCGAAACAGTCAGCGGAGTTTGTTGCTCCATCAAATGTCGATCAGCTGCCGCAGGTGAGTGACAAACTTCGGTACGTGTACACAAACATTTTATATAGTCGTATTATATTCGGCAAACAGGAGGTGCAGGTTGCCTGGCGCGGCGATGGTTCCTATTTTGCTGTGTCCTATGTGGCCGCCAACGTAGGTCGCACCTTTAGCGTCTACGACTCTGAGGGCAAGCTGCAGTATGCTGCAGAGAAATGGAATGGCTTACAATCACCGATTGCGTGGCGGCCGAGCGGCAATTGGATTGCCCTGCCACAAATCATGTCCGGCAAATCCACTGTGGCGTTATTCGAGAAGAATGGATTGCGTCATCGTGAATTCGACCTGCCATTCGATTTGACTGTGGAGCCCATTGTGCACTTGGCTTGGAGCAACGATTCGGACATCCTAGCGCTGCACACTAAGACTACGGAAAAGCAGAGTATTTATCTCTACACGATTGGCAACTATCATTGGTACCTCAAACAGGGGCTAATCTTTGAGGAGCAATATGATCCCCTTGCTCTGTTCCATTGGGACAATCGCCTTGGCGCCGAGCACACGCTGCATATTCTGCTGCTAAGTGGCAAACATTATACCCATCGCTTTCGCTTTGGCATCGATTGCCAGCCGAGCACAGATATTGTCTATGTCATTGATGGCAAGCGTTTGCTATTGACCAAGTTCTCGAAAGCTGTGATACCACCGCCCATGGCCTGGGGCGTCGTCAAACTAAAGAGCGATATAAATGCTGTGATCACGTCCGAAAACAAAATCTATCTATATATGAGCGATCATTGTATATACTCATATCAACCAAATTCGGGCAGAATTGAATTCAATTGCCAGCTGAGTCCGCCCTTGTCGGAAATGCAGTTGACCAATTTAAGCTGCTTTGGCAATGAGTTTTTCCTGGCCATAAATTGTGCGGATAACGAGACGCAAATTCTGCTGCTGCTCAAGGGAAAAGTGAAAACATCCTTGAGCATTCCTGGCATTGTAAATGCCCTAACCGTGCCCAACAATAGCAAGGATCGTTGCTATATCCAGACCCTTGAAAATAATCAGATTCACCAAATAATCCTGACACCGAATGGTGAGCTGAAGATATTGCGCAACCATTTGCAGCTATCAAGTCCTGTGAATTATATGATGATGCACACAACTGCCTCTAATCCAGCTGGTAAGTTATATAACTTTCTGAGATGATTGGATCTTGTCTGGCATATGGAATAGTTAAGTTTAATAATACTTTCTCTAATATTGCAGGTGAACTGATTTCTCTGCACTTGCAGCAGCAGCTACATGTGGACGGCAAACGGGTTGCCGAGGATGTCACTTCATTCTGTGTCGTCGGCGACTATTTGATATATACCCAGCTGAATACATTGCATTTCATACGGCTGAGCGACAAGTGCGCCGTAGCCGCGCGCAATATTGAACGCGGCGCCAAGCTGGTGACACCAGCGACCGGTGCCCGACTGGTGCTGCAGTTGCCACGCGGCAATCTGGAGCTGATCTGTCCACGTGTGCTCGTCCTCGATTTGATCGGCAAGTCCCTAAATCGTGGCGACTATTATGTGCCGATGTGCATGGTGCGCAAGCATCGCATCAATATGAACATCATCTGCGATCACGACATGGCGAAATTTGTGGAGAGTGTGGGTGAGTTTCTTGACCAGATCCAGGACAGCCAGTGGATAAGTCTGTTCATCAACGAGCTGCAGAACGAGGACTTTTCGCTGGGCATGTATGCCAGCAACTATGACACAGCTAAGCAACGTCCTCCGCCCGACTTCAAAGTGGACCAAAAGGTGTCCACCATCTGCGCGCTGCTGATCAAGCAGATGACCAGCACCGACGATCCTGAGCAGAAGGCACGCTTCCGTCTGCCCATTATAACGGCTTATGTGAAGGCCAATCAATTGCCAGAGGCTCTGGACTACATTTGGCAGCATAAGCAAGAGGATGCCCAGCTGGGCGAGCAGATGCTCAAGTATCTGCTTTATCTGGTGGATGTCAACGAATTGTATAACGTCGCCTTGGGCACATATAATTTCGGCACAGTGCTCTTCGTTGCTCAGCAGTCGCAAATGGATCCCAAGGAGTTTCTGCCCTATCTCAATGAGCTGAAATCCTTGCCGTCCAACTATCGCAAGTTCAAGATTGATGAACATCTGAAACGCTACGATCTGGCCCTCCATCACTTGGCTGCTTGCGGTGAAGAGCATTATGAACTGGCCTTAAACTTCATCAAACAGCATAATCTCTACAATCAGGCCTTGGTCGCCTATCAGTCCCAACCGGATTTCCATCGTCGCATTTGTGTGGCCTATGCGGATCATTTGCGCTCCAATGCCCAGCTGGAGGAGGCCAGTCTGCTGTATGAGCGTGGCGGCGAGCTGCAGCAGGCGCTGCTCAGCGCCCGTCATACCCTCGACTGGCAGCGTGTGCTGCTGCTGGCACAGCGTGCAGGTGAGCCGCTGGCCCAGGTGGCCAACTCGCTAGTGGCACCGCTGCAACAGCATGATCGCTATTTGGATGCGTACGAGCTGCTCAAGAGATTTGAGCCAGCGGACAGTGAGGCGCCGCTGAATCAGCTGCTCAAGGGCCATCTCTATGGGCGTGCGATCTACGAGGCGGCCCTGCTGGACCAGGACGGCACAGCTGAGCTGTTGGGTAAGTTAATGACTTTATATCGTAGAGGCTTAATATTAAAGCTTATTTGGTATCTCTCTCAATATTTAGCTAAGCGTGTGAAGCCTTCGCTCCTCGAATATGTCGCACATTTGGAGGCTTCCCTCAATGCGGATCTTCAGCTGTTCCTGGAGTACAAGCAGCGTCTGCTGGACATACGCAAACGCCAGGCGACGACAGCTGCAGCCGCCGATGGCGCCGGCGATCACGGGCTGGATATAGATGAGGCTGATCTGCTGTCGGACACCAGCAGCATTCAGTCGTCGCGGCACAGTGGCAGCTCGCGCGGCACCGGGTAAGGCGTCACTTGGCTGCATATATTTTTCACAATTTTCTTTTATCTTCCACTCACTTTCTTTGTCGTGTTTGTTAAGTAAAACATTTCGCTCGAGCAAAAATCGGCGCAAACACGAACGCAAGCTGCTTAGCTTGAAGCCGGGCAACCCCTTCGAAGACATCGCGCTCATCGATGCGCTGCACAACCAAGTCACGAAGCTCGGCCAGCAGCAGCAGCAGCTTCTTGTGCGTGACACATGCAAAGCGCTGCTCCAGCTGCACACAGAGGATGAGCGGGCAGCGCAGCTGCAGCGCCTGTACGAGCGCATCTTGCTGGAGCTGCAGCCAGCCGTGCTGGATGAGATCTGGCTGCCGGAGCTAATGGGCGGCACCGCCCAACACCTGACCGGACCCAATGTCGACTATCTGGCACTGCAGCAGGAACAGCGCTATGCCCTAATAAGTGAGTGATAAATATATAATTCTTCAATGTTTATAGGCTATAGAAAATATAGCCGGAAGGGCGAAATAGAGATTTATTTATTTATAAAAAATAAGTTAAGGAAATATTCCTGTATAATTAATCAAAAAAGTGTCCTTAACGAAAGACACGATTTTTCAGCGTAGATTGGGAGGAACAGAAAAAATATTCAATAATATATAAATATTTATATAAATATTAAGATATTAAATGCTGCTCAAATATTTGCATATTTAATTTAAATCTTTTATTTAAATCTTTTTATTATTTGTTTATATTTATTTCCTATACATATTATATCAAACAACCAATACCACGTATTTCCTTTACGTAATTCCTCTACGTCTTTAATGCTTATAATTCACACACTCTGCTTCACTTCATTGCGCTGACCCCCACCAGGCCTGGACGAAGACTGAAGACTGACTGAAGAAATGCTGCACCTGCTGCCCTTTATATAGGGCCACTTATACTCAAGCACTGTCTCCCTCAAATGTTGAGCCCGACGGCAGGTAGAGCTCGTTGCAGTAGAGCTTCAAGTGAGCAATGGGAACGCTCTCTGCTGCTGTGAGCATTCTAGCTTCGTTTTACCTAAATAAAAATACCAAATTAGAACTGCTGCATACATGCAGACAACTTTGATGATCTTCTGCACTACTTCTCTCCTTGCTTTTACTTTTACTCAAATACTGTATGCGTTCGTGCCTATGTTTGTCTATGTATGTGTGTGTGTGTCAAAAAACCGCGAAGAATTATTGAAATATCAGTTCTCCGAAGGGTGCAGGGGATTTCTTTCTTACTTGTTATTTTTTTTTTTATTTATTATTATTATTATTATTTTTTACACAAAGAGAGTTATTTATTATAATAATAATAAATATATAGATTATATATTGAAAAGTTAAAGATTTTAATTTCCGATACAACAGGTTTCCCTTTTTATTTTTTAGGGCTGTATAAAAACGTAGTCTACTATGCAGAAATTTTCAAAATAAATCCAAAAATATATGAACATGTAAAAATACAAGATTTAGATTTGATCGAAAACTCTGTTTTCTTTATACAAAGTTTTAAAATTTTAAAGTTTGATTAGTATCTAAATTTAGTTTATAAATTTAAAAAAAATTTTAAAATGGATGAAATGGATCGTTATAAAGATCCAAAGTAAGTTTGTATATAATTAAATTTAAGCGAGCTTAAATTAGATCATAATGACATAACTAATTTGTTTTATTTCTATTTTTTTATTAATATCCAAAGTTATATTGTGGTTCATAATGTTAATAATTTTATAAATTAATTTAATTTATTTTATTAATTAAAAATCTTTTTTTTTACAGCTCCCCTGAAGCGATACAAGCCGCAGTTGAATATTATCGACTGGAAGCATGGCATATTGCATTAGTTCTACTCATAATCGTGATCACATTATGGTTATTTTAAATGGATTTTCACTTTTCATTGGATAAATATAAATAAACTTTCACTATGTTTGCCTTGCTCTAAAATAAATGTTGCATTCAAATAAGCAATTGCCATTTTTTTGCGTTTTAAGTGAGTAATTAATTTATTGGCACGCAACAGTTTAGGCTGTGAAAAGTGGGTGTATAAATGGTATTGTTGGTACGAATAATAAATGTTTAGTCATCATTTAAGAGGCGTTTACTTTTACTTATCACTGTGCAACGCCCTTCAAAGAATTGCGTGTAATTTCCTGCTCACTCCATTTGGCGCTGACAGAGACGTGGGCGTCGCTTAATATACCAGCAATATAATACAGAGCATATTTAAGCATTATAAACTGCAATAATTGAAAAAAAAAACCAAGAATACCTAAGTACTTGAAACACCCTAATGCCTGCTGGACATGCGCTCTTTGTCGCTGTCGGCGTTGCGCTGGCGTCGCTGCATGAAACTGGTTTGAAATAATTTATTACAGCACATAGCGAAAAGCAACAACTAAAACTAAAACTATTTTACTTGACTATTGTTTGATATATGGTATCAATATTAAATGAATTTCGAAAACATTTAAGCGTTCATTAATTAACATACTAACCACCTATTGTAGTATAACACCTTAATGCACGCTGGACATGCGCAGGTTGCATTTGCTGCTGTTGCTCTGAGCGCCGCCGCTGATGCCGACGCAGCCGTCGCCGTCACCGTCACCGTCACAACTTCATCTGCTCTCTCAGCAGCACTCACGGCGCATTTCTGTTTTCGCCGCGCATTCCAGTGTTGGCTGTTGAGCGGTTCGGTCGTGAGTTCGCTGTTGCTGCGCAAACAGTTCGCCAAGGCGCGTCTCCTGTTTCGAAAAGTAAATAAAGATCAACAATCAAACAGCCGTGAATTTGCTAATAAACCAATACGAAATATTTCTGTGTGTAGATTTGTATATAGCACAAGCAAGCTGTAACAGAAATTGAAATTGAAAAATCGACCTAAACAAGTGCTACAGGAAGTGCGCGCGTGGAAAACGTAACGAAAACGAAAACAAAGTGCATACTAAAAATATATTGTTGTATGTATTTATATGTATATGAATGTGTATGTGAAATTCCATTTATTTGCTAATTGGAAATTGTTTAGCTATTGATAGCCAATAAAATCAGTCACTTAATTGTGCTAATTGAAAAGAAAGTGTGAAATATAGAAAACCTATATACGTTCATATATAAGTAAAAAGTAATAATACAAATTTCAAAACGAGAGTGTTGCGGCAGAGCAGTTACAGATGTGTTGCTGACCATATTTCCCAATTGGAATCGGAGCGAATAACAACAACAGATATTAAAATTTGTTTTCGGTAAGTTCTGCTTTGTTTCATAAGCCGCGCTGTCAGCGCTCTCTCGGCGTCTCGCTCAGTCGCTCTTTGACAAAACATTGTCCAGTTATGAGTTTAACATTTTTTTTCGGTACTTCACCTCTGGGTGTTCTATTGGCAGCGCAGCTGCCGTCAAGTGTCGCCTCTCTCTTTCGCTCTCACTCCCTCATTTGCTCTAGTACACTGTCCAGTTTAAAGCTCAGCTCAAACTTGCAAAACGACTTTCAACATCGTTGGCCTGGTGGTGTTGTTGTTTTTGCTACTTCTATTCGCCGCACTGCCACTACAGTTGTTGTTGCTTATTTAATTACACCTACTGTTTTCGCCGTGCTTTAGATTTGGTGCTGTTGTTTTGGCTGCTGTTTTTAGCACGTTTTTTTTTTCGGCATGTCGAAATCGCCGCGGGCCTTAAATTGTTTTTCGCACAAAGCAATTATTTATTTATACACTAAATGCCATAATTTGGGTGTTTTTTTGTTGTTGTTATGGAAAATTATTTTCGAGACAACAGTTTATTGCACATCCGTTAAAATTGTTGATTGATATAATTTTTTTATGCCGCTTTTCAATGTCTTGACATTGGTTAACAAATTATTGTGATGCTGTAAAAATCCTTGACAACATATTTTGCATGGTTCTTAAATGAAAAATAATTAGTTATTTACAATAATTGTGGAAAAAATAACTAGTTCATAATGAAATTGAAATTGTTGGCAAACTATGAAAATATTTATATTATGTGGAAGAATCATAGGAGACATTATAATGAGGAATGCAATTTCTTTTAACTATGGATTGTTTAATGCAGATACCGTTAGTCCATGTTATGGGGCTTCTATTTCAAACATGCGCATAAATATAGAAAACCATTATCGGTTATCTCATAGTTCACAATGCGAATGTTCACGCTGTTTTGCCGTTTCTTCGTTTCTCTATGTATATATGTAGTTCTCTATGTCGATTGTTACCCAATCTAAAGCAAAGAAGAAGAAAACACTACACACAAGTCGGGGCACGTCTCGCAAAAGTGAGACCCGAAAAAGTGCAGAACGTGACTCACAGAGAGCAAACGCAGCGTTAGCTATGCTTATCTACAGAGCGGCTCGAACCTCTGAGTTCGAGTCCGAGTCCAAGTCCGAGTCTAAGATGGAGAGCGAGAGACCGATTTCGACCCAAACCTTATAAAATACTTGAACGTTAAAAACAATCATAAGCTACCTAATCTTATGCTACGTTTATACACATCAATTTATAAATATATATAGGTATATATGTATGTGTGTGTATATATTTGTAAACCGGTTTATAGGTAAACGCGTTCTGGGACTCGAATCGACGACATTCCATGGAAGTCAACATTGGATTTTTGGGTTGGGGCTTTGGATATTTTATACCAGCTCCCTCTTAACTCATTTGGCATTCAAAATGTTTTCTCTCTGTAGAAGCCCTGTAGAGGCCCATTATTAACAATTTATGTTGCAACTGCTAAATGCATTATGCATAATGCATTTGTTGACTTTGCTGCTTGTCTCTAATTAAAAAAATGTGAAAAAAATCACAACTTACAACAACTTGCAACTTGCAACATGATGTGGCAAAGGCGCTCGAGTCGCAACCTTCGCCTGAGGTTTTCGATTTTGCATAGATTGGCTTTGCATTCACTGCAGCAATAGCCATAAATTTGTATATAGAAATACATAAACACATATACAATATATATGTATATATATATATGGAGACAAATAGACATCGTCTCAGTGGCAGCCACGTTTTAAATGCAGCTCTTAGCACAAGTTAAGGCTTTTGTTTTATGACCTTCCCCGCTGGTTAAGTCACACAGCGATTGGAGATGCGAGCAGTACCTCGCTAGAGGTTTTACAGCCTAGAGCACAGTGGTACGAAGCTGAGTGGAAACTGCATAAAATCAAACATTATTATAATGGAATTTCGACGATTAAGATCGATTATGTTTCGGAATTTAAAATATGTCAAATTTAATATACGATAATTACTAACTTAATTGAATATACAATAATTAATTGTTGCATTATTTAATAATTATTAATATAATAATGAAGTTTGCCAACATCAACAAATTAGTCGGTTATTATTTAGCGAAAAACTATTATTTTAAAAAATTCAGGTCTTCACCAACCCCAACTTTTGCTAAGAGGGAAGTTCCCTTCTATTGTTAGCATTCTATAAACTAAGCAATTAATTACAATTAAGCTTGCTGCAAATGTTATCTAATTAGTCGCCTCTTAAGTAACAAAATTGTCGCTTAATGACTCCAAATTTGTCTAAGTTTCGTTTCGGTCTCAGCTTTGAGCTCTGCGGGCGTTAGTCAACACTGCTTCGAGCCGTGTGAGTCGAACTTCTTAATCGCTTCGCATTGCATTAAGGTTGCCCTGCAGACCCACAGACCTGACCTGTGGCTGTGTGTGTTTTTTTGGTCGTTGTCATTTCGTATTCTTTGTCTTCTTCTCCGTCTTTTTCTGCTTCTTATTTTGCATCTCTCTGTGTTGTTGTATCTGTGGGTTTTTTCTTACAAAACCGTTTGCGGTTGGAGTTAGAGTTAATTTTTCTTTTGTTAAATACTTCTTTTTGTGCATTTTGCAATCAGCACATGGAAAATTGCTTTTTGATCATCTGTGGTGAGGCAAGCTGTGCAGGAAAAGCTTTTAAATATATGCTAACTAAGCTCGATTTAAACATACATTTGAATATAAAAGTCATAGATAAAGAGAATATTTTGAAGAAAATAACTCAATGAAATGCAAACTTTGCAACTTAATTAAACTAATTAAAGTAAAAAACTCTTTCCTGGAACCAAATAGCATCTTTATGGGATATATAACGCTGGGCAATACTTAAAGTATCTTGACATCGAAATACAGAAAAGAAACACACAGATAAATCAATTTTGATCAGTATTTTAATAACGAATAAGAACATCTTTGACGAATTCAAGTTTAATATCAATATTACATATTATTCCAAATAAACTGTGCAAAAATAAATTTGAAATGTAATATACAGGTTATAATATTTAATACAATATATACATACATATATAATATATAGTACATATGAATAAATTTAGACTTTAAATTCACCTTGATTAACCTCTTTAGTAAAATTATAAATAAAATCCTATTAGTAATTCCTATAGGGCTGTTTAACTCTAAACTCATTTTGGGTATTATTTAATTTCATTTAAATAAGATTTTTTTTTTTTCAATAAAAATGTTTGTAAAAGAAATGTATTGAGAACTAAAATTGAAAGCAAAAACTATTTTCCTTTTATTTTTTGAAGAGTATTTCTTATATACATATGCTGTGTAGACAATACCTGAATTTTACGTTCAAGCTGAACTTTTAAAACCGTTAGTTAGTTTCCAGGAACTTTGCATTAGAAGTTTTGTCTACCTGTAAGTAAAGCCTATTGTCTAAAGTCTTGTAAGTTCTTTATTCTCCTTCTCTTAATTTGATTATATTAATTTACAGTTAGTTGTTGAAGATGCTTCTTGAGCAGCTTAATTCAATTAAGAGCTTAATTATTTTGTTGACAAGCGCTCTTAACTAGTTACAAGGCAATGAACGTTTAACTTGTTAGTTAACTCGTTATAGGAAGTAAATTGTAGCTGTAGTCAGACACCAGACAGCTTAATAGAGAGAGTGTGTGTGTGTGTGTGTGTGTGTGTGAATAATTCTATTAAAGTACCCACACATTCAGTTTTCAGTTTCTGTTGATATCCACGGTCATTTCTGTTTTCTTTTCCTTACTCTGAGCTTCATCTTACGTTGCGCTCGAATAACAATTCGTATTTCCAATAAAATGACCGTGGATTATATATGGGATTATATGATTCTTTGAGTCATCAGAATATATGGTTTTGAATAGCACATTAATTGGTTTTAGAAGAGAATACATTGAATAAATAATAATAATTGAAGAAGATTTATTTTTATTGGAAATAAGTAAAATCTGTCCAATGATTAGTTTTTATTCAATTCAGTTTTGTCTATAACACAATGTATTTTATTATATATGTATTTAGGTATACACGAGTATATATTAAATATTTTAAGCCTACAGACGGCCAGAGGTACATTGCATCAAACTAATAAACTCATTTCACTTTCGTGAATGAGTATAAGAACTAAGTTCTTGCAATATATCCAAAAATCACTTTTATAGTATTATATAATATTATAATAAATATTATTATGTATGTAAATGCTTTTCACAAACACATATCTTATATTCACACACATATATACATACATACATATATAGAGCTATATATCTAGTTCAGCTTCTTTTATTGAGCGCTTGAAAAAGTAAATTCAATTCTGGAAAATTTTGTTCGTTTTTGTAGGCACAGTTTATTATTCGACAAACACTTTTGCACTGATTGAACTTAATTCAATTACGTGCACCGTATGTGTGTGTGTGTGTGTGTGTGTATGTATGTGCATTACATGTATCTTTAACTGCCTTTCTGCTCAGATCGGCCCTGAACTGTAACCCGACCCTGCTCCCCTGGCCCATAGAGCAGGAAGTTATTGTGTTTAGGCCTAGTTTTATGCTGGTAACTGGCTCTGGCGACCTAAAAGCCATTTGTTTTGGCTTTTGTGTTTACCTCTGCACACATGTCGCTGTGTATTTAGTCACAGCTGCTGGCACAAAAATGCATTTAGAAACAAAAAAAAAAAACTATCTATGTTTACCTTTCACAGACGGCCATTGAGGGCAGCCCACACACGCACACACGTACACACACCAATACACTCACATACCGTCATTGTTTGTTTATGCTTTGCACTTAGATACTTTCCGTTTTAGCTTCTTTTCTTCGTAGACACACAACCTATGCCCGGTGCAATATGGCTTGCAATTTTCCATCATAAATAAACAATAGAGCATACACTGTAAACAGCCGGTGCGAGCAGCTTACACTGCTCAAAAATAGGTAGTACTTCATACGACTTACACTGAGCGAATTTCGTGAATTACACATATTATAAAATTTAAATAAAAATTTGTGAAAGATTTATATCTTATAATTAGAGAACCTTTTTAAAGAGTTAGATAATAATATACATAATGTTGTATTTTCTTTCAGTTCACTTCCTCGCATATTATAATCATTTATGGTCGTACGGTTTATCACGTGCCGCCCATTTCACACTTGAAATATCTTACTTAAATTATTATTACAATAGAATTTTGTATCTCGGAATTCTCTATGCGGTTCTTGGCTTATGTTTGTTTATTGTTTATTTTGTGCCCTTTATGCCCGCCGCGTAAAATTCCCCGAACTTAAGATTGGTATAGGAAAACAGTTGGCATCTGGAGTTCGCTTGAATTTCTAATTATCTCGACATAAAAACCAGTTTTTTATTTTAGCCACAGAGAAACAGTTGGCCCAATCGTGGCAAAACCCACACAATTTATTATGCATTTGCGATTATTATTATTATATATAGTCGAATATCTGTCTGTATATATACATATATGATATTTTTTATGATCAATTAGCAAGCGAGACTGACTGACATTTGCTTTCAGTCGGAATCGCTCATTACACAGATCGTAAGATATACGTATAATACTTTATAGCTGAATACTGATTACTGAAAATGCAAATTAGATTGTTCAATTCATTGTTCTTAATGAATATTCTGTTGCGCACTTTTCAACTTTTGTTAGCCGTATGGAATCGGGCAATATTCCGTAGTTAGCTTCATATGCAAATTTTTAATAAAGTTTTCCTTTAAAAATATCCCGTTTATAATGTTTATAATGTATTTAATATAATTATAAGAGTTTTCATAAAATTATACCGAGTATTGAGAATTTAATATTTAAATTCAGCTTCCAATAAATGTGATTATATTATCTTCTAAAAAAACTTCCGCTCTTGTTTAGGATTGTTTAAGATTGCTTAACCAGGATGTCCCAGTTTTTCATGCATAAATACACATATACATATAAAATTAATTTATTATAATAGTAATATAATTGAATGATTGAAGCACCCTTGAAATTTTAGGAAATTTTTATTGTTTTGTGGGCTAAGCTCGAGGTGTTGAGTTGTTAGACATAAAAATTAACGCTCCAATGCTAATCAATTACATGAACAAACCTTGAACTCGGCACATAGATTAAAATTAAAGATATATGTATGTATATATATAGTATAAATTTATTTATATTTATTTATGTAAGTATATATGATTATTTTCATATTTCGTTTCTCGTTTTTTCTTTCGTTTTGGCAATGACAAAGTTGCGTGCAAAGCAACAACAGAAGAGGAAAAGCGAAACAGCGTTGACCCCAAAAAAGCAAAAACCAAAAAGAAGGCAAATGACCAATAAAATAAAAAGAGAAGCCAAAAAAGCAGAAAAAGTTTTATATAGACATATATGCTTATACATATATACATTCAATGAATTATTGACTCTCTTTTTGGGGCAGAGTTGCAAAAGTCTGGGAAAATATTTGAACAAGTTTCTTAGACAAAAAAACAATATATATATTTAGGAAGTCATACACTTAATTCTGTCTGATTTAAGAAAAGAAAAAAAAAAGCACAAAAGTCTGCTTTGGCATAGAAAAACTCATTAATTTGCGTGAGATCGAGACACCCACAGGTGCTTCCTATAGATCGAAGTTTAAGCTATGCACTCAAAAAAAAAAAAGTTCAACGTTTCAGCTGATTGAGGAAATATATATAATAGCCCAACTACTATGCTATAATATACACTTACATAATCATATAGGGTATATACACATATATGAATTTCCACATATACACTATAATATATATACATATTCTTCATGTGAGAGAAATCGTCCAATTGAGTGGAACGCAAATGAAAGTCGGGCTTAAATTTAATTATATAATGCCGCCCACATGGGCCGCAACAAGTTGTCGCCTTTCGCCCCCCATCTACTGAGCTCTGCCATTTAAATGTGTTAAAATACGACGGAGTCTGCGGGAAAAACTTGTTTATTTTTGTTGTTGTTGTTTTTTCCAGCTGTCTGCTACTGTGAAAATTAGCCATGAAAATGTTGCTGTAAGAGATGCTCGGAGCTCAGCTAGAAAGCAAAAGTAAAAGCTTCGGCGCCTACTTTTGCTTTCATTTAACAGCTTGACAACAGCAACAACAACAAATAGTTTAACATTTGAGCGTAGTTGGTGTACTTTCAATTTTAAAAAAAATATCAAATCATTTAGTTGACATTAAAGTAAAAAAAAAAAAAAAATATTTAACTTTCATATTTTGGCGCATGCGAATATTTTAAATATTTTTTAAATGCTAAGCAATTTATTTATTTTTTAAATATTTTTTTATTTATATTTATTTATATTTTATTTATTTAGAATGATTTTACAATTTGTTCATGAAACTGTGTTACTACTGTTATCAATTTAATCCTTTTGCATCTATTGTTTTGTCTTTAAATTCTTGTCAGTTTTTGGTTGTTAAATTTCTTGTTAATCTAATTGAAATTGCATAAGGCGTAGAGATTTTCCAAGTATTTCCACAGCGTATTAGTTAACGATTCATTTGTATGCTGTGAACTGCGCGTTGGCAACAACCACGACAACAATGAATGAACTCACATGAGTCACAACTCCAATGCACACATACGACACTCACACTCACACTCACACTCACACACACTCACACTCTGTGGAGCTGACTTAAAATGTTAACTCATCTGGTTATTCGGTTCGTGTTTGAGCTTGTGTTTGTGGAATAACCTCAATTTGGCTAACATTGCAGACTGAGACAGACTTAGACAGAGTGCGACTGCGTCATGGCGTTAGTTTTAGTTGTATTTTATTTTTTTATGCTCCAAACGCAAAGCGAAAAACCCAAAAAAAAAAAATAACAACAAATGCAGTTCAAGCCCAAACCAAAACAAAAAACGAGTAAACGTGCAATTGTGTCCAGTGACAAAGGTAGATCCAATAGCTCCACAAACCTTGTTGAAACACACACTGCACAGTGGGCAAGCTACATAAAATGTGATACAAACTATGTTTTAAAATTTAAATGTAATACTTACTATTATTTGTTTTTAATATATATTAATATATTAGCAAATACCATGTGGTAATTTTAAAATTAAAATATGATTTATTTTTTTTTAAATATTTATTTATTTATTTATTTTTTTGCCAGAAAATTTAAGGAAAGAAAATTCTTGAAACTAGAACTATTATCAATAAGAATAATAGTATGATTTGGTAATAATAGCAACAAAATATAATTATGAAAAAAAAAAACTTGTTATAAAAAAATTCCTGTAGCTTGTTCATAAAATAAAAAATTTTTAAAATTAAGTAATAGACCGCAATAAAATAATATGTAATATCAAAAGTATAATAGTTAATAAAAGTAAATGTTAAACTAACATATCTATTCCAAATGCCATATAATTTTTACTAAAAAAAAACAAGTAAGAAACTTCTTATCAAGACTGCTCGACTAGGAAATCCCCTGAACCCTTCGGATAACTGATATTTCAATTCGCGTCACATACACAGACACACATAGGCACGCACGCATACAGTACTTGAGTACTTGAGTAAAAGCAAGTAGAAAAGAAGTCAAGAAGATCATCAAAGTTGTCTATGTGTATGTAGCAGTATTCATTTGGTATTTGTATTTAGGTAAAGCGAAGGTAGAATGCTCACGGCAGCAGAGAGCGTTCCCATTGCTCACTTGAAGCTCGACTGCAACGAGCTCTACCTGATCGTCGGGGCTCAACAGTTGGGAGAGACAGTGCTTGAGTAAAAGTGGCCCTATATAAAGGGCAGCAGCTGCAGCATTTCTTCAGTCAGTGTTCAGTCTTCGTCCAGGCCTGGTGGGGGTCAGCGTAATAAAGTGAAGTAGAGTGTGTAAAGGCGTAGAGGCATTACGTAGAGGAAATACGTAAAGGAAATGCGTAAAAGAAATACGTAAAGGAAATACGTAAAGGAAATACGTAGAGGGAATACTTAGAAGAAATAGACAGGGGAATATTACTAAATCAACTCAGCTCGTCACCCTGATCAAGAATTTTGTGGGGTCTGCCACGCTTCCTTCTGCCTGTTACATACTTTTCAACAAAACAATTATACCCTGATTTCCCATTTGCAATGGGTTCAGGGTATAAAAAGATTAATTCGACTTTACTTTGGTCTAATTTTTACATATATAATTAACACATTTATAATTAATGCAGCGAATTACATAAAAAAGAAATGAAAGTGTAACGAATAAAAGCTACGTTTAAATTTGGACGGGCTATGCCTGTTGAAATATTACTAATTTATTTTATTCACTGGATTTCAATAATTTGGAGTTACGGTGCTAGATTATTAAATTATTACTAAAATTACTTCTTCTAAGGCACTTTAAAGATCATTCCCAGATCAATAAATTAAAATAAAATTGCAAAAACAGAATAGATAAATTTTAAATATTTGCATAATTAAGAATTATGAAATATTAAACTAATATTATCTGCATTAGTATTAAGGTTTGCACAAATATTGAATTGCCAAAAATAATTTGTTCGCTGTTGAATTTTAATCGAAAACTGTTGAAAATTGCCCACAGTAAGCGGTAGCCCTCTTTACCAAATGTTTTTCAATTTCGTGACATTCAAATTGGCCACGTAAAAAGGGCAACGATTTACGAATTAGTTGCCTTCCGAATCCACATGTAACAAGTGGGTAATTGTTGTTGTTGTTGTTCCAATTTGTAGTTTATTTTGGTCACCTGAAAAGGTTTATTTCAATTTACCGATTGTTGTGGGTGTGTAAGTGATTGTTGTTGATTGAATGGCTCTTGTCCTTCAGTTGATTAAATGTGACAGCTTGGCGACAAGGCTAGCCCAAGTGGATATATGAAGAGATTAGGTTGAACTATTCATGGAATGACTATATATAAAGTTTAATTGTTATTTTACATAATAATAATAAAACTACTTTGCAACACTTTCATTTTATAAAATGAAATAAAGTTTTTAAAGTAGTTTGAGCCATTGTAAAAGTTGTTATCATAGTTATTACATTTTTGGTGCTATGTGGAGCTACCCTCCAATGTGTGCACTCCTTTCCCCATTTCCTCCTTTCCATGTGCATGTAAAAAGCAACCCTAAAAGGCAACAGGGCACAAGTTGCCTTTCAGCTTTGCCATTTCATTAGACAGCATAGATTACAATCTTGGCCACACCAAATGCAACTTATGGGGGCCCAGCCCATAGCCATATATATACATATGAATATCGTATATACATATTGTACATATAGAGATAAATACGACTGTCTGACAAGTCGCGTGCCCAAATTTGGTTTCAAATTGGCATCACTAAATCAAATTTAGTATTTGCCCCAAATGCAAGCGATGTGACTTTGTTTTTCACTGACTACAATTACATTAATGACAGGCGCTATGTAGTCGATGGAGATGGATAGATAGATGTGTATATGACATAGGAGATATGCGACACGAAATAAGTTCATTTGCTCGTTAATGTTTGTGCCCGGGCAGCTGTATAATTGCCTTTAATGCAGTTGAGCAATTATATAAACATTGCACTTGTTCCCCATGGAACAATGAAAGTTCCCCTTTCATAATATACGATAACCATACCATAATAAATATAGCATGCAGGCTATTTCGACTAAGAATTCTTCGTTCTCTTAAATCATTTATATAGTATATTTTTTTGTCAATTGCCGTTGTGAATGAAAAGTGGTAAAGTAAGAAAATTTAATGCAATTTAATTTAATTTTTATTACATTTTATATTATTTTTTTTTTATTATTTTTTTATTTGTTTTATTTTTTATAGAACTAATGCTATGTGTGACTGTTTTAATACTATTTTTTATTTTATTTTTTTAACTTTAACTAAAGATATATAGTAAATCTGAAAATGTTAAACATTTATTAGAGTTTTAGCATATTTTGTACATTTATAGATCATCATTCCTGGCTTGGTCCAATTGCCATTCACAGCGAATGTTTTATATTTACATCATTTAATGTTTAGCTTAGATTTTTTTTTTTTTGTAAATAAATAAATACATTTTAATGTTCCTCTAATAATTTGTGATTATGTTAATTTATAAAATCTACAGCAGATTTCTCTGTTTTATTTTTTATTTTTGCATAATTTACAATTCAAGCTCGATGATTCACAGCGAATGCTGAAAGGTTTTATATCTTGGCCTACTCTAGTATGCTTTGCCACTTCTAATGCTGTAATTCATTAGTGGATAGTGTCTGATTCGTAGCACTTTTATTGTAAATGCGTTTTATTTTTTTTGATTTTGGGTCAGTTGCCATTCACAGGGAATGTGGTACAGTCTCCGCTTAGTTGTGGGACAAGCTATTGTTAATTAAATAGAGCACACATTTGTCAGCTTTATGATTCCACTCAGGTCTTAAAGCTTGTAATTCGCAAACAGACAGACTTACATACATACATATACATACATATGTCGAGCTCACGAAATGGACAAATTTGCTTGCTTTTCGCTTTTAATTTGTGCGGCTTTTATTGTGGTTCCAATTTGTGTGAAACCATTTTATGATCGGACAATTGTAGTTGATGCAAACTAAGCGGCTTTTGAATTGGCTTTGTGTGGCTTGATTTCGACACGAGCTTTATAAGTAATTGGAACTAAAGCAGTTTATGTCAAGTCAATAAATCAATTTACACAATATTTCAATTGATTATAATTAATTGCGAAAGTGGCAAAAAAATTTATAGAAAATAAAATAAATTTTCTTTTGATCTCTAGGTATAAACTATAGAGGTGTAGATGAATGAGCATATATGTATCTAAGTAGTACAAAATGTGGAGGTGTCCTTTATTGGATTTTTAGTTTAAAATAAATCTCTAAATATAGAAGTCATATATTCTTAGTATTTTTTTTTATTTAATTGCAATTATAATTTCTATAGAAACTTTTATGGAGCGACTTCAAAGTCTGCCATTGCTTGTCTTTTAATGTATCAAAAAATTAAATTTGCGAATTTGTGCTAAAAATCTGGCAAACATCTGATGAATTCATGAAAATTTATGTTAATGCATAATAAATACCCTGCAACCATATATTGAACAAGGGAGGGTATATTGAACAAATATAAAAAAATATATTATATGTATTAATAAAAAGAAATATATAGATAAGGGGGATGGAATAATAAAATAAGGTGGAGAAGGGAAGGAGAATTTTTTTGTTGGTGGTAATTGTTGATATTTTTTTTTAAATATTAGTTCTTTTATTAATAATTTTATTTTAATACTCACTAAATATTTTTTAAATATTTCTATTGCATTATTACGTAATATTAAGTATAAATATAATAAACATCCAAGTATTAAATATATCTAATGTTTCTAATCTATTCAACGGCAAACTGTGAAAGCTAAAATGATATTAAAAATTGATACAAAATTTTAAATTACCAACAGCTGGAGGCATTGTTGCCTGGTTCAATAAACGCCACAGCAGTTGGGCCAGCAAGGTCAACATTTGTTGGTATTTATTGGCATATTATGAATTTGTGAATATATTTTTTTCTATTTTTCTATAATTTTGATTTCTATTTTAATTACGTTGAAAGTTCAGCCCGAGGGGCCAACAAAATATATATGTATGTGTGTATACGTCGATAAACAGAGATTTGATTTCCCTCGAATGCGTGATATAAGCAAATGTCATGCAAATGAGTCATCCAAGAGCGAAATCAAATGAATGGGATGTGATTTGGTTGCTCTGGAGTGTGAATAGAAAATATCAAGAAATATCGATCTACATAATAAGTAAATATAAATTTTTTGATATAGAGTTATTTCGCTTTTATGTTGGAAGCTCGTTTAAAATTTCTCTTATATTATATAATATTTCGCTGTCGCACGCTTAACTAGCTCCAATTATAATCGAGTGCTGATTCCGATGAGAAAAAAGAAGTGTATTGGCTTTTGTGAGATGTCCGGTTTGCGTCACAGTTTTTTGGAATCATAAAAGCGTGGCAAATCGGTAAACAGCAATTTGTTTATTTAAGGTGCGACAGACTTGAAACTTAAGGTACATAAAAATACTCCGGTAGAGGGGATTGACTACAACAACTCATTAGTCAACAAACTGCGAGTAGAATCTTAAAATGTTATTTGAATTGCTATGGATTTAAGAGCGAAAAATATTTATACGCTACCGTATTAACTTAGTATAGATCAGCATATATCATGTATATATCAGAAGAAGAACGAATTCAAATTTGCGCTTGTTTTAATAAATGGATTTACAATAGTTTTGTTTCCATAATAATATTTAGCTCTTACTTAGATTTATTCGAGTCAGGATTAAAAACTACTTCACATAATTAATATTCTTAAATATAAATATAGCCAATTTATATATTTTTCTATTCAATTTCTATTTACTGTTAGTTCTCTAACCATTGTACTCCCTATAAGTAATAAACACCCGTTGCGTCTCTTAACAGTTTTAGCAACTTCTTTATTTTCGCATTTTTTACCACCCACAACTCGACTCAACTTTTTCCAAGTTGGGCAACTGTCAACGTCTTTTATTTATTTATTTTTTTGTTACAAACAATTAGTTTCTCATTTCGACATACTCATAATTACAAGAGTCTAGCAAAACAGTTATAAATAATTTTACTCGACAGACTGTGAATTATAATCCAAAACAAGAAAATGGCAAAAGCAAACATGGAATCCCTGCTTTGTACAATAATTATCGCCTGGCAACCGCTATAAAACGTCATGTGCTTCATTCCTCACTTGGCTGATTTTTTAAGTACAATAACAATAGCAACAAATAAAAATAATAATAAAAAAAAAATACCTTTAAGAAAAATGAAGTACAATAAAATTACGTATTTATTATCGTTAACTAAATGCCAGTGTAACTGCATGAAATACTCAAGAGCAATTAGTCTGCTCTGAGATCTTTGATTAACTAGCCTAACTGTCTGCATTCTTCGTAGATTCTAGAATTTCCACAGTGCGTGCATAATACTAGATTTAGGTTAGCTTTAGATTTGGTTCGTGAATTGTGGTGATTAGTAACGCAATCCGCAGCTGGCTGCTGAAAGAAAGCGGCAAATGCTTCAATTAAGGCTAAAGATTATAAATAATTGTTGTTCTTTAAGAGTTGATTTAAATTTTTTCAAAGATTATCAAAGAGTGAAACAGATACAGAGCGAGTAGAGACTGAGACGAAAAGAACTAAATGAATGAAATCGCTTCTCCCATTACATTTACCCAATGATCATCAAAGAAGACTTTCCAGCATTACAGTCATGGTTTAATTTATAAAACCTGTCCAGATCGCTGTTTAGCTTTCGATCATTACTTAAATAATTCCTGTTTTCTTGTAGAACAATTTTGTCATTTGTTAGATATGTTGGGCTTAGTTACTAATGTTTTCAAGAAAAGGATTAACAATCAAGATATGCAGCTCACACGCAAACAGAATTATCTCACGTTCTCAAGAGTTCAATTAAATTTGTTAAGACGATCTTCAACAAATTTCCTGTACTCTGTGAGCTTTTCACATAACGATCACCGATCAACGATCATCTCTTTGCTTAACCTGCTGATCATTTGAAGTAGAAATTCCACACGTTCTGTTCATCGACCATCAATCAAAGAAACAGTTCAAACTTATGAATGACTGTCTGATCAAGTTTCAGGTCTCTGGCCAGATCATTAGAGAGGATCGTCACAGTTTCCAACGTTTTCTGTTTCACTCGAAGTGAAATCATCTTAATTGCAAATCGATTTCATACTAAAGATCATCTCCGTTGTAGCTGTAGCAAAAACTGGTTTAGCACATGCATCATGATCATAAGTAGATCTCTCATATTGTTGTTGGCAGAGTGTTTTTTTTCTGTCTAGATTCTAAGCCATTCGTTCATCTTCAGTGCGTTGCTGCTGAAGCGGAAATAATAGCTCTTCTAGTCTAAGGTCTGCGGATTACTTCAGGGGTTTCCATTACCATTTCTTTTGGTCTGCACTTGCTGTAATATTTCGCTAGAGTCACGTTTATAACTTGTTTTGATTTGGGTTAAGTGTAGGGTTCAAATTGCAAGCCAAACCCTGCATTCATTTTTTTTTTTCTTACTCTGCACTATGGGTTTGCCCGTGGCTATAGTTCAGCTATGTCTCGTAATTTAAACTACGTAATGGTTCGATTGTGCTGTAAGATTATGGTAGGTCAGTATGAAAAATATTTCAGAGTTTCTATGCCAATTATGTTTATGTGATAATAGTTGGACTATTCTTTTTATTTTAATTTTTTTTTTTAATAAATAAAACACTAAAGTCTTGTTTTAAATTTTTGTTATGTTATAAATATGTTCTTATTTTTTTTTTTCTAGTTATATTAAATTATTCTATTTCTGTTTAGTATTATATCAAATAAATATATATTTCTTATAATAATATTTAATTTAATTTAAAATTTTTTTTATTTACTAAATATGTTATTATTTAAGTTTTTTTTTTTATTTATATTAACTTATTTCATTTTTGTTTAGTATTATATCAAACTAATATTTTTTTTATAATAATATTTAATATAATTTAAATTTTTGTTATTTTCTAAATATGTTACTATTTAATTGTTTATTTAAATTATATTAAATCATTTAATTTTTGTTAAGTATTATATCAAATTAATTTTTTTTTTATAAATGAAAACAGAAACAAACACAAATCGGTTAATTTAAATTTTGTGTGAAATATTTTTATTTGTATAGAGAATTATTTCAAATTTTTTACACTGATCTAAAACTTATTTTTAATTTTTATTAAAAAACATTACTATATTCTACATCTTTAAAATAAAAGGCAATTTATGTAGAATTTTCTAAGCCATAGTTGGAAATAAACTGAAGTCAGAAATTTTTCCGTTCATTTGAAATGATTTAACTTACGATGTTTTCGTCAAGCCTAAAAGTATGCTACGATTTTTCTATACTCAATCATCGTTTAGCATCTCATCGTATTCCAATAGTATTTTTTGTATTCATATTAATTAATACTATGTCTACCTTAACTATCTTTAATTTAGATAATTATACATTAGCTAAATATTTGATGAGTCTAATATGACAACAAAACAATACAAATATCTGTAGAGTTCATTGAAATACTTATATAAATAATATTACCGATATGCTTAATATGTGGTATATGCTTGCCGTTAAAGCTTTGCGATAAGCATATTTATTTTACTTTATCTGAGTTTGCACATTTACTGCAAATATGTTTACTTAATTTTTTTATATATTTATGGTATTTACGTATGCAAATTCTTTTTATTCCATTATATTAATTCGACTATTGGCATGAAAACCTATTAAATGCCTTGTCCAGTTAGTGGACAGACCTTATAACGGCCTCCAATAATAACATACATAGTATATACCGTTTCTTCTTATCAGCAGCAACAGTTGACATTCAGAAAAAAAAAAAAAAAACAAATATTACAACATTCTTTTGTTTTTTCTTTTTATCTTATCTCAAAGAGTTCATTTTTAAGGCTTACTAAGCAATCAGATTTTATACCTAAAACATTTTTTTTTTTTACACATATATTTATGAGCTTCTGTGCCGTGGAATTTGTTTATATTTGTTGTAAAAACTGCTCAACTGCTGAATACGGTATATAATATAAATATAAATAAATATGTACATACATATGTATATGTATGTAAATATTTGCATGCTCAGGCGCACACTATGAATCCATGTGCTGGCTTGAAAACACCCTTGACACACCTGAGCTCTCAAAACACACCTCAAAAATGCATTAAACCGAAGCACATTGGTTCGCAAATAAATTATGTAATTGTAAAAAATTATATATATTGTAAAATAATATATTATATACATATATACAAAAAATATAGAAATGATCTGTAAAAAATATATAAAATAAAATGTAAAATATTTATTAAATATACACACAATATGATCAAAATATATAAATATATACATAAAAATTTTTTATTTAATTTTTTTTTTTATGTATTTGGACAAATTTTATAATATTAAATATAATATTTATAAAAAAATAAAATAAATTAAAATAAAAGTAAATAAAAAATAAATAATAATAAAATAAGAAAATAGATAAAATATTTATAAAAATTAATTATATAATTTGAAAAATTATTTGTAGTCAAAATACAAAATTAAAAAAAAGAATAGAAATGTTTACACTTCATCTATTTAAAATTTCATTGAACTTAATTATTGTAGCTCTCGGCACCACTGTGCAATAGTTGTTAAGCATTACGTTTTAAGTACTACATTAGTTTTGCAATGTTTATTAAAGAATATAACTTTTACTTATTTATTTATTTTACTTTTTTTTTATTTAGTGCTTAAGCCTTTGTTTCACGGTGCAGCAGTTGCTTTTAACGTTAATTGCCAAGCCGTTTAGGCCCTTTGGGTAGACTCACCGCGTGACAAGGGAATCCGGGAGCCGTTGCATGCATTATTGACATGACATCGGGCGAATCGGTAGATAACAAAGCCACGAATAACCATGGTGAATGGTAAATGGTGAATGAAACCAGCCCCCAAAATAGTCAACATAATCATACATATACATATACATAAATGTATATATAGTCAACTGACTAACTGGCCCTATATATACAAACACTTTGGAATAGTTATTATTGCTTCATATGAGAGACGATGAACTTTATTGGGGGAAGCCTTTGCATTGAAATGGATATTGCGTGCAAGTCGCAGTTGAATGAACTCCAACACTACTTGATCCATTTTAGTTGATTTGATTTGATTTCATTTCAATTCATTTCATCAATAGTCAAATTGCAAAGTGCACTGAACTTTTGAGGCATTATTGGCCATAGTTAAGATCGTGTTATCACTATTTATATTGATGTACTATTAGCTATACACATTTACGCTGAAATTCTGTATGAAACTATTAAGGAAAGTAGTTTTAGGCATTAGTCAAATTGTTTTCTAAATGGGAATTAGTTATTGTAATGATGATGAGCAATGGGCTGTTAGGAAATGTTACGATTACCAAAACTCCTATTGTTATTGGACCTGATTGAAGTGATTAAGTATGCGTAAACGTTTTATAACAAAGAGCGAGTGTTGGAGTGAGTGATTGGATTTTCTTCGATACTCTTTAATTAAACTGATGACTCAGTTTATTATAATACATTTAACAAAATATGCAAATTATACTACTTTATATGTATTGAAATGGTATAATTATATATATTTTATAAAAGCATTCTTACACACCCACAATCTATATTTAAGTATAATTAGTTTTTCTTTTGTTTTCCTTTCGCTTGACCCATTTGTTTATGCCTAGAGCCTCTTAACCTTGAACTTTGGCGACGCTTATAGAACTTGCATCTAATTATGGCTTAGTTCAGGCACATTTCAAATGTGGCCTAATGACATTCTAAACGTTTATCAGAAAATTGCTTGACTAAATCCAAGTACTAGGAAAATCATTGTGGTTTACTTTCATTGTAGTTATTGTTCACTTTCTTTCGAATAGTTATACGCATCTGACCTTAAAGACCCAAAGAAATACTTAGATAAAATCAGATGTAATTTCAGAAATTATTGTCAATTCTATTGCTAATTTATGTTTATTATTTACGCCTTCTTACAGGTCGCGCTAATTGCGATAATTGCAAAATGGAAACGTGAAACGAAAACAAAATACGCAAATAACTAAAACTATTGCAACAACAACAACAGCAGCAGCAAAGAGCGTAAAATGGGCACATAAATGCACAAAGCCACAACAATAACAATAACAGCAATAGCAACAGCAAGCGTTTCTAAAGCTTTAAGCAAAGCAGCCAAAGAAGAGGAAGCAGCAACAGCAGCAGGAGAACAACCACCAAAATTGCAGCAACAATTGTCCAAAGGCAATTTCGATTGTGAGTGCAAGCGAGTCGCCAATATGCGTCTAGACAGCGGCTCTCTGTCACGCCACAGGGCCATAGGCGGCTGTTCGCTGTCGCTGTCGCTACCGCTGCTGCTGCTGTTACAGTTGACGCTTTGGGTTGCGACGGCGACTGCGACGCCCGTGCAGTCACGTTTTCTTGTAAAAAGAGAAACCTCCCAGGTGGGGGATATGGGCGTGGATGCCCACACGGCTGACCCTGACATTGTTAAGCGAAACAGTGAAAGTGCGAGCGGATCGGAAACGACAACAGCAGCAACAACAATTCTAAGCAAAAGCACGGTCGAAGCTGAAATAGCAGCGCAATTGCAGCTGAGTACAACATCAACAACAACAACAACAGAAGTGCCCAAGCAGATAACACTGTTAACAAATGAGCTGGGCCCGCTGCCTGTAAACAGCAGCTCAACAGGGAGCCTGGCTGTTAATCAACAGCAATCTGTAACTAACGGGAATGACAGCAGTGTTCTGTTAACCTCAGCAGAGAAAGAGAATGCTGAAACTGTTAAGCAGTCGGAGCAGCAGCCAGTTAACAGTGCCATGCAGCAACAGAGCTCAATAAATATTACAACAGAGAGCGTAGCAAAGCAACAGTTGAATGTGACAACAGAGTCGCCGACTGCAGAAATACAAGAATCGTCAACTGTAGCTTCAACAACAACAACTGCAGCAACAACACAGCGTGGTGAAGATCATGGACGAGCCATGCAATTCGCCAGCAGTACTGAAAGTCTAGTCGCCCTCTTGGCTGTGACACCCATGAAGCTGCGGGCACTGCCCAAGAAGACAACAACAACAACAACCACAACAACGCCGCAGTTGTTGGCTACGCTGCTGCACGCTGGAGTCACTGTTGCGCCCAGTGCTTCGCATGAAAATGTTATCGAAGAAGAGCAGGTGAAGACGCAACCGCAGCACGAGAAACGTGCGAAGTTCATCAGCGACAATTCGACAAATGCGCAGCAGCTGACGCTGCCGAATGCGGCCGAGGTGTGGAGCTTGGCAGCCATGAAAATGGTGCCAACAACAACATCAACAACAACTACTACTACAACAACATCAACAACTATAGCGCCTACAGAGCTGGGCAATGAAGTCGAGCTGCAGCAGCAGAACCAAACGGAGCAGCATAAGGAGAAAAATCTGTTGGACTGGCAACAGATAATGTTAATGCAAACGAGTCAAGAGAATCGAACAGAGCTTACGATGAGCACAACGCTTGATGCAACGGAGGCGGCAACACAGGCGACAACATTGAAACTGGATGCTATGTTAGCCGAGACAGAGATGGCCACACCAGCTAACAGCGCTGTAACTGCTGTCCCAACAGCGACAGGGAATGATTCCGACTCAACAACAGAACAGCTAATAACAGCTTTCTATGCAAAGCCTGATTTAGGACCAGTAACAGCAGTTGTAACTGCACAGCCAATAATAAAAGACAATTCCGATATTATTATAACAGAGACAACAACGCAGCCTGCGCAGTCAGCGTTAACAGAACTGGAAAAGCATAACTCAAAGCCAGTCGAATATGAGGCAATAATAACAGCAAATGCAACTGCGCAGCCATCATTAACAGAACTTTCAAAGCATAGCTCAAAATCAGGCGAAACAGAGATGAATCCAACTGCGCAGTCAGCGTTAACAGAACTGGCAAAGGTTCCCTCAAAAGTGAATGAGACCATGGATGAAGTGGAGTTAACAGCCAACGAAACGGAGGCGAATCCAACTGCGCAGCCATCATTTACAGAACTGGCAAAGCTTATATCAAAATCCGACGAAACAGAGGTGAAAACAACAGCGCAGTCAGCGTTAACAGAGCTGGAAAAGCTTACCTCAAAAGTAAATGAGACAACAGATGAGGATGAGTTAACAGGCAAAACCACAGCGCAGCCAACATTAACATCTGCACCAACAAAAGAGGAGGCCACAACACAAACAGTGAACACAGCTGCGCAGTCAACGTCAACCGAGCTGTCAAAGCTCGATGATGTTGCTGCTGTAACAGAGCCTGCAATAACAGTGATAACAACCACAACAACAACAACAACAACGGCAGAGCCAGAGACAGCTGCAACAATACCGACGACACCTGCTGCGCCGCCAACAGCTGTGCCCGAGCAGTCTGCAACAAGAGCAACAACAAGAACAACAACAACTACTACAACGACAACAACTGCTTCAACAGCTTTGCCAAGTGCGTTGAACGACACCCGCAATGCGAGCGAATTGGCAATGAAAGCGACGGCACATACAAATAATGAAAACGGCGATAAAAGCAACAATGTCGACAGCGAGAGCACCAGAGGCGACGACGACGACGACGACGACGTCATCAACGTCTCCACCGCCGTCTCAGCAGTTTCAACGACCGAGCGACTGCCAATAACAGTTAGTATGCGAACAGCTGGCGAAGCGAGCACAACAACGACGGTGAGGGCGACGACGCAAAATTTAACGCCAACGTCAGCGCCGACGCCGACACCGCGAATTTTACTCGAGGAACAATTAGAAATAACAACAACAACAACTTTGGCAACGCCAACGCCAGAGATAACGGAAATCGTCCAAATTAGCAATGAAGTCAATTTAGAAACAATTACAGTTAAAAATGTGACAAAAGACAATAATAATTTATTAAATGAAAATAACAGTGAGAGCAGTGAGGGCAAACACAATAACAGTGACAGTGCAGCGCAGTCAATCAATAACAGCGCTGACAAAATTCCAGCACTTCAAATCAATAATAACAGTAGTGCCACTACAACAACAACAACAACAACTACAACAAGCATACCGCTCTTAACAGATGTAAAGGCTAATAGTAAACTGAACGTACAGGAGTCATTGTTGGAATCGAATAACATTGGCGAAACAGTAGCAACAACAACATCAACAACAGCAATACCTACTACTACTATACATACTACTGTTAGCTCAGCAGGATCAACAGAGACGGCTGCTGTTAATGTGCTGTCAACAAAAGTAGTACCTACAACTCCTGCCACCGTGGAGCTTTACAATGTGGACAGCGATGATAATGAGGATAAACGGCAGCAAATTGAACATGAAAGCGTCACTGAGCAACAGTTGCTAAGTAAAACAAAAATGGCGAATACAACAACAACAACTACAACGACAACCACAGAAGCAACAGTAAGCACTGGGGCAACTGCTACACAGAAGCTGCCAATAACATCAACCACCACAGAGGAGCCTTTTATAAGTTTACTGGATGACAGCACCACAACAACAATAACAACACCCACAACAACAACCACAGCAACAGCTAAAGAAGCAACAGAAGCAACAACAACATCAGAGCCCATTTACAGCTCGAGCAGCGCCACTAACGTTAGCATTAAAAGCCACAATAACAGTATGCTGCCCGATGAATTAACCACCAGCAACCCCATGTTATTGCCATCACAATCGCCCACCGATGTGACTCACAACATGCAACAGCCGCACGGCAACACTGGCACCGATGTTAACGTCATTATTGCCATCACTGTTAGCGTTATTGGCGTTGTGGCCCTCATCCTTCTCGTTGCATTCCTCTACTTGATGCGTAAGCGCCAAAAGCAGATGTCCTACAGCCAACGCTGTCGTCCGGTCAGCCTGGACGCCTACTCCCTGGACAACGTTTCAGTGTTGGGCAGCGTGCGGCGCAAGGGTCGCGATTTGCGTGCCTCGAAGCGAACTTATGGCAATGCCGCCTTCGATGATCCCTCGCTGCGGCACAATTTGCTCAGTGCTACGGAGCTGGGCAAGTTTCTGGAGAGGCGTTCGAGTATATTTGAGGAGTTCCGGGATGTGCCGCAGATTATTGCGCGGGCCGATGAGGTGCCAGCGGGATGTGAGGATAAAAATCGGTACGTTAAAAAGGAAATGGGATTGAAATGGGATAAGGGTTATGATGGGGAATAGTTTTAAAGGAGAGGAAAAAAAAAAAAGAGAGAATGTATGTATGTGATTAAGAGAATGGATTCATTCTTTCTCATTATAGAAAAGAATTAATTAAATGAATAAGAATGCGTGATGAGTAAGGATGAGTAAGGAAATGAATAGAAAGTGAGAGGTATAAAATCAATGAATTAAATGAGAAGACTCAGAGAATAAACTTCTTTCTTTGCAACAGAAGGAAATGAATAAGCAGTCTATGCAACTCATTCAATTATAGAGAATGGAATACAAACTTAAAGGAAAATAAATCTTAATTATTGTAGTTAGCTTCGAGTGTTTTTAAGCAGCTCTCAAAAATATCTCACAAAGTACACTAAAAATTATCGCATTTCTTATCTTATCAAATGCGTTTACATTAACAAAAAACATTCATGTTTGCAAGTTCAAGTTGCCTTTTAGAAAAGTTATCTATAGAAAATATAAATACTCTCATAAAATATCTCATGTGAAGGTTGAAGATTACTAAACATAAATTATATAAATCTTTGTATTTATTATTTATTTAAACTTATATTTTAAAACATATATTTTATATATACCTTTATACACTCTTTTTTTAACTCAATGAATAAACAAAATATTGGAATGGATCATTGACTTGTTACTCACGCTGAAACGTCGTAACCTCAAACTTGGAACCGCAGCTACGCTAACGTAATTCCGCTTCCTGAGACTCGGGTGGTGCTCCAGCGCCAGGGTGATGATGACAAAACGGAATACATTAATGCCAATTATGTGCGGGTAAGTCAGACGAATGGATCTCCTAACTAAGCAATAAATAAGCTATCAAAATCAATTACAAAACCGAATCGAGGATACCCTGTACACAGCGCCAATCTTATCTAATCTAATCAAAATGTATTTGAATTATTTGGACTAATCAAAAGTAGAGATTTTCTGTCTAACAATATGTTTATATAATTAAATATATGTGGAAGAGGTGCATAGGAGGAGAATATTATTCTTTAAGCTACAAACAACATTTGGGATTCTGTTCGTATGAGTAATATTTGACTAATACCTCTTTCTAATATATACATATATCCAAAAATAAATATATACCCTTGCCCAGTCATTACAACGATTACAGGGTATATAAAACAATCAAGAGCTGCCTCCCACAGCCGCAGCAACAACTTTCTCACATGTGTGTGGGCGGTGACTGTGTATGTGTGCGTGTATTTATGTGTTTATGAGTGTGTGTGTGTGTGCCTTAATCTTACAACGGTACTGAACAGAGCTGCCATCGCGTCTAGCCTTGCATGACGTGTGCTTGTGCAGCGGAGAGTCATATGAGAGGGGGTGGAGGACATAATTATACGGCCCATGAGATTAGCGAAGTGCCAAGAAAACAGTTTCAGCCTCTTTGTTGCATGGCCTGTTGTAAGCAAATGAGTTTAGTGCAAAAAAAAAAAAAAAACAAAAAAATAATAATAACAAAAATATGTAAAATAGCATTATGCATAATCATAATAGGAGGGAAAGTTTGATGAGTGCACAACGAAGTGTAAATATCCTACTCAGCAGTTAATAGCCCCGCAAATGATTCGATTAGATTAGAGTTAGAGATAGTTACCTAGTTCAACTGCCTAAAGCGAATCAGTTTATCCTTTGGCTTTTGTATAGATAAAGAATCATCTAAACTTTATGATTTTGTTTTAAAATTAAACTCTAAATTTATTTTAAAACTCATGGCAACATCGAAATTTAGAATTTCGCTGCTGTTAAGTTATCAATTGTCAATTGTCAATTTATTGATCGTAATTAACGAGGCGTGATTTAAGCTATCATAATGTTTACGGTAACAGTCGATAACCAAAACAAAATAATAATAATAAATCAAAAAGTGAGTCACATATGCAAGCCAATACTCAATATTTTTGATGTCTAAGCAAATGCCTAAGCTGTTATGCTGCACTGAATGTTTAGGGTATTCCCGAGATCAATTAAAAATCAAACAAGCAAATGCGCTGCGGCATTGACGCGTGACGCGAGCGGCGCGCTGCGCTGCGTGTTCAGGCGTTGCCCAAGTGCATTCAGCCAAAAAGGCTGCAAGCGAGGAGAGAGACAGAGGGAGAGAAAGAGAGAGATAAACAATTATATTAGTTAATGCATTTGTATGCATTGAAATTGATGCTAAGCCTTTAAAACGTGGCAACTGTGATTTGCGTTTGCATGCATGTATATTCACATACATATATAGACACATACACACACACATGCATGCATGTGTGTTTGTGTATAGAATAGCAAAAGTAAAGCAATTTATCAAAAGAGCGCGCGCGCAGCTCAATGGCAGCCATTAAAAATGACGCATGCACACGAGCAAACAAAAGAGAGCGTAATTAAAAGACCGTAATGAAGTGCACGCACACATAAGCAGAGAGCTGAGTGGAGAGTGAGAGCGTAAGCTTTAACTGTTATGTCATCGACAGTAAATGTTCGCTCATCTGTTAAGTTATGCATTAAGTGATGTAGTTAATCTTTCATATCTATTAACATAATGTTAACCATTCACTTTCTCTGTTACACTTGCAGGGACCGCGCGATGCGCCCAACTATTATATTGCCTGCCAAGCGCCCCTGGGGAGCACTACGGGCGACTTTTGGCGCATGATCTGGGAACAGCAATCCCGTGTCATTGTCCAGGCAACCGATCTTACCGAGAACGGCATTGAGCGCTGTGCCGAGTATTTGCCGCCATCGGTTACCCTAGATAATCACAGCAGTTACGGAGACTTCCAGGTGACACTGAAGCATCGCGAAGTCAAGGACAAGTACGCGATCTCAACTCTAATGCTGAAGCGTGTGGATGGCACCGAGTGCCGTGAGCTGACCCACTATTGGTATAAATGGCCCGAGACGGGTGTACCCCAAGATGAGGCGCCCCTCATTGCGATGCTGCTCGAGGCACGCTCCTCCCTCAAATCGTATGCTTTGGAGCAGGCCAATGAACTGAAGCATGAGAAGTCCTCCACGCTGACGCTAAAATCGCTGGAGGGCCAACAGGCAAAGGCAGAGGAGGCCAATGCGACGGCTGCACAGGAGGAAGCGTCCAGCACATCGAGCAACGAGATTAACGGCAATGTGGCCAACAGGACTCCGCGCAGTCAGCAGGGGTGAGTAGAAAGAGACAAGAGCAAAGCAGAAAACCATTTGTCAATTATGTGACTCTTGTTTGTTTATGTCTCATTGATTGACGTTAATTGTTGTTGTCCATTGTTAATTGTATCTGTTTTTCATTCCTTGTGTGTGTTTCTCATTCTTTGTTTTAGACCGCTAACCGTTCACTGCTCCCCAGGTACGGGCCGTACCGGCACGATCATTGCCTGTGACATGGCTATACGGAGTCTGGAGACTCCGAAGCGTTCGGTCGATGTGCCCCAGTTGGTGTACTATGTGCGTCGGGGTCGAGCTAGCGCTGTGCAGACCAAGGAGCAATACGAATTTATCTATAAGGTGGCCAATATGTATGCGACCAAAATCACAAATTTGTCAAATGATAATTGAGAGACTGTTCTGTATAGAGAGACAGCTGAGACCATTGGAACAAGTCCTTATACATAGAAATGCTATATGCATATTATAGTCATAGTTCATATATCTTATAAATATTTACAACTATCTATATATATACGTGTGTATGTATATATTTAAATAGTAATCTTATGTATTAGTATATTATGTACCTAGGTATTATCTATGATATATATACACCTGCATGTGCTGGCAAAAATTTCATTTGATTATTGTATGTATTCCTTTATTATTGTGATATATTCGTATATTTGTAAATCTCTTGTATAATCTGTTGCATATTTATAATTAAGGCTTTGTTTATTATAATATTTTTTTTAATATTGCGTAATATGTGTTATTTTAAATTAAAGCATTATAATTTGGCGCAATTTTGTATTTTGGAAAAGCTTTAATATGAATGAAATGTTTAATAAATATTTGGCATATGTTGTGCATAAACTCAAAGGTTTCAGATCAATTCAAATGTTGGCGGTTCAATGCGTTGCTTATTGGTAAATTGCACGATAGCTAGCTTTATGGCGATAGCTATCGATAAACGATAGCTAGTTTGCTAGGCTTGAACAAAACTAATAGTCGTGTTGAAATGAAGTTGCAAAGTTTATTATTAATATTCGCGCTTTTTGGCGCCGCCGTTGCTAGCGAAACCCCCAAAGTGAAAATCGGCGTTAAGAAGCGTGTGGAAAACTGCACGCGAAAAGCCAAAGGCGGCGACTTAATTCATGTGCATTACAAGGTATCGGTGTATAGCATTTGCCTGACGACACGTCAGTTTTAGTTGTTTATTTAATCTAATTTGAATGCTCAGAGCTTAACATAGTCAAATAGTGTTTGTCAGTTTTCAAGACAGTTAACTTTAATAGGCATATACATACATACATATACTTATCGTGCAATCCAGCTACAGTTTGAGAGTCACTGCACCTGGGGTTATATTTTGAGAGATTAGAAGAGAACTTTGAAGCACCTAATGTGATTGACAAATTTATTAATAGATTACATTTGGCTCTGCAGGGCACTCTACAAGATGGCACCGAATTCGATAGCAGCTACAATCGTGGTAAGCCCTTCTCCTTCACCTTGGGCGCTCGCCAAGTGATCAAGGGCTGGGATCAGGGTCTCCTGGGCATGTGCGAGGGCGAACGCCGCACCCTGACCATACCGCCAGAGCTGGGCTATGGTGCCAGTGGTGCAGGCGGTGGCAAAATACCACCCAACTCAGTGCTAATATTCGATGTGGAGATGATGAAGATCGACGCTAAGAATAGCGGGGATGAACTGTAAATCAAAATAAGTAATATTTCCAAATGTACAACAACAGTGTGTTAATAAAAACAAAATATATATTTAAAGCGAATTCTTGTAAACATAAACTAAGCGGTTGTTGTGTGGCTGTTGTTGGCGTTGGGGCGCTCCTCCACCTCGTCAAAGTGACGTCGCATCATGCGATGCTTCTCCAAGGCGGTTCCCTGTATGAAACGCTCGCCACAGGTGCCACATATGAAGGGACACTCGCCCGTGTGCTGCTGCAGATGGAGTTTCAGATCCTTCGCCTGGCGATAGCTCTTGTCGCAGTAGGTGCACTTGTGTGGCTTCAATCCGCTGTGCGTCAACATGTGCCGCTTCAGCTTGTCGGACCGGGCGAAATCCTTGCCACAGACCGTGCAATGGAAGGGCTTCTCGCCCGTGTGCATTCGCCGGTGAGACATCATCTCCGAGTGCCGCGGGAAGGCCATTTCACATAGATCACATTTGAACGGCTTCTCGCCCGTATGCCGACGCATGTGGGTGACCAGTGTCGCCGCCGACTGGGTTTCCCGACCGCAGAGCGAGCAGAGGAACTTTTTGATGGCCTCCTTACGCTTCCGATCCCCATTGATGTGCACATCGCGAATGTGATTGTTGAGGCGTGCCTTCATCTGGTACGTGCGATCGCAGTGCGGACACTGTAGCAGCTGCACATCCTCGGCCGCAATAGCGGGATTAGCCGCCACAGCTGACAGCTGATCTGCGCTGGCTGCATCACTGATGGCGGCCGCAGGAGTCGACTGTGAATCAATGCTGCCATGCTGCAGCAGCATGTGATGCTGCAGATTCTCTGGCCACATGAATTTGTAGCTGCATTTACTGCACGCCAGCTTCTTCTCGGCGCTTTGACACTGCGATTGCTTGTGCTGATCCATGATGCTCTGGGATGTAGGGAAATAAACAGCTCAGAATCTCATCTTGACAGCAGGTAAAATCATATCTCTCACCTTGCACACACACTTGAATATGCAGAACTCGCATTCGTGGGGCATTTTGTCGAACCGATGCATCGCTCGCTGATGCTGGATCATCTCGTATTTGCGCTTGCACTGCACTTTGCACAGCTCGCAGACGTAGACGGGTCGTGCGCTGGGCGAGCCCCTCGCCTGCTGCATTTGCAGCTCATCCTCCGTTTCAGAATCGCACAGTTGCATTTCGTACCCGGATTCGTTTGTAATCGAGTAGTTTTGCAAGGAGTCGTAGTTCTGGTGCAGCGACAAGGCCAGCTTAAGCTCCAGCTGGATGTGCGCTCGCAGGTCACAGATGCGTTCAAAGTGAAGGTTACAAATCTTGCAGGTGATGCGCTTAGCGCCATTTGGTTTCGCGGTGGCTGCAATTAGCGTCTCGGCGAGCGGTATATCCTGCTCCCGTATGCCATGTCGCTTCAGATGCTTCACCAAATAGTCGCGTCGATAGAACTTGCGGGTACACCATTGGCACGGTATGAGTTTCGATTCCTCCGCATGTACGCTGAGCATGTGTACGGTGAGGGATTTCTTCTTGTCGAACACACGCTTGCAATCGTTGCACTCATAGGTTTGATTCTGGGAAAGAAATCAGAATACAGATATGGCGTATATAGGTCAATATAAAACCTTGCAGATATAGTAGATCGATTAATCTGTTTTCTCAAATATGTTTGATTAATCTAGATAATATATATATTTTTAATATCTGCTATGTCTGCATGGTAATTGAAATCATATATCTCTTACAATAATGCGGTGTTCACGTATATGCGCCTTTAGATTGTGACGCCAGCGGAAGCGCAGCGGACATCTGTGGCAGAGGAAGCGTTTCTGAGCATTCTTACACTGTAGCTCGTTGTGTTGTCGCAGCAGCTGCAGGCTAACAAAGCGCGCATCACAGCGTCCGCAGACATGGGGCGCATCCAGCCAGGCGTGCGCCAGACGTTGATGATCAAAGAGCTGGTATTTACGCTGACAGCGTTCGTTGCACAGTTCACAGGTGTACTTGGCTTTGGGTATGTTGCGCTTCAGCTGCTGCTCATCGACATCCCGGTCAGCATCGCTTTCTGTCTCGGAGCTGTCCAGGTCCATTTCATAGCCCGACTGATTGGTAATGGAATAGAAACGTTGATAAATGCCGGCATCCAGATCTTTGCGTATGAGCGCTTTCAGCTGCTCCAGGCTGATATGCTTGGCATCCGGATAGAAGAGCTCGGCCAGCTCGTGCGGTTGCATATTGGAGCGTGCACCGAATCCAACGATATCCGGATGCTGTTCCAGATGTCGTCGCAGATCCGCTATCTTATCGTATTGACTCTGGCAAATCATACACTCGATTAGCTTATAGCCATGTGGCTTGCACATGTTTAAATCTATATCCTTGGCCTTTTTACTTTCGCCCAGATTCGCCGACCGCTTTGAGTCTCGATGCACCTTCAGGTGCGACTGCAGAGCCTCTCGATGACTGAACTTGCGTATGCAATAAGAGCAGGAAAACCAATCGGTTTTTGACTTATGCGCTCGTGTTGCATGCTGCTTCAGATATTCAGGTCGTTTGAAAATCTTGGGGCATTCGGTACACTTAAAAATGGAACGCTTTACAGCACGAATCGTTCCGGTTTGCTTCCACTTGCGTGCGCGCTGTTGCAAAGGCAAATCATCAAGGGATCTGTAAATAAAAGAGCATTTATTAATAATATAATAATTAGATAAGTTTAATGTATATACTCTTCATCTTGCTCAATATCAGCCTTATATTCTTGCGGCTCTTGTAAATTTGGTGTGCGACCGGCGGTTGGCTCCACCTCCTGTTTCACTGGCTCGAGCATGTTGAGCGGATCATTGGATTTTTTGTTATCTAGCTCCAGGTCCACATCGTTGGCATTTTGTACTGTTGTGAACTCCGGCAGTTCTGTGCAGGTGATATCATTCTCAGCCTCCTCCTCCTCTGTTTCCATTTTGATCTGCATTTATATACATAAATATGTGAGCTATACATTTTGAGTTGCGACTTGATGGTGATAGACCTCCACATGTTGCTCGGCACACAACTCCATGGGCGCCTCCTGCAGGCAGTCGTTGACTGTAGTTTTATTGCTCTCCAGGCGGTCCACATGATTCATCAGGAGCTCATTTGCTGCATGCGCCTGCTTCACATAATAATAGGCGCCAATTAGCTTCCTCGCGCAATTACCACACAGACATTGCGGCAGCTGTTGCGCCAAAGTTTCATCCAACTGCAATACACACAATTTTTTATTAGCAACAATGTCTATTTATGTAAAAACTTACTTCAATGTGCGTTAGTTCAGCTAAAATATCGGAGAGCTGTTTATCCGGAAATCGTTTGGTGGATGTAGCCAGCTTGTATAGTTTATCCGTGTCTCTTGCATCGCATGTGCGACACATGACGGGTAGCTTCATTATGTTGAAGTTTTAATAACTCTTAACACATTTACAAAACAAAACATAACACAACAAAAATTTGCATGTCCTGTTAATTTACTAAATACAGAGCAGTGCAACTGTGATGACACAAGCTGGCACGAAAGAACGATTGCACATCGATAAGTCACGTGATATCGTATCACATATCGGTAGCAGCAAGACATGAACGATTTTTGTATGTCACTCATCTGACGTATTAGAATTTATAGTGTTAAGGAGCTTTGCAAATATAATTTCTTCAAGAGACCAGATTGAAAAGCGAAAAGTAAGTACAAATTCTGCCAATTATTTTAGACAAGTTTATTTTTTCTTATTAGGTAGCGTGAGTGTGCTTATTTATTGCTTCATCATTACCTATCTAGACTTAGAATATTGCAAATAAAAAACTTCGCGCGCTTTAATATTGTTTTCTGTATATATTAAAAAAATCAGATATCATTTGTAAACTATTTTTTAACCGTTTTCTAGCGCTTCTTCCTATAAATAAAGTGGAGTGTTGTCTTATAAAAGTGAAAAATAAAATAAAAAGTATCCTATCGACAAATCAGATACCACGCGAACCATAAGTCCTGCAACTCTAGTATTTCTTAATGGTTTTCCTAATTAGGGCCAGACGCTGTTTGTGCGCTTCGGTGACCGCAGCCCGTTTGTATGGACGCAGTTCATCAGTGCCGAAGCCCGGTATCCACATATTATATTTCCGCTCAAAATGCAGCTGTACATCGCGCACCTCGATCTTATTTGATTTGCGATGTTTGGCAAAGGCGCTCGTCGACTTTACGGTATCTTCAACAAAGTCATCGATAATCTGCAGCAACAGTTCCTCAACATCCTCATCCAGTTGCGTCGTGGTGTCCACTTCGCGGACCAGCTCTGTGAGTCGCGGCTTGGTTAACATCTATAATAGAGCAAATTAGCAATTGTATGATGCATATTGAATTATATATCTGTACAGAAGACGGGTTCGTGCTTACAGGTGTATTCTCTGCGCCCGTTGCTGCACTGTGGCTTGTGCTCTTATTACCACTAGCCCCTGCACCACCGGCACTACCACTGCTACCACCACTACCACCACCACCAACACCAGCAGCAGCGGCTGTTTGAGCCGCTGTTGCGCCACCGTTCTGTGTGGATGAGGAATTACTGTTGTTGTTGTTTGTCATGGGGCTGTGCTGTGAGGGCGATGCCATTGGTGTGTCGTGTTGCCCGCTGTTGCTATCGAAAGTGGTAAAAAGATCCGACATTGCGTTTTCGATAGTTTGTTTTTTTAATAGATACAAAATTGTTTGCTCTTTCTTAAATACTCTACTTAGGCAATGGGATTTAGAATTTGGAAAGAGATGAAACCAAAGCGTTGCAGTTGTGTATCGTTGTTGTTGACTGTTGTGTACTGTAATTAGTGTGTATCAGTGCTTGATTTGTATGAGAGACAGTTTTAAGTATGTATATTGAAGTTGCAAAATAAAGGTATACAAAAACAGAGTATAATTTGTATAATGCCAAACATTTCACATTTACTTTCAGTAATTATACATTTATGTGCTTGCGCATACATAGCCATTAAATACACTAACAATAAAACTTACAATTCGACTAATTTATTTTCTTTTTAATAATTAAACTGTATATTTATTAAGGACAACAAAACAACAATTACACCTGGCTTGCAGGAGTGTTGTAAAACAACCAAGCATTGCTAAATCAGTGTTGGTAGGTTCTGTCTGATGACTCTTCGATATTATGCTGCCATACATCGATTAGATGATACATAATTTCAAAAATTAATAACACATTATTTGATTGCTTTGGTTAGCATAATATTTTTCTTCACCATTTTTATTGATATAAATTACATTATTGTAATTATAATTTATTGACATAATGCTGCCACTTCTTAGTAATCGATAACAAGTCCAAGCTAGTCTTATCGAATATTGTGAAATCGAAACGAAATTCATTGTCTTGCGTTCAAAGAAGTTTAAATTACGCATCATTTAGTAAAAAGTATATTTTACTTTAAATTCAGTTAAAGGCGAACAAACAAGGCCGTCAAAATGTCAACAGAGGCGGCAACACTCACTCCAGATATCAAGGACACAATTGAAAATGCTGAAAGCGCTGACGTCGATAATGAGGATTATGTGGACATGACTTTTACGAAGGAAGTGCGCCAAGCGACAAAGGATGTGCACAAGTTAACAGATGTCCTGGTCAATGCTAAATTTGCAATTGGTAAATGATCGCCAAGATATACAAATATCAGTTCTTTATTCAATCATATTTCTGCAGCTCTATCTGATGATGAGGTCTGGTACGATGGCCTTTTGGTCTTCTACGAGTTATATAAATTTTTTGAGACACATTTGCCAGAAAGTCTGCTACCCAAAGAGTTGCATCGTGTCGCTGCGTTTGAGCGTGACTTTGCCTATTTCTACGGCGCCGATTGGAAGAAATCCTATGAGCCGCGTCCAGCTGTCAAAGAATATTTGGCGCACCTGGAAAAGGTGGCGGCCAAAAGCCAGGTTCTACTCTTTGCCTTTGCTTTCCAAATGTACATGGCGTTGATGTCTGGCGGGCAGCTATTGCAAAAGAAACGCATGATCGCACGTAAGCTCTGGATCTTTCCCAAAGACAACGCCGAACAGGAGGAGCAGCAAAGGCAAGCCGAAGCAGATGCTGCCGCGGCCACAGCCAAAGCAGCAGCCACCGCAGCAGATGATGGCATTACTGAAAACGATTTGCGTGCACGTCCGATGCCCGTGCAGGTAACCATTTCCCAAGTGGGTTGCGAGGCGACATATTTTCCTGTCCGTATAGCCACACTGAAAATCAAGTTGCGTCGCATTTTCAACGAAGTCTATGGTAAACTGAGTGAAGAGGAGCGTGCCGAGTTCATTGAGGAGAGTCGCAACGTCTTTCGCATGAATATTAAATTGCTGCGCACAGTCAAAGGCGTGAACCGTGCTAATCTAAAGAAATTAGCCATTGCGGTTATTTTTATAACCGGTATTTATGTGGCTATCAAATTAGCTGTGAAGTGATGTGTTGTTTTAAAATAATTAATTTTTTTTTTATTATGATTCAATTAAACTTAGTACACTTATATATGTATATATGCTTGTTCGAAACCAAAGGCAATAAAATTTAACGTTAGTTAATCTCATATATCCAATAAACCACGCCTGTTTATCCATGGCATCATGAGCTCAAAGTGCTTTTTATAGGTTTCGCTGTTATATAGTTGATCATAAATTGCATCGTTTGCTGAGCCATCTTTGTCAAGTAGATCGGTATCTAGTTCCTCAATGGGGTCCCTTAGGACTAGAGATAAGGGGCCAATCACAGTGCCAGCAGCTGAAATACAAAATTGTTAACATTAACATCAACATAGAATTTTGCTTTTCAACTCTTAAATACTTGCCATGTATGGGATGTTTATGTAAAATTATTTGCAATTCCTTCAAGTTGGGAACAAAGCCCGTATATTTTAGTAATTGAACGTTTTCTATTAAATTCTCATGATAGTATCTGATTAGATAGTCGAATTGGTCGACTTTCAAATTTAATTGTGGCGAAGTCATTAAGAAGAAGTAAATATCTTGTGCTGGATTGCCATATTTTGTCACTTGATGATCTATCAAATAGACCTCTTTCACTTTGCCCTCCTCATCATGCTGGAACATCACATTGTTTATCCACAAATCTCCATGATTCAAAACATTAAACTCCAGTTCATCAACTTTCGCATCCTCAATGCATCTGTCAACATAGACTTTGCAGTAAGCTTCCTATTCAAAGAAGTTTTAATTTTAAATCCATAATTTGTTGTATTATTATAGATTTGTCACTTACTAATTTATGGGCATATTCCTCAACACCCTTGAAGTTATGTTTCATTCTAGCAAATCCCTCTCCGATGGACTCGTAGAGTTTTTGGAAAAATTGCCGTGAATTTTCGCAAATCTTTCCATCGTTGTATTTGGCTGGATAGGGTCCATTAAGCTCCTTGTATTTAAGGGAGGCGGCATGCCACTGAGCAAGCTTCTTTAGTACAGACTTGGTATGGTCCAAGTCAAGGCCTTGTCTGCGGTCCGCCATCTCAAAGCCAATTCTCTGAAGATTTTCCATTAGCAAATAGTTTTGCTTGATTGTCTTTTTGAATCTGTAGCTCCTGGGACTAAAACGAATCGAGTGACCCGCTTCCGTGTATAGCTGCTCAAAGGCTGGCACGTATTTTCCATACACCTCCAACTCCTTGGGAAAATAGTTAGCGATCCCACTATCCGCCTGTACTTTCAGTACGAAATCATAGTTCTTAGTACTTTTGTCTGAGAAGTGTTTGGACTTAATATTGGTTATTGTGTTTACTTAATGTCAGAGTTACCTTTCAGCTGTACTTTTATATTCACTTTTAGCAGCGAGTCGCCATAATTGTCGCCTGGCTTGGTTGCAGTCGTCGAGGTGCCTCCAACAATCTTTTCGAATTGCGGCTCTTGAGCGGCAATTAGCTCAGCAAAATCTTGACTATTCAACCAATCCAGATCCAAATCATTGGATTGTGTTTGCTCAACTGGGGAAATCGATGGTGCAGCTGCGACTGGCTGGGTCTGTGGTGGTTCGCTAAAAAGAACACAATTAGTCTGATTTAAATACTGATTTCGTAGAGCCTGACTTACTAGAATTCCAATAGACCCCGGTTGTCCAGCCATTGCAGAATCTGCTCAATGCAATGCTGGTATCGTTTGTTTGTGTACATTTTTTGCTTGAAGTCGACAGCCGCTTCGTTATCTCCAAGGAAGTTCTCGAACGTGGCCGACTCCGTCGGATCGAGGAGCACCACTGGCAGCACCATATAGCAGGCCATGATCGACCAGCAGCCATATTTATAGGTCTCCATTTGCAGCTCCACCAACTTGGGCATGCGCTCCTTATAGTCAAGCAGCTTGAGATGCTTTACCAGCTGATCGTGATAGTATTTTATGAAATAGTCAAAGTAAGTTAGCTTGTAATTGATGTCCACTGAGGTCATAATGAAGTATAGAAGATCTGTGGCAGGATGGGCATATCTGGGATTCTGGAAATCCACAAAAAGCATATCTTCCAGATTTCCAGACTTATCGAACTTGAAAAGTAAATTGTTGACCCAACAGTCTCCATGGTTGATGACATTAAACTCATCAGGTTTTGCCATTGCCAGAGATATAAAATTATCACGCATTTTCTCAAAATAGGTTTCCTGAAAGCAAATGGATATTTTCTAAGTAGTGACTTCCAAATCATTATAAATGATTTTCTTACCAATTTCCTATGATATTTATAACCGTCTCTATAGTTCTTAACATTCTCTAGAAAAACTTTCTGCGTAGATGCAAACATAGTGTTCAACATGTCCATAACCTTGTCAACATCTGATCCAAACATGCCATACATAATAGTATCTGTGTATGGTCCATGAATACTTTTGTAGACGGCGCTCGCGGCGTGATATTGAGCCAGTTTTCGGAGCACCAGCTCGGCCTGCTGTACGTTGAGGCCCTCAAGGCGATTTGCATTCTTATAACCATCCTGACCCAGATCGTACATGAGCACGGTGTTTTTGAGCTTGGGCTCAATCTTGAGGCCTTCATTGAATCTGTACGCGCGGGGCGCAAGGGTAAGATCTAAACCCTTCGATTTGTAAAGTTCCTCGAATTTTGGTATTAGATCAATGTAAACTTCATTCTCAACATCGAAGAAATTGGCCACTTTCAACATTTCTTGCATTTGAGCAGTGTCATGAGGCACTTTCATCATAAACGAAACTGGTTTTATCGTCTTATCTGTTTGAGAAGCAAAAGAGAAGCGAAAGGTTTAACTTGGTATTTGGGAACATTATAATATCGGAAAAGAGAGCATATTTATTTTGTGTGTATAAAATCTTTATCCTAGTCTTAACAATTAGCATACTTCAGTTGTGTGCAGGGGACTAAATTGTTTATTCACTTAGTTCTCCTAACTTATCGAGTCTAGAAGAAACTCTTGTTCTAATTGAGCGATACCTTTCACTTGACATTTAATATTAGCAATTGTTTTTTCTTTTTTTTTATTAAATATATTTTTATTTATAGTAGGGGGCTTTGATGCCAGCTTTGTCAATTGTCTGAATGATCGAATGCACAAAACTCTGCTCAATATTGAATTAAAAGATCAAAAGTGGCCACTGAATGGGGCCCTTCGTAGGTCATTTGTTAGGTATATTTATAATATATGTTTATAAATGTTTGTATGTCAAAAAATTTCGTCTAAGGCTGATAGTCATTTATCAGACACTCATATGCACCGGCACTTGGTTTTAAATCCAAACTTAACAAATTGCGCAGCGGGTAGTATCATATATGTATGTATATAGATATATATTGTTATCTCTAAGCTTATATGAGTGTGTAGTTAGCGTCGCAGGTTATTAAAGAAATAAAATTTGATAACAAAACTAGCAAGAATGTTGTAGTAATACAAAAATTAAATCTTTGGAATTGAGTTTAGAAAACTTTGTGATCGCAGCTCTAAAACTGAACTAAATACAGCTAGATACCGATATTCTAGCTGCTATTTCAAACATTATTGAAATACGCAAATATAATAAAACAAACAACAATGTAAATGTACATTTCACTCACCTATTAGCTCTGCCTCAATTTTTACTCTCAGCATGAGGGTCGCATAGTTCTCGCCCGCTCCCATGGCGGCTTTCGCATCAAAGCTGCGAATCTCTGAGAACTGGGGTACATTTTGAGTGAGTATTTCCACAAATTGCGATTCATTAATCCAATTGGGAACGGGCGTCGTGGTGACAACCACTGGAGGTGCATCTGAAATTGTTGTAACGCTGGGTTTTGACTGAGTATCGTTCACTGGCGCGGTGCTAGCCTCTGGCTTTTTCTTGCTATTATTGAGACCCATGGCAGTTGTAAAATAAAAATAATAATAAAGATGTAGAGCAACTGCGCGATATTTATACGTCTGTACGCTTGGACAAATAATTTTCAACTGAGCATTTGTTATTATATTTACGTTGATATTTATACACAAGTTTCACTGATAGCCGCTACAACAACTATTTTATCAGCCTTTGTTGGCTATTTGAGTACGAACAAAAAAAAAAAACACACAGTATTATTGAATATGTAACAAAATCCATCAACGATAATTTAATTATAATTTTATAAGTGCTCAAATAAAATAGATAACAAATTGCAACAGTATTATTCAATCTAATAGTGGATTGTTGAAATTAATTAGAATGACTTGCCTGCGTTCTATACAACAATACCTTCTACTATATTTCGTATGTCGTATTAGTCATATAATGCACATTTCGTCAATGCAGCAAACTAGATTTGTACAAGTCTGCCAGCTCAGACTTGTACAAATCTAGGACCTTAAACTACTATTTATATATGTGTAAGCTTTGTGTACATTTACATTTCTCTAATCATATGTTTCTAATCATATGTTTTGATCTAATCATATGTTTGTGAGCTTTACATGCATATCTGGGCCACATATCGATGATCACAAATAATTTATCGGAGAGATAATAAGATGAAAGAGGGAGATTTGTGACAAAGTGAAGTTAATAAACTTAATAATAAATTAATCAATATTAAACTACATTAAAAATAATTAAATTAATATTAAGTTAAGAAAATAATTATAATAATTAATAACTGAAGTGTCAATGGAATGTATAGGAGCATAAACATTTAATTGTTGATTCTCTTATTTTAGGTTAGTAACCATGTGCTATTATCTTTTCGTTGTAATAAAAAACTCTTATTTTAGATGAATCAAATTGTGTCGTTGCTCCAATTGAGTTCCAACATATTATATATGTAAATATAATATGAAATAAGTGTTCTAAATATACAAGTAGAGCAGATGAAAATATTAATATTAATCGTTATTGTCGACGTTCTATGCAGATAGATCTAGCAAATTATCGATGATACTAATGAGGAATCAATGATTTTCTTGATTTTTAAGTTACCATTTTCAATATATTCATTCATATATTCATTCAAATTTTGTAAAAGTGCATGAAACAACGGAAGTGTAATATTTTCTAGTAATTTTAACTAAGTGCAAATTATTAAGAACCAGTTTTGGTCAAATGATGATATAATAAAGCTATTATTTTTATACCCTGAACCCATTGAAAATGGGAAATCAGGGTATAATGGTTTCGATGAAATGTATCTAATAGGCAGGCAGACCCCACAAAGTATATAAATTCTTGATCACAGCGACGAAATTTTGCATGTACACTCGTGTATACCATACGCAGTACGAGCTTATCATACTTTTTCGATAACACATTCGATATATTTTTATTGAGGATAATCGATAAATTGATATTGTTTTTTCAGCATTTCTAAGTTGAACACTATTAGACATAGACACTTCAATTGACGAATATACACATTTTGTAATTTATAAATTTTGGATACCACGCCCCCTTCGCCACTAATTTGAAAAAAAAAAAACGTGTATCTAGTACTAGAGACTTGTGCTTTGGAATGTACACACATTTACACAATTTGATTACGGTCTGAAAATTTCATTAAGATTGTATGTCTACAAACGAAATTATTCAACAAATGATGAGTGCCTTGGGAGGGGAAATCCCCTGGGAGGGGAAATCCCCTGGGTGGGGAAATCCCCTGGGAGGGGAAATCCCCTGGGAGGGGAAATCCCCTGGGAGGGGAAATCCCCTGGGAGGGGAAATCCCCTGGGAGGGGAAATCCCCTGGGAGGGGAAATCCCCTGGGAGGGGAAATCCCCTGGGAGGGGAAATCCCCTGGGGAATCCCCTGGGAGGGGAATCCCCTGGGAGGGGAAATCCCCTGGGAGGGGGAATCCCCTGGGAATCCCCTGGGGAATCCCCTGGGGAATCCCCTGGGAATCCCCTAAGGAATCCCCTGGGGAATCCCCTTGGGAATCCCCTGGGGAATCCCCTGGGAATCCCCTAAGGAATCCCCTGGGAGTCCCCTGGGGAATCCCCTGGGAATCCCCTGGGGAATCCCCTGGGAATCCCCTGGGGAATCCCCTGGGAATCCCCTGGGGAATCCCCTGGGAATCCCCTGGGAATCCCCTGGGAATCCCCTGGGAATCCCCTGGGAGGGGGAATCCCCTGGGGAATCCCCTGGGGAATCCCCTGGGTGGGGAAATCCCCTGGGAGGGGAAATCCCCTGGGAGGGGAAATCCCCTGGGGAATCCCCTGGGAGGGGAAATCCCCTGGGGAATCCCCTGGGAGGGGAAATCCCCTGGGAGGGGAAATCCCCTGGGGAATCCCCTGGGAGGGGAAATCCCCTGGGAGGGGAAATCCCCTGGGAGGGGAAATCCCCTGGGAGGGGAAATCCCCTGGGAGGGGAAATCCCCTGGGGAATCCCCTGGGAGGGGAAATCCCCTGGGGAATCCCCTGGGAGGGGAAATCCCCTGGGGAATCCCCTGGGAGGGGAAATCCCCTGGGGAATCCCCTGGGAGGGGAAATCCCCTGGGGAATACCCTGGGAGGGGAAATCCCCTGGGGAATCCCCTGGGGAATCCCCTGGGAGGGGAAATCCCCTGGGGAATCCCCTGGGAGGGGAAATCCCCTGGGGAATCCCCCGGGGAGGGGAAATCCCCTGGGGAATCCCCCGGGGAATCCCCTGGGAGGGGAAATCCCCTGGGGAATCCCCTGGGAGGGGAAATCCCCTGGGAATCCCCTGGGAGGGGAAATCCCCTGGGAGGGGAAATCTCCTAGGAAATCCTAGGGTGGGGAAGGGGAAGTCCTCTGGAGGGAGGAAGTCCCCTGCTTACTGCGCATCTAGCAGAGCGCTGTCTTATGCGTGCGTGTGGATGCATGTGTATGTATGTATGCATAAAGGAAGTGCATAATGATTAGAATATCATCTTGGAGGGTTCAGGGTATCTCCTAGTCGAGCAGTCTCGACTAGAGCCTTCTTACTTTTTGTTTTTTGCTTCTTAATTACTCTGATTTCGAATTTTAAATGGTTTCACTGTATAATGAGGTACGCATGTTATGCTTATAAGAAGGTTCATTTACATTTTATTTCCTTTTTACATTTTATTTATTTATTTTTTTTTTAATATTAGGAATCAAATAACGAAATATGTTTAAAACTCGCTATAACACAAATATTTACAAGTAGTCTACTAAAATCTTACTCAAGATCTAAGAGGCCTTTGCTATTTAGCCAAGGATAGACAGCCTCAGCATGTTTACGATATCGGTCGTTGCAATAGAGATTATTTTTAAAATCCCGGCTCTCCTCATCGGTGCTCATCATGGTATCAAGACTGGCTTTTTCGGTGGGATCTAGTAGTACCGCCGGCATTATCATCGCCGTTGTAGTTACGGCGCTCAATGGATTCTTTAGCATAATGGTGTGGAGTTCGGTGAGAGTTGGTATGTGTTGGGGATAGTTTAGCAGCTCCAGATTACGCTGCAGCTCGGTGTGATAGTAGCGTATAAAGTAATCGAATTTCTCGAGCTTTATATCTAGACTAGGTGAGGACAGTAGTAGGTAATACAAATCCACGGCGGGAGTGTTGAAGGCCGATCTCTGGAAGTCCACAAAGAGTGTGTCCGTAATCTCGCCATCTGCATTGTATTTGAACATCACATTGTTTGTCCAGCAATCACCATGATTGAGGCAATTGAATTGGGTTTCATCATAGACGCCTGCTTTCATTTCATAATCGAACATATTGTTAAGTATCTTGGCCTGTGGATGAAAAAGAATCATTAATATATGAATAGTGTAGGAAATATCGTAATATATATTTAGTATTTTCATTTGGTATTTATCCTTCAGTTATAGTATATAACTTACCACTTTATCGCCAAAAATTTCACTGCCTTTAAAGCTTCGCACTGCTTTTATATTTGAATCAACTAAAGCTTTCGCAATATCATTTTCAAACACGGAACGCAGGCTCTCATTGTAGATCGATCTATCCAGGCAGTCAGCATAGCGGCCCTTGGTTACATAGAGCTGTGCGGATGCGGCATGCAGCAGGGCCAATTTAGCCAAGACCTGCTCCGTTTCCTTTACACTCAGTCCCTGCAGGCGATTTGCGTTTTTATAGCCCACTGGACGAAGGTTTTGCAAGACAATGTGATCGCAGTCGAACGCATTCGGCAGGCGATAACACTTGGGAGCAAAGACAACGGATTGTCCAGACTGCTGGTATAGTTGCTCCAGCTGCGGAATGACATCGGTGTACATGGCTACTTCCTTCTTGAAGGTGAGCATTATGTCAAGAATCTCTGCATTTTTGGCTGGCGGAACCTTTAGCATGAAAGATTTACTCAATGTCTGACCATGAACTGTTTGGTAATCAATATCGACAGAGAGCATTATGGAGGAATAGTTATCCCCCGCTTCGGTGGCTTTCTTAACAAGGAAATCCCGAATATCCTTAAAGTCGGGAACCTCTGCTTTGAGCAGCTCTACAAAATGGTCTTTGTTCACCCATGACGGCACATTTGAGTCTATCTCGACGTTCTCAGTTGAGGGAATTGCTGGCACAGCTGCAGCATGGAGTGCTTGCGGTGGTTCGCTAAAGAAACAAGAGTATTGTATAATCAGCTTTGGACTTCGATAATTTAGCGTAACTTACTAGATCTCTAATAAGCCCCGATTGTCCAGCCACGGCAGAATCTGTTCGATGTACCGTTTGTATCGTTTGTTCGTGTACATTTGCTTCTTGAAATTTGCTCCTGCCTCATTGTCACCAAGGAAGTTCTCGAACGTGGCCGATTCTGTCGGATCGAGGAGCACCACAGGCAGCACCATATAGCAGGCCATGATGGCCCAGCTGCCATATTTATAGGTCTCCATTTGCAGCTCCACCAACTTTGGCACACGCTCCTTATAGTCAAGCAGCTTGAGATGCTCAACCAGCTGATCGTGATAGTATTTTATGAAATAGTCAAAGTAAGTTAGTTTATAACTTATATCCACTGAGGTCATAATGAAGTATAAAAGATCCTGTGAAGGATGACCATATCTGGGATTCTGGAAATCCACAAAAAGCATATCCTGCGCCTTTCCAGACTTATCAAATTTGAAGAGAAAATTGTTGACCCAACAATCCCCATGATTAATAACATTAAGTTCATCAGGTTTAGGCATGCCCATTTCAATAAACGCTTTGTTGATTTTCGAAAAATATGTTTCCTGAAATTCAAAATTAAAATGTTAGAGAACATGTATTAATATATCTATGTAATAAATTGATCTTCTACATACCAACTTCTCGTGATATTGTTCGCAGTTTTCATAGTTTTGTAGATTATCTAGGAAAATGTTCTGTGTGGACACAAACATACTCTCCATCATAGCAATAGCTATTTGAGGATCTTTACCAAACATGCCATACATAATAGTATCTGTGTAAGGTCCATGAATGCTTTTGTAGACAGCGCTCGCGGCGTGATATTGAGCAAGTTTTCGGAGCACCAGCTCGGCCTGCTGTACGTTGAGGCCCTCAAGGCGATTGGCATTCTTATAGCCATCCTGACCCAGATCGTACATGAGAACGGTGTTTTTGAGCTTGGGCTCAATCTTGAGGCCTTCATTGAATCTGTACGCGCGGGGTGCAAGGGTAAGATTTAAACCCTTCGACTTGTAGAGCTCCTCGAATTTTGGTATCAGATCTATATAGACCTCATTCTCAACATCGAAGAAATTGGCCATTTTCAACATTTCTTGCATTTGAGCAGTATCATGGGGCACTTTCATCATAAATGAATTGTGTTTGATGGTATTATCTAATTTAGAAATTGTAATCAAAATGATGTAATGTACAAATAATAATTATATATATAATATCAAATATACTCCATTAACAAATTATAATGTTTAATTAATAATTTAGTTTGTCTTTTGCTGTCTGATCTATTCAAACGATTTATTTTTGGCTACTTCTTTTTCTATTCCAATAAAATAATAATAAAAGCCATAGCTGACATTATAAATTTAGACCTCCATATAGAAATCAAGTATTTATAATCATATCTAAGAATGTATTGGCGTGTGCAGACCTCCTGCGATAATAGGCAATTTAATTTTAGCATTCAGTTATTTCATTCATACATTGAATTGTATTATCTAATCGCTCATTTCTACGTTTCACTCACCTTTGAGCTCCACATCGATTTTCACTCTTAGCATGAGGGTCGCATAGTTCTCGCCAGCTCCCATAGCGGGCTTTACATTAAAGCTATGAATTTTGGAAAACTGGGGCATCGTTTGAGTGAGAATTTCCACAAAGTGTGATTCGTTAATCCACTGGGGGATGGGCAATGCATTCACAATCACCGGTGTTAAGTTTACATTTGCATTAGAGTCCTTCACGGCGTCTTGATTTGGTTTGCTTGTGGCAGATTCCACTTCATATTTCTTTTTTGACTTGCTAGAGTTAAGACCCATTGCTGATCTTCAATAAAAATATTTAGCGATATTCAAACGTCTGCACGGTTTGACAAATAACATTCAACTGAGCATTTGTTATAACACTTACGTCGATATTTATACCCAGCTTTTACAGATAACTGCTGATAAAATTAATCATTTTGTCAACTGGTGGCATAAAACAAAAATTTACTATGTCACCATTCCAATTGATTATGGGTATCAAATCTATTAGTCAAATAGTAAATCTTTTAATAGCGAATTACAAGTTTATTTCCCATTTTTATTGTAAGTATAACAGCATGTGTATATCTAATAGAGGTCAAAACGACAGAAAACTAAATCAATATCTTCTTACTAAGGCTCACTGTACAAATCTGTAAAGATCTCATACATATTATTGCAGCCTGTCCATTTCAATCATTTATAAAACAGGCAATTAATATAGGTCATATAATATAATATATATTATATATATATATACATACATATATATATATATATGTATGTTTATACATATATCATTTTACAAAAATTACAACCGTATCGAACTGCTTATAGCTTGATTGTTGGTAGAATCACAATGACTATGTACAATGTTTATAATAGTAGAACTTGACCCATAATTTGTTCGGCTATCTAATCGCAATACACTCAATTTTACTACAGATTATATTTATACATATACATAAGTATAAGAACTACGTGTGTGTGTGCGTCAGTGATTGTAGATTATAATGTAGCTCACTTTTTTGTGTTTCTGAAAGGTCTATGACCGTATGATTTTTGAATACGTTTCATTTGATTTAATATTTAATTGTTTTTTAGTGTTTAAGATTATATTATCATTCCGACATATTACTCATATATTTGATGTGAAATGCCCACTCATTCTTATAGTCTGAATAAAATAAAATAGAGTTATCTGGGAATACAAGTTGTATGAAAATGTACGTAACAGAGAGAAGGAAGTGTGGCAGGCCCCATACGTACTAATTCGATCTCGTCATATCTGTTTAAATGATCTCATATATGTTTAAATAAATGGTCTGATATAATGATACGAAATGTATTTAAAAATATTATTTTAAGGAGGATCTGGGTTTATTACTTTACCAAAAAATTTAAAATTCCAAGCAGAATGTTTTTGTTAATAAATAATTAATAAATATAATTCGTGTGAACAACCCGAATTCTTGAATCTGTAATCTTAACCTCAAAAGCTGATTTATCGAACTGAACAAATGCTACAAATCCAGAAGTCCACGATTATCCAGCCAGGGCATTATTTGTTCAATATTTTCTTTATAGCGCACATTCGTATATAACTGGCTTTTGTACTCCATCGATTCCTCACTCTGATCTAATAGAACGATGGGTAACACCATCACGGAGGCTGTAATCGCCCATATACCATATTTATAGAGTTGCATATGGAGTTCCCTTAAGGTGGGCAACCGATCCTTATATTTCAGTAATTGCAGATGCTCGATCAACTGATCATGATAATACTTAATGAAATAATCAAAATGCGTTAGCTTGTAATCTATGTGCACCGAGGACATGAGAAAATTGAGCAAGTCTGTGGATGGATGGCCATATTTTGGTAGCTGAAAGTCCACAAATTTCATGTCCTTCAGATTGCCATCGGTATCGAATTTAAAGAGTAAATTGTTTATCCAACAATCACCATGATTGATAACATTAAATTCAGTGTCATCAAATACGCTAAGACTTAGAAATTTGCTGCTCATTTTGGCGAAAAGTTTTGACTGAAATAAAAAATGATATATTATTAAATTAGGTAGAGGTTCACCTCTACTTACAAACTTATCGTAGTATTTGTTGCCATTTTTAAAGTAGTAGAGGTTTTCTAAAAACATTTTCTTGAACGGACCCATTATTCCCTCTAATATGGATATAGCTCTTTCCTTGTTTGATGCAAACATGGTCTGCGTAAATAGTTCCGGATAGGGTCCGTAGAGGGATCTACATTGTGCACTAGCTGCATGATACTGGGCCAGCTTTCGTAAGACCAACTCGGTCTGTTCCACATTGAGGCATTCCAGGCGATTCACATTCCTATAACCATCCTGGCTCAGATCGTCCATGAGCACCGTATTCACCAGCTTCGGCTCCTTTCTCAGGCTCTCCGAGAATTTGAAGGTACGTGGAGCAAATGTGATGTCCAGACCTATCGACCTATAAAGTTCCTCGAACTTGGCAATTAATTCCGTATATGCAGCGTTCTCAACGGTAAAGAAGTTCACAGTCTTTAGCATCTGTTGCATTTTCGCTGATTCGTGGGGTACTTTCATCATAAAAGCCAATGACTTTGTGGATTTATCTTAAAATAAAATAAATAAATACTAAAACAATTCAAGTGAAGCAATTTGATGAGTTGGGACTAACCTGTTAGCTTCACGTCTATGGCTATTCGTAATATTAATGAGGAATAGTTCTCGCCCTCATTTGAGGCGGGCGATATATTAAAATTTTGAATTTTTGAGAACTGTGGCACATTGGCACTCAGGATTTCTAAAAACTGTTTCTTGTGGATCCAATCTGGTACTGAATTCGAATCGATAAGTTTTGGAGGCTTTATTTGAGGAATGATTTCTGCTTTGGCATTTCGTACTGTTTCTATAGGGATGGACTTCTGGAAATTGCTTGAATGGTTTTTAGTATTCTGTGTTTTATTACTCTGTATTTTCTTCGAACTACTCTGACCCATGTTGCTACATTGAACTAAATACAGTAACTTTTACAACTATAGAGGAATAGACAAGAGGAGACAAGTACATATTATTAATGAAGCTGGTATATACAAATGATTTCTAATGATTGAATTTAATCTATTCGGCAGACAACTAGGCTTGGTAAACATCTATATTATGCAAAGCATGATCGTTCATGCGATACATACAAATGAGCTTAAATCCATATTCAAGTGATAGAAAGATATACTCTTTAATTTTCGCAGATGCAATCTCTTACAATCTGTTGCCTATTCTGGAAACACTTACTGACATATCTTCTTCTATTTTTTTCCAATTGACAGACATATTAATTTAATTAACATGACTACGCCGGTATATTCCTCATGTTTCTGTGACTTGTGTGAATATCCGTTTTATTACTGAAATTTCTATTGTTTATTTTTCATTTTTGAGCCTACTATTTACAAATTACTAAAATGACAAATAAATAGTTATACAAATCGGGTTTTAAATCAATATTGTTTTATTGATGTTTAGAATAAATTTATAACATTATTCGATTCTTGAACTGTAAAGCTTATTTATAAACAGTAAGTACTTCCATCCTCATCCTTTTCTTTTCCAATTCCTTGTAGTTCATCGGTTTCGCATTGGGTCTGTTGCTGTTGTCCTTCTTGCTTAAGAGGGCAGCCTTTTCCAAAGTATCTTCAGGCAATCTCTTATAGGGATCCATTAAAGACAGCGAATTGAATCCAAAACACACTTTAATCAACCTCCTTGCTTTAAGAATAATAACTGTTTGGTCTTTCGGGAAGTAACTTAATTTATACGAAAATTATTGTCATAGGTCTTGCTAAAATTAGACATCAAAAGCTTTCCCTTTTAACAAGTTAGGCGGAAATGCTGTTAATCTTATCTTTATCTAATAAAATGTCTCAATTCTGGGAAACGTATCAAATTTGTTTACTAAAATGATGAAATTGATTATGATGTCAATGGTATGCACTTTTAGAGATTCTTATCGAAAAAGCTCTTCAATAAGTCGCTTCAGTGGGGATTACGTAAATAAAACCTTCAATTTCAAACTATTATCAGCTGTAAACTTGATATACTCTGAAACCATTGTAAATGCGATTGCAGGGAATATTGGTTTTGTGAAAATGAATATAGCAGGCACAAGGAGGCAAAAAACGACAAGTTCATTCATGAATACCAAAATATTTTGGACTCTGATATTGTTATTATTAGTACTTTAATAGTAATTTATATACTGCATGCCTCTTATACATATGCTAACTATATGGCCATTAACAGTAGCATGTCGTAATTCAAATATATTGTGCATAGTTTATGGTTTTGTTCTATTTTGGTTAGTCCAGATATAGAAAAAATTCGTTGGCGTGTGCCATTGATTGTCAGGAAACTAATACGAAAATACGAATAGAATGTTTTTTGTGATAACAAGCGATAACTTTGTCTTGTGCCACCTTATCAGGTAAACTTGATTACAAAACTGCGTTCTTGAAGCTGACAGATGGCAACAATTGTTGATAAGGTCAAAACACACTTATTTCTTTCGGTTGCTCTTTGTTGAATCACAATGACTTTGTTTTGTTTATATATATTTAGAAGGAAGCGTGTCAGATCCCAACAAGTTTATTAGTTGATAAGTTTATCTCTATAACCTCGATAACTTATCCTTTATCGATACAAATTGATTTAGATTTACATACATATGTATATTGTATATTTCAGATTTTGGATACTGCATCCTTTTCGTCATATTTTAAATAGTAGATACGTTTGCTTTGGCAATATAAATATATTCTTCATCTTCTTTGATATATGTTTCTCAAATTTGTACATCTATCTAAAATTAGATATCACAGTTGCATCTAGTTTAATTTCCAGTCTTGTACACAAATATTCCGCGATTGTGTGCCCATGGCAGCAGTTGTTTGTATTGCTGTACCACACTGTGGTGCCCAAACATGGTCGTCCTCAGTTTATCGCCTTCGCTCTCCTGGTCCATCATTGTATCCATGTTCGCCTTTTCGCTGGGATCGATAAGCAGGAGAGGCAGAAGAAGTGATATAACCGGGTAAACTAGAATATTTCAATATAAAATATCAATTTAAGCAATACGAGTTAATATATAGACTTTTGCTCACCCCAATCGCCATGATTTAAGATTGCAATGTGCAGTCCCCTCAGTGTTGGCATTGGCTGGGCATAATCCAAAAGTTTGAGGTATTCAACTAGTTTGCTGTGATAGTAAAACACGAAGTAGTCAAATTTTGTGAGCTTAAGCTCAAATGAAACCGAGGAGAGTAAAACATAGATTAAATCCTGTGCGGGGGAGCAATATCGACTCATTTGCAGATCGATAAAGTATGTTTCTGTAATTTCTCCATGTTCGTCATATTGGAACATGATATTATTGCAATGCAAATCGCCATGATTGAGGCAACGGAATTCGTCCTCAAACTTGGGTGCACGGGCCTGGAACATATCCGGTGCGATGGAAGTATAGGTTTGCTATAATGGAATTAGAAGATAATCGTTCTTCATATGCAGGGCTTTCAGATAGGGTTAACTTACCAATTCGCTCTCCATATAGGCAGCGTCGTAGAGTGGTAGCGCTTTAATCAGAGAGTTTGCCTGCGTATCACGGAATTCTTGGAACTTGTCCTCCTCACTGCAAAGATTTCGATCGTACATTTCCGGATAGGCGCCTTTTAAATCATAGCGAACTGCAGATGCTGCATGGAATTGAGCCAATTTATCGAGCACCGCTTTGGTATGCGCCATATCGAAGCCCTTCTGGCGATTCACATTCTTGAAACTTCGATTTCCCAAATCCTCTAAGATGATCAACTCGTCACTGGGCGCATTCGTTGGCTGATAGTATTTGGGACCAAATGATAACTGTTTTCTCTTTTTCATAAACATTTGCTCGAACTCGGGTATATAGCTGCTATAGGTTAGCTTCTCCTTATCAAAGATCTTCCAGCTGGCAATCATATCTCGTGTGCTTGAAGTGGTGGGCAACAATTTGACTATATACGAGGTTGCTGTTTGGCTCCCATCTTTAAGATTTATATTTAGTATTTTGAAGTTAAGTATTACATTTATTTAAAGTTTTCTACTGACCATTCAGCTCCAAGATAATCTTCACGCGCACCACTAAACATGTAAAGTTTTCGCCCTCACCACTTGTTTGCACCACCTGAAAGCCTTTGATGGCTTTGTAATCTTTAAAGTCACGTTGGAGGAATTCTATAAACATTTGGTCATTCAACCAACTTGGAAAGTCTGGCAACTTTTGCTCATCTGCCTTAGCCATGATGTTGGTCTATACTGAGAGTGTTTTCTATTGATACTACACAAATTGCGCTCGTTGTGCCGCATGTTTACAAACAGTGAATGAGCTTTCAAATTGATTAGCTTAAAGCTTTTTGACATTACGCTAGATTAATAAATATGCAAAAGCTTTGAAGCCCTCTCGCATTGAAATTTTAGTTGCATTATTTTATGATTTAAGCATTAGCAGTTGAAGTTTTTCCCCATTCGCGCAGATACTATAAAGGCAGCTTTGGCTAATATTATTGGTTTATTATCTAAATTGATCTTGGATCTTTTGTGAACTTTATTTTACTTTTATTATTGAAACTTAGCTCAATACAACCAAGATGAAATCGTTTTAGTTCTATTACGAAATATATTAATCTTTATGGCATAATTTCTAAGCATCTGTTTGGCTCATTTATCATGCCGTCAAATTATATTAGATTTTTCTCTAATATACTCAGAGTGTCTCGACGTTTTTGCGAAAATTTCGCTGAAAATGGTAACAAAGTTCAATTAATTTGTCACATAGATTTGACATGCGCACAATAGAGCCAAGGGTAGGATTTGCACGGATTACGCACATCTCAGAATTTGTTCATAGATTCGCAGATTTACTATGGCTAATAATATTTATTGAGCAAAGCGTGGCAAGAATTTCAGTTCATATAAACTCATGATAAGAGACAGAAATTTGAAGTAAAATTTATTTAACCCGAGCTTCTCACACACAGCAGGTGGTCAAGTGTGTGGGATTTGAAGAGCTTACTCTAAATATAACACGACTCTGACATAAGTCGCTAATCACAGACACGTGAGCACACTTCATGAAGTGAAAGTCAGCCCTCATCCTTCATGGCAGAGGTAGGGAGTGGGGTGGCAGTTGACCATGCTAATGCGGCATGAAGTGTCACGAATTCATCAAAACATATTGCCAGCTACCGATGCTACCAAAACAAGATCAAATTAGGGTCGCAGCGTATATGATACAGTTGCAGTCAAACAACCCTCAGGTGGTTCCAGTTACGTACAACAGATTGTTTACCCCTCTGTATTTATGCGCTCAAAATTAATTTGCTCAATGGCGGTACAGAAGAAGTCACAAAAAGGGGGAGTTAATCTATTAGAAATGGGCGTTGAACGCAAAAATTCCATGGTATTTAGCCTGCACGGCATATCTTAAATATAAAATTATATTGGACTAGAAAATACCCTATATGTGAGGCTGACAATTGTGAAGATCTATCTAAAATATTTATAAATCTTGCATGCTGTAAATTAAGCTAAATAAAAAAAATTTGTGAACTCAAAGTTTGGTCTACTATAATAAATTATATAATAATAAATTATTATAATAATTGAATTTTCTAACAACCAAATTACAGGGTATTATAACTATGCATAATCTCACACCTTGACTTTTACACTTGCTTTTGCCGCACGAGGGTTGTTACAACAATTGACAGTCCACCGCATCAATTTATTATTAATAATTTTACGCTTTGTTTATGTTGTCCAATTTCGTTTGTTGTCTAATCGTTTTTGGGTCTCTCTGTCTTCCAACTAATGTGACTTCAATGTGGCATCAACATGTGCCACACCCAGCAGCTGCAACATTTCGCACGCAAATTGGGCTTCAGAATAATGTTGTCCGTTGCAGTTGAAAGTGCGGCTCTTAGGGAGATTATCAGGTGGTTGTTGTTATTCATTTTTTACGTAATCCGTACAAGTTGTCCAAGTAATCAATTCAATTTGCTACTCAACCGCAAACTATCTGCGATTTTCTTAATCTGACTCACAATTCATATTAACAAGTACAATAAACTGGATTTTCTGTGACAAACTCAAAAGCTTTTTGTTTATTGAAGATTAATTTTAAATAAAAATTATTCGTACTTTATACCCAATAATAAATAGGAAATCTAAATTTAAAATGAATTATATATGTATATCTGTCCAGCTTTATATATAGACTTAAAAATTCCTATTTGCTTAGCAAGAAAGTTATTTTGTAAACAAAAATGTCCTTAGCTAGTAAAACTATAAACAAGTAAGAGAGTCGAGACTGCTCGACTAAGAAATACCCTGAACCCTTAGGAGAGCAGATAATAGAGAACACACACATGCACAAGAGGACACACATACATAGGCACGCACGCATAAACACGCATGGGCTGCAGTGTGGGCTTACCATGGGAACTTAAAGTACTTGAGTAAAAGTAAAAGCAAGGAGAGAAAAAGTGCAGAAGATCATAAAAGTTGTCTATGTGTATGCAGCAGTTCTCATTTGGTATTTGTATTTAGGTAAAACTAAACTAGAATGCTCACAGCAGCAGAGAGCGCCACTTGAAGCTCGACTGCAGCGAGCGCTACCTGCTGTCGGGCTCAGCATTTGAGAGAGACAGTGCTTGAGTAAAAGTGGCCCTATATAAAGGGCACCAGCTGCAGCATTTCTTCAGTCGTCCAGGACTGCTGGGGGTGTGCGCAACAAAGTGAAGCAGAGTGTGTAATCGATCAGCTACGCATTAAATACGTCGAGGAGCTACGTAAGCGAATTACGTAAAAGAAATATGTAGAGGAAATACTTAGTGGAAATACTTGGAATAAATACGTAGAGGGCATACTTAGAAATAGAAATAGACAGACGAATAGTGCTAAATCGATTCAGCTCGTCACCCTGATCAAGAATATATATACTTTGTGGGGTCTGCCACGCCTCATTCTGCCTGTTACATGCATTTCGTTAATTTGTTCATGGCTTGAAGAATTTACAGCTCATAAAGAAAATATACACACCTTTCATATACGAAAAAGGACAGCTGTTTTGCTTTAAAGTTAAATAAATTCACTAATATTTATAAAATTATATCACTATAAAAACTGAACTTAATAACAAACACATTTCAATATTTGCACATCTATCACATTTATATATATTATTATTATCTTAAGTCTATACACATGGCATGGCAACAGAGAACACTATGTAATATTGTTATAATCCGCTTTATATTTCATCCTATGTCAAGCTGTGATTGTAGGGCGAGGCAAAGTCACGCTGATAGGCCGCTGGATGCAAATGGTGGGGATGCATTGGTGGACCTGGTGGTACACTTCCTGAATGATGATGTCCATTCATGCCGCCGTACATGTCCGAGCGGGTCTTGTGGCTATTAGAGGGTGTGCCGCTCAACAACTCCGCCATGAAGCCAATGTAGGTGATGGCCAGGCGCAGGGTCTCAATGCGTGACAAACGTTTTTCGTAGGCAAATGTGGGCACCTTCCGTCGCAGCTTATCAAAGGCTTCGTTCAGGTTGAACATGCGACGGCGTTCACGTATATTCGCAGCCCGCCTCTGGGCCATGGAAGCTACGCGGCGTCGCGTTTTCTTCGAACTGGAGGAGGAGGAGCCGTGGGAACGGCCATTAGTGGCCGGACGCTGATTGACGAGCGGCGTGACCTGAGATCTTTGCCAGAGTGCTATTTATGCAAAAATGATAAAACAGAAATAAATATAAATATGCTTAGATTCCTTATTGAGCAATTGAGTAGCTTACATAAATCCGAGCAGGGGAAACCTGCAATGAGATCCTGATATGGGACTATGGGCGGCGGCGGCGGTGCCTCCTGGCTCCACAGAGGCTGAAAGGGCACCTCTGGCATATAGGTAGGCTGGTCACTCGGATGCTGCATGTTTATGTAGGGATTCTGTATTCTCTATCGACTGTAGACCTTGGGTCTCTACTGTTCTGCTTGGAAGCCCGAATTGGAATAAATTCTGATTGTGCTGACTGCTCTGAAATCAGCTCTCCTTAGTTGGACTTATTGGATTTCTGCTAACCCTTATGGAGTGAAGCATCTGCGACGCGCAGTTGAGGCGGCCATTTTGAATGGGCAACAGTTTGAGGCGTTCTGATTGGCTGTCAGTGAATTGGGGTTGAGAACTGTACTAAGCAACTTTTTAAGACTGGGGAAAAGAAATGTTATTTTATTGAAGATTAAAGTCTATAAATATAACTAGATATTTTCATCTGGAGAAATCCCGCATTTGTAAAAACAGTTCAATTTTGCATAATTTGCAGGTATTATCGTTAGGCAGTTCTTTCGCAGATATAGGGCAAATCGATTTTTCATAAGTTATGGCTAAAAATGTTGATGGTTTGTGTATTCGCTTAAATTAACACTGAAACATAGATGGCGCTACATCATAAATATAACAATTCCTGTCTTAACGGTTGTGACAGTCAATTTTCTTCAACTTTGCCAGCAATGTAGCAACAATGTAAAGGAATATACATATGTAGGAGAGTAAACAAAATCTAACGGTTGTTACTGTAAATAATCGAATCCTTTCGTTGCTAGTATTAGTCTCGAAAATAATTGTAAGGAAATTTATTAGTTTCTGTTTATGTTTATAAGTTTTGTTTTACATCCAGTAATATTTACATGTTGTAATATTTAAAAAATTTAAGTTCTCCTCTATTTTCAAGCTTTCCGTAGTATATTTCTCAAACATATTTCCTTGAATGGGCCCATTTAAATGTTATCGTAGTTTGCAATGTTCACATCGTTGGATTTTGTTTAGAGCTGGATATCGGAAAACAAAGATTTCTTTTCTTATTCTGTGCTTACTTTGAACTGTTGTGATCCTTGATTTTACACGAACTTAAATACAGAAATTTGTACAGCTGCAAGTATACAAGTAAATTAATTTTATGTTTACGTTTAGCCAGCGCGCTGGACAATTGCAGCGTGAAAACTGGACTTTAAATCGTATATTTTTAAAAAGCGTTATTGCCATTTTTTTTTTTAGTATACACAATCTTAAAATATAAAATATATTGTAATATTTTTCAAAAGAAATACTTACAACCAGATCTTCTTCCAGGACTGCTCTTTACTTTCGCAATTGCCAGCCATATTTATCTAATTAGCCTCACTTTAGTTTATATTATAGAACCATATTTCTCTCGTGTTTCTGTAGCTTTTACATACATACATACATTATTTTACTAAGATTTCTATTGTTTTCGTTTGGTTTTAGAGCCTACTATTTAACAAATTCCTAAAATGACAATTAAATAAATGTGATCCTTGTTTGATGTGACCGTAGGGTTATTATTTATTCCCATAGAAATTACTTGGCGTCATATAATACCAGTTTAAATTGATTTAAAATATTTATTATACATTTTTACAGGAATAAAAAATTATACCAGAGTTAGAATTTGGGTGGCCGTAGTCTAGCACCAACCATTGAAGAAAAGTTATTAAGCAAACAAGTTCCAGTTCGAAAGAGCTAAGCAACTCGCTTGTTTGTCTTTCTTTTGTTTGGGCTTTAGATAAAGATATTTTGCAGAATATTTTCTGTATTTCTTGTCTTGCATCTGTTGATGACTTTACAATCTAGAAGAAAAGTTTTTTAATAATTGAATTCCATCAAGAACATTTGTTAAGCAAATTTTATGAATTTAGGGTTGCGCAGATTAAATCTTAATTAATTTAAGTTACCTTCCACATTGTATAATTTTTTTATACCCTGAACCCATTGAAAATGGGAAATCAGGGTATAATGGTTTTGTGAAAAGTATGTAACAGGCAGAAGGAATCATCGCAGACCCCATAAAGTATATATATTCTTGATCAGGGCGATGAGCTGAGTCGATATAGCCCTGTCCGTCTGTCCGTCCGTCCGTCCGTATGAGTGCGTCGATCTCAGAAGTTACAAGAGCTAGAGAGCTGAAATTTTGTATGTACACTCGTGTATACCATACGCAGTACGAGTTTATCATATTTTTTCGATAACTCACTCGATATCTTTTTTATCGAGGATAATCGATAAATTGATATTTTTTTTCAGCCTAATTTGAAGACTTTTAAACATAGAGTGTTCAGATTTGTTGTGTATATACATTCGATGGATACACACATTATGTCATTTACAGATTTTGGATACCACGCCCCCCTTCGCCCCCAATTCATAAAAAACGTATTTCAAATACTAGAGACTTGTGCTTTGGAATGTACACCCATTTACATATTATGATTACGTTCTGAAAGTTTTATTAAGATCATACGTCTACAAACGAAATTATTCAACAAATAAAATCTCATAATATTGCCCACACTGCAGCGCAGTCCAAGCGCAGTCGCTGCTTACTGCGCAGTTAGCAGAGCGCGGGCTTATGCGTGCGGGTGGATGCATGTGTATGTATGTATGCATAAAAGAAGTGGAGAATGATTAGAATATCAGATTGGAGGGTTCAGGGTATCTCCTAGTCGAGCAGTCTCGACTAGAGCCTTCTTACTTGTTTATTATTGACGGGCTCAACAAAATGCAATTTTTTTTTTTTTTCTTTTTTGTGATAATACTTCAACGATATATGTATATTAATCTTTATGGCACAATTTCTAATCATCTGTTGGGTTCATTTGTCATGCCGTCAAATATATATTGTATTATGCTCTAATATAATCAGCAAGTGTCGATTTTTGGGAAAATTTCGTTGAAAATGGTAACGAAATTCAATCAATATGTCACATAGACTTGACATGCACACAATAGATCCAAGGGTTGGATTTGTGCGGATTGCGTAGATCTTTATTAGAAAATTTTCATAGACTTGTTAAATTTGCTGATTTCCTATGGGTAATATTAATTAAGCAACGCGTGGCAAAGATGATATAAGATATTGGAATTTAAAGTCGAATTTGTTTAACTAGAGCTTCTCACACACAGCAGGTGGTCAAGTGTGTGGGATTTCAAGAGCTTACTCTAAATATAACACGACTCTGACATAAGTCGCTAATCACAGACACGTGAGCACACTTCATGAAGTGAAACCTCATGGAAGGAGTAGGGAGTGGGGTGACCATGCTAATGCGGCATGAAGTGTCACGAATTCATAAAAACATATTGCCAGCTACCGATGCTACCAAAACAAGATCAAATTAGGGTCGCAGCGTGTATGATACAGTTGCAGTCAAACAACCCTCAGGTGGTTCCAGTTACGTACAACAGATTGTTTACCCCTCTGTATTTATGCGCTCAAAATTAATTTGCTCAGTGGCGATACAGAAAAAGTCACAAAAAGGGGGAGTTAATCTGTTAGAAATGGGCGTTGAACGCAAAAATTCCATGGTATTTAGGCAGAATAACGTAGATGTCTGAAAGATGACACCATGTGAGACTAGCAAATACTCAGTATAGATGGGACTACGAAGTAAGTAAATAACAGTGAATAAGTGTTTCTTAGAGACCAGGAATTAAAAGAAAAACATTGCCATTTATTGTATATATGGATAATGTTAATACATGTAAATAATAGAATAATAATATTACGTTTATAATAATACAAATTTTCTTTCTAACACATAACTGTGTACTGGTCGAGTTATCACAGGGTATTATGGCTGTGCACAATCTCGCCATTTGACTCTTACACTTGTTTTCGCCACACGAGGGTAGTTCCAACAGTTGTCCTTGTGTTGCAGCCCTCACACATTAATTTATTAACAATAATTTCATGCTTTGTTTATTCTGTCCAGTTTTCCTGCAGTTGTATAATCGTTGTTGGGTCTCTCCGTCTTCCATCTAATGTGACTTCAATGTGGCATCAACATGTGCCACACACAGCAGCTGCAACAGCTCGCACGCAAATCAGACCTCAGTTGGGGGATTATCAGGTGGTTGTAGCTGTTCGGGCTTTTTACGTAATCGTAGTTGGTAATCAATTTAATTTGCTATTCAACCTCAAAGTAGCCGCGATTTTCCAGCCAGGGCAACAGCGTCTTGATTTCTTTCGAATATGTTGGCGACTTGCAGATCTCCGCAGCATCTTCACATTCCAATTCAGCCAGCACAGTGGGCAGAGTTTCTGTGACAGTCTCAAATGCTATTGAAAAATTTATTTTTATTGAAAAGACAATGTATTCAACTCATAGCTTACCCCAGTGTCCATAGTTAAGTATATCCAGTTGTATGTCGGTTAAAGAAGGAAACTTTCCCTTAAAATTTAATAGTTTCAACATTTCCGTTAACTCGTCTACATAGAATCTTAAAAATCCATCGAATCGTTCAGTTTTTGCTGCCGGTGCTGTTAGCAGCAGTTGCAGCAGATCGTGTACAGCAGGCCCAATGTTAGCACTACAAAATTCATTAAAAACCACATCTCGAAGCTGTCCAAACGCATCAAATAGGCCAAGTAAATTGTTTGAGCTACAAGCGCCATTCAAAATGACAGTGAAGGATTTCTTCGAATCAGGTGCTTCGACGCGACTAGCTAAAGTCCTTTGATAGTACTTCTGTTGACGAATAAATAGATTCTGTTACCTAATCGATTCACTCGTGCAGATGTTTCAAAAACTTACCACCTTATCTTCATAATGCTTCAGGTCGTTAGCCCTCAGACTCTCATGAAATTGTCGTTGTATCCAGCTCCTTTTTGCTATTAAGGCTTGATCTGGTTCGTTACTTGTGAGAAACTCATGTAATTGACCTGGTTTCGATTGCAAATAACACGCTGAAGCCGCATGATAAGCAGCTACCTTCGATAGGATCACCTCCATTGCCAATTGGTCTAGACCATTTAATTTGCTGACGAAGCTATAGCCCGTGGCTGGAAGGTAATCTAAATACAGGCTGCTCTTGCTCACGTAACTCCTTGGTGTGAAATTGATTGTTTTCTGAACATCGTTCAAGAGGCTCTCAAGAGCTGGTAGCACCACCTTGTGCATGTGAACCTCAAGCTGGAAGCGCGGTAGCTTTAGAGACGCAAGTTTCGGCGATTTAAACAGATAGGTCACAGAGCGAGTAGAGTTGTCTATTCGATGGTGTTCTCGTAAACGTTATCGTAACTTGTATTTACTATTGAGCAATTGGCTCTGTGCATGCTCACCTGCTAACCTAATTCCGATTTGCACACGCTGCGCATACGGCAGAGTACTCACGCGCACGCTTTCTATTTCCTGAAATGTTTTAAATTCATTCTTTAGAATTTGCTGCAAATGCTGCTGATCTAGACAGTCGGGTGCATCGCTGGAGACAGCTGAGTCCTTAGACAGAAATTCCGGTCTGAACATTCTCGTTTGACTCTCCAATGAGTACTGCTACAACTTTCTAATCTTTTGTCACTTAAGCAATAGTTCAATCGTCTGGAACTTTAGCTTATCATTGATAAGATTGTGAGTAGATTGCTCAAAATAAATTATTTATACATCTACCACAAATATACATATATTTAATTTTGAGTCTATACACATGCATGACAACAAAGAACAGGTTACAATATTGAAATACTCCTTCCACTCAGCAGGATAGTCCATGCCTAGCTGTGATTGTAGGGCGTGGCAAAGTCATGCTGATAGGTCGCCGGATGCAAATGATGGGAATGCATCGGAGGAATTGGAGGCATAGCTCCGGTCTGATGATGTCCGTTCATACCGCCGTACATGTCCGAGCGCGTCTTGTGGTCACTAGAGGCTGTGCCGTTCAACAACTCCCCCATGAAGCCGATGTAGGTGATGGCCAGGCGCAGGGTCTCAATGCGAGAAAGTCGTTTCTCATAGGCAAATGTGGGCACCTTTGGTCGTAACTTATCAAAGGCTTCGTTCAGGTTGAACATGCGACGGCGTTCGCGTATATTTGCAGCACGTCTCTGACTCATGGATGCCACGCGGCGTCGTGTTTTCTTCGAACTGGAGGAGGAGGAGCCGTGGGAGCGACCATTGGTGGCAGGACGCTGATTGACGAGTGGAGTCATCTGAGATCTTTGCCAGAGTGCTATTTGTGCAAAAATGGTAAAAAACAAATAAATATAAATATGCTTAGATTCCTTATTGAGCAATTGAGTAGCTTACATAAATCGGAGCAGGGTAAACCTGCAATGAGATCCTGATAGGGGACTATGGGCGGCGGCGGCGGTGCCTCCTGGCTCCACAGAGGCTGAAAGGGCACCTCTGGCATATAGGTAGGCTGGTCACTCGGATGCTGCATGTTTATGTAGGGATTCTGTATTCTCTATCGACTGTAGACCTTGGGTCTCTACTGTTCTGCTTGGAAGCCCGAATTGGAATAAATTCTGATTGTGCTGACTGCTTTGAAATCAGCTCTCCTTAGTTGGACTTATTGGATTTCTGCCAACCCTTATGGAGTGCAGCATCTGCGACGCACAGTTGAGGCGGCCATTTTGAATGGGCAACAGTTTGAGGCGTTCTGATTGGCCATCATTGTTGATTTGGGGTTGGAATTGTAATGTGCTCAATAGACATAGAAGGTTAGAGAATAAAACTGAAAATTTCCATCGGGAATGTGTTTGAGTATTCGTTAAAAAATTAGAGAATATTTCAGAAACTCTCAAGTAATACAATTAAATGTTAAATACTACATATTATTTATTTTGTTTTATTTTCTCATTTCATTTCTCATGTGTTTTATTATTTGGAGTATGCATTTGCTTTTAATAAAAATGAGACATAGGTGGCGCTTTTTTGTACCTGGAAAAATTTCCCTCTGATGAGCTTTATCGAATGTCAAAACCACTTTTATTTATAGGAGAATGGAAATTTAACTGGCTTTAGAATACTAAATAAACAAAGCACACTAACAATTTATATTATATACCTTTTATTTTATTTATTATTATTTTTGTAAATTATATGTAATTTTTCTTGTTACATTTTTTTTCTTATTATTAATTTAATTGTGAAATAAGTTAAGTAAAATTTACTAATATAACTATCAACTGTATTTCTAATATATCGAATGCCCCTAATGTTCTGAACATCTAACTGTTGCATGTCTTGCTTTTGTTTATAAAAATCTGTCATGAATCGCGCTCAACATATTTCAAAATTATGTTGAGTTCTCTCCCACAATCCCGCTCACTAGAGCGCATACGCGGATAAGTTAACCGGTAATTACTCTCTTATAAATATAAGAGTCTAGCTATCAATAGCTAACTCTTTATTAAAATTTAAACTTTAAATATTTTTAAAACTAAATTGGGTTTAAAAAAAATAAACAAGTTGAACCATAAATAAATATATAAAATATAGATACAAAGTTTTAAAGTAAAATAATTATTTATTTAAAAAAAATAATAAAATTTTACTTACATTTTGACAGGAAGCAATTCTGAAAGGCTCTTGAGTGTGTGAATAATTGGAAATTAGATAGGACACGCTTTCCATACAACTTAGTTCCTCTTTTAGCATCGCTTTTGCAGTGGAACATGAAACCCTTGCGAGGGACTTACTTAAAGCCACTCAACACAGTTCACTCCATACCTCTATTAAAAGCAACTAAAGCTTGTTTTGAATAGAAGAACACACATACTGGTATAAATATATATATATTTTTTATATCGTCAACGCACTTGACACCTTTTCTTCCAGGAAAAAGCAAGCAGGGCTCTCAATAATTCTCTGATATTCCCAAGATATATAAAGTGAAAAAAAGAATAAATTCCAAAGACGATTTGTTTGTGTCTGGCACAGAGCACTGTGTGCGATTTATGCTCTTTATAGAGCACGCAGACTTGCGTAGATATATGTATGTGGAAAGTGTAAAAATATGTAGAGTTGCGAGTTGTGTCTGCGTCTCGTTGCAGCGTCATTTGCCACTACCTAATTTTCCACACAAATGCATTTTATTTATGACGTCATTTGGGGATTTGTTTGCATACAGGTTATCACACAGGGACTTGGCATATCTCATGTATTACTTTCTATAGTAAATCTATATTATTAAGATGTTTGCTACATTTCGAAAGTGTGAAGTGAAAAGTTGGCTTTAAAAATGTATTTGCATAAGCAATGAAATTGTATATGTTTTGGCTGGAAATGCTGCCATTAAATTTGATATACGAATGAAATGGGTTTTAAATTTTTGTTTCAGTAACAAAGCAATCCATCCATTCCAACACGTACAAACGTTTATGACTTAAATTCAAGACGCTTTTGAATAATAAAATTTGTATAATGGTAAATAAATTAGTTTTCATTTCAAATATAAATTATAGTAGTAAATAATTTTAAATTGAAAAATAAAATGATGGCCATATGATTAAACATTATTTATCTCTCATTAAAACAAATTTCTGTTTAAAACTAAATTAAAAATTTGGCAGGTGGCAAATCCCATACTAAGCTAGCAGTTTATAATTAATCTAAAATTTAATCGGAATCGAGTGAATATATTTTATCAAATTGATTATTTAAGAATGACTGTCATTTCAATTGCAATAAGTCAATATATGATCTATTTATTATACTGTATTAAATAATAATCAGTGAAGTTTCTACCAACTTTTCCCTTTTCATAAGCTTCAAATTAGTCATATTTTGAGTCGATATCCAAATTATAAAAAATCATAATTATAGAGAATGTACATGAAACTAAATGACAGTTTGGGAGACTCTAGCTACAAAATCTTAAAATATGGTCAGGGCGAGAAACAGAACAGGAATATTTTTAATTGTCAGAGCAACTATTCCAAAAAGTACTTGATGGATAAGCTTTCTCCCAATTTTTCTACAAAATTCAAGATATTGTACAGTAAATAAAGCCTCACACCATGAAGCATGAATAACTTGTATAAAATAGAAATGCATAAATAACATCATAATTATTATTTACTGCAACTGACTGCAGTTGACTGGGCTTGAATTGCTTTCAACTGAAGCAAGTTTCGAAGCTGTGACATTTTATGACGAAATTGTACTTTCTTTTCCAAAAACATGTGTGCAGTATATTGGAAATGGTGCACTTCAATGACAGCACATTCGCTGCGTATGTTGATGGAATAAATGCGCTGTCAGCGCATTTCTGAAGCTCGTAACCCTTCTTTGGTTTTCTCCCTCCGCGCCGGCACTGAGAGAAGCGTCTACTACATGCTGTCGACAGGGAGATTTAGGTGCAGAAACGCAAGCAAAATAAAGTGAAAGTCAAAGTCGATGGAGCTTCAACATGACAGCCAATTGAACCGACCTCTAGAAGTCCTCCCACTTTAACTGCACACACACACACACACACACAGAGAGAATTTTGATATGGCGCGAGAGGACTTGAGTGTGAAGTTAGGTGAATAGAAAATATCTTTGTATTGGTAAACGGGATAGCATAAGGTGAGTCTAAAGTACGCAACAATGGGCAACAATTTGGAAGCTTTCCCCCTGATTTATTTGTGTGAAACGTGCGAGCGTCTGGATTTTCCTCTGCTGCCTCAATATATTCGATTCATTTTGAAGCACAAAGCGATAGCAACGAGCAGGTCAAACCAATATTTGCTTACTTTGGTAGTCTGGCTTAAAGTGTTGCGTTTGTTTGTAGAGTAAAATACTTGACTAGGTTGAAAAGAAGCCAATTATTTTCATTTTGTAATGTCTTTACCTTTCCTACTTTGGATTAATTAATTAATAAGACAACTTTTCAAGCTTGTATCAGTTTGAGAGACGCCATTTAGTATATGTTGATTGAATTTTAACAAAGCCCACCATAATTTGAATTTATTATGGAAAAGAATCGCAAAACGAGAGCTATCATAAACTGCAGGCAAAGTAATTACAGAAACAAAGTGCCAAGTGCCAACTTTGTTGCGCATTGTTTTAAGTTTTGTGCTAAGTTAAATTTAGTTGGGAATAACAAAAGGCACTTGGCACTGAGCCTAAGCGGGCAACCTATGCCAAACTCATTTGGCAAACAAGCCTCAGATATGGCGAGCATGTTCAGCGCACTGGAAAAACTCGATGACATGTTGGCATTCATTTCAGCATCAACTGTCAAGAAGAAGAAAAGGGAGAGACTGTTTGAAATGAGGAAGGTAGAGCGGTAGAGCGAGTGAGTGATAAGCTCGAATTAAGTTCAACTTTTCTTTGAATTTGTTTCCAGATAAGAGTAGAAGCACCGTACTATAAATTAGTTTTTTGAGAGCAGCAAACATATCTGAACTCGCTACGTCATTGATGATAGCGGGATTAATAGAATAAACGGCTAAAAGGTGGAGGAGAAATTATTGTTTATATACTCGGTTCATAGTATGCTTAAGAGCATATTTTTATTTTATATTTATTTAGTTAAGTAAAATAAAACTTGAATAATGAAATACTAATAATAACAACTAACTTAAAATTAAAACCTGGCTACTCTCTAGATACATACATTTAGGCATTTACAATTTATTTTATAAACAAGTATAAAAGCTCTAGTCGAGTCCGCTCGACTAGGAAATCCCCTGAACGAATGCTTGAAGCAGCAGAGAGCGTTCCCATTGGAAGAAGTGCAGAAGATCATTAAAGTTGTCTATGTGTATGCAGCAGTTCTGATTTTGTATTTGTATTTAGGTTAATCGAAGCTAGAATGCTCGAAGCAGCAGAGAACGCCACTGGTCACTCGAAGGTCAACTGTAGCGAGCTCTACCTGCTGTCGGGCTCAACCTTTGAGTTGACTCAGTGCTTGAGTAAAAGTGGCCCTATATAAAGGGCAGCAGTTGCAGCATTTCTTCAGTCTTCCAGGCCTGCTGGAGGTCAGCGCAATAGAGTGAAGTACAGTGTGTGATCGATCAGCTAAGCATTAAAGACGAAGAGGAACTACGTAGGTGAATTACGTAGAGCAATTACGTAGAGGAATTACGTAATGGAAATACGTAGAGGAAATAAGTAAAGGAAACACTTAGAAGAAAGGGAAAATACTTAGCGGAAATACTTGGATGAAATACTTAAAAAAGAGGGAATACTGAGAAGAAATAGACATACGAATAGTACTAAATTGACTCAGCTCGTCAACCTGATCAAGAATATATACCTTGTGGGGTCTGCCACGCCTCCTTCTGCCTGTTACATACATTTTAACAAAACCATTATACGCTGATTTCCCATTGAAAATGGGTTCAGGGTATAAAAACAAGTAAGAAGGCTCTAGTCGCGATTGCTCGACTAGGAGATACCCTGAACCCTCCAAGCTGCTATTCGAATCATTCTGCACTTTTTTTATGCACACAAGTATAAGGCGCTCTGCTAACTGCGCTGTAAGCAGCGACTGAGCTTGGGCTGCGCTGCAGTTTGGGCAATATAATGTAATTTATTTGTTGAATAATTTCTTTTGTAGACGGACTGACTACCTTAATGAAACTTTCAGAACGTAATCATAATATGTAAATGTATGTATATTCCAAAGCAAGTCTGTAGTACTTGAAATGCGTTTGTTTTTTTGTTTTTAATTGGTGGCAAAGGGACTAATAGTATTCAAATAAAGCTGAAAAAACGAAGTCAATTTATCAATAATCTCGATAAAAAGGTACCGGGTGAGTTATCGTAAAATATGAAAAGGCAGAGACCTTGAGAGGCAGTGAATAATTTTACCGCCAGTCATTATACGAAAATTTAAGCTTGAACTCAACTTAGAGCCCCTTGCAGCTGAGAGTAGAGTATGGGGCAGTCGTTGACACCCGATTGGCATGTTCTTGTGCGGTTTTTGTTCAAGGCGCACAATACTTGAATGCGACAATTAATTTCAGTGAATTATGACCGCAGAGTGGAAAATGGCGCTAATGCGATGCTCTCCATTGGCAGAAAACACGAACAGCTGTCAGCAGGCACACACACACACATACACCGATTTTTGTGTGTGTAACTTTGCGCCATGTCCGAAATGTGGTTAGAAAGTTGTTGGCTAACAGCCTTTCGGTCAGCCTTTTTGGCTTAATGCAGCGTAATGCGAACCACAGTTCACAAATGCACAGCTCCCCGGTGTGTCATTTGGCATCTTTTTGCAAATGTACATATGTGTGTGTATGTGTGTGTGTGTGTACGTGTGGCGCCGGCGGCGTATACGTGATATTTGCATGCTTTAAAGCCTGGCTCAGATGTGAGGCCAATTGTGAGTGCCAACTGTCGCCACATTCGCTATGACATTGCCCATTATTTATGGCCAAACAATTGAGGCAGCCCTGGGTTCAAACTATTGTTCGATGCACGTGCAGCAAAAAAAAAAAAAAAAAGAAGAAAAATCAAGCACACACACACACACACAAAATGGCGGATGACAACAAAACCTAACAAAATGGCGGCAAAACAACGCGGAAGTCGCGAGCTCAGTCGAGCTAAAAATGCTCGTAAAGTACAATGAACCGCAAGAGTTGCATTCAATGTGAGTGTATGCATGTGTGTGTGTGTGTGTGTGTGCATAGCTGAGTGGATTTCTGTGAAAGAAATGCTAGAGTATTGTGCTGGCAAAAAGCAAGGCGCGCTGTTATTGTTTTGCAGCATTTGGCATCATTTATTTTGTGGCCCAAACAAAGCGTTAAGTGGGTTGATGCATGTCCCCAAAAGAGGCAGCTAGGCACACACACACACACACACACACACTATTGTAGCAGCTGTCTACCACTGGGCACAGCTGTTGTCAGTGCAGAAGAAAAATAAAGTTAGGGCTAATGGGTCAAGAGTTTCCACATGGAGCACTCAATTTGAGACGGCGCACTCAAAGGCTGCCGACTCCACGGATCTAGAGTGAACTAACCAAAGTTTTACTCGGAATTGTAGTTGAGAAAAAAAAACCCAACTAGTTCGCCAAATGTGTGAAGTTAGATTTTTGCTTGAATTACATACATACATTTAATATGTACATATATATCTCACATTGATCGGCTTAGTTTTACATCACTTTAATGATTTTCAGCTGAACCTATCTATACGTGATATTTGAACAGAATTTTATGCTGCCAAATGATTGGAAATTTAATTTACTTTTTCCTTTCTTTTTTTTTTTGAGTGAATGATTCAATGATTCAGTGTAAGCTCTCAGTTAAATAGTGAATATTGAATGCATGCCACAATAGTAGAGCGGAATGAATGTTAATTAAATTGTTACGATATTCCTTTTTATAGAGGGGGGTGGGGAAGGGGGGGGGGGATGATTTTGTGTAGTGGGTTGGTGTGGTTGTGTGTGTTTGTGTTGTTTTTTTTTTGAATGGTTTTTTGGTTGTGGTGGTTGGGTTGTGGTTTTTATTATTATTTTTAATATTATTTAATGCATGACTACGCTGTGGGCATTCGATTCAGTAGTTTAATACAGTATTTAAAAAAAAATTTTAATATCGAACAACAACAAAAATGGGTGAATAAACTGTTTTTTATTGGTAGCTGCTCCAATACTCTAGACATGATGCAATTTAATATCAACAAAAAAGAGCTTTGGTGTTATATATTTTATATTGTGCTTGCGCTTGGTCAGCTGCTCGTAAATCTAATCAACTGAGTAGAAGAAAACATAAATAGGAAAAAAAAGAGGAAGTTGGGAAGTCAAACGGCAAACAGGCTGCGAACGATAAGCAAATTACGCAATCTACTTAAACTCGACCTCTGCATGGAGCTCGCTGCTCGGGGTTCGCCTTATGAACCGCATTCAGTTTATGGCACCCGCAGTTCTCAGTTCTCAGTTTGCAGTTTGCAGTTCTCGGTTCGCAGTTTTGAGAAACTTTTTTATTCAATTCACTTAAGTTTTCTGTTTGCATTTTTTGTTGGTGCAACATTTTCTCGAACTTGCAGCGAGCAGCAGCATCTCCTTGCCTACCTGGCCTCGATTCCTCCTCTGCTACATTTTGCTGCAAAACTTTGCAAAGTAAAACATGCATACAGGTTCAACTGGCTTCTGGTTTCTGGCTGCTGTCTACTGTCTGTTGGCCTGCTCCTGTTGCCGTTTTGCCATCGCAGCTAATGGTGTTTATTGCATTTACTCCATCTTCTGCTGGCACTTAAATCGGCATCAGGACGACAGAACAGCATTCAACTGTGACACCTACCCGCAACATCCTCTCTCTCTCTTTCTCTCACACTCTCTCTTACTCTGTCTCTTTCGGCTGCTCTGAGTAGAAAGTCAACGGACGTTGGAAACACCTGCAGCAACACGCAAATATTCAGCAGCTAGGAGCCAGCGGCCGGAGATGACTCCAGAGTCCTTGTCAACAGCGAGCTGCTTGCAAGAAAGTGCAAAGTAAATTCACAACACAAAGTGTGCAAGTTGGTCAGAGGTCCTGCGGTTCCCTTATAGCCCTCTTCCCGCCACCCATATACCATGCCCATCAAAATGCACAGTCAGCACCACGCCCACTCGCCCACTTGTCCCACAGCTGGCGACGATTACGGGCGAGATTTGGCTGGAGCAAACTTTGATTAAATCACATGACAAACTCATCGCCACCAGGACTAAAATGTTGAGCCACACAGACTGAAGGATATTCATGCTGGCGATGCCCGGGGCCGGAATATACTCAAGTGGTTCGCCACTGAGCCAGAATTGACTGGGTGTGGCTGGTTGAGCCACTGGAGGCTGGGGTAAATAAATTCATTAAGCGATTAGATTCGCTCTGCAGGTGATGCACTATCCAGGAGCTGTGGGTCCTCTCTTTTTGCATGCCCTTTGTGCGATGGCGAAGCATTCAGTTGGTCGGATTAAATGGATTTACTGTCAGCTATTATTGCCATTGTTTCCCCAGCTCCAGCTGTGGGCCAACCGCTTTAAGTCGTTCGAGACAATGCAGCCGGGCACAGATTGGCCGAAAATAAAATTTAAATGTGAAAAATATTCTATGGAATTGAGATACAATAAAATTTGAGCACATAATAATAGGAGAAGCTGTCGGAATGTAAGTCTATATTAAGAGCTCGTATTCTGTTTTAATAAATGTGCAAGCGTGAAATATTTCTGAAATGTGGGAATTACTTTACAAGTCTAATTGAACTTACTAAGCGTAGTTGATTCCATAAAGAATGTAATTTTTGATCAGGACTATGTGTTGAATTGATCAAGCAATCGATTTCATCGAAATCGTAAACTGCGTAAGCGGGAGAAAAGAAATATTATATATGTACATTCTTGTTAATCTTATGAATTACAATTTTATTTTGTTTTATAAAATAAACGATATACAACGCTGATTTTCACTATCGATAAAAATCGATATTTTTACTTGGACTATGCCATTTAAATCATTAAAGCTAAAGAGTCGGAAATTTGATTCCTGGTCTGCACGTCTTACTTTCTTTTGAGAAAACTCAACATTACCAAATTCATAATTAAAATTCCATAATTGCTTATTAAAAGCCAGTAAGCAGCAGTCGCATGCAAAGTTTAGGGTATGTGGAAGTCAGGCACATCTAAAAAGCTTCGTCCGAGCAGAGCTGCTACTGCTAAGTGGAATTCCGTAATTTTTTTTTTTTTTTTTAAATACTTATCGCCCAAGTAATAATGTTATTTGCATTTGTGCATTGCATTGTATTAGAGCCGAAATTATTATTATTTTATTTATTTATTGCTTTAGCAAAGCTTACTCTAAGTACGAGCATATATTTGTAATTTAGACATAAAACAAATATGTATATGTATGTTAAATCATTTGAATCAAATCATATGGTATAGTAATATATAATTGGCTCTGTAAGAGCAGCACTACAGCAGTTCACTGTGTGGGAACAGGAATGAGGTCTGTTCTTATTCTCCCTATGCTCGCTCTCCCTGCTTTCAATTACTTCTAGTTAAAGGCATTGTGGAATAGAAACAAAGGAGAACCGAACACTAGTTGGGATTATATAAACACATATACATAAATATAGCTGTATATATTGCCAATTTATTTGATTCGCACTAGCAGAGAGGTGGTTTTAAAAACAATAAGTTCGGTCGACCAACAAAAAGAAAAGAGAAGAGAATAAAGAAAATTGCGACTTGCTGTATTTTAATTGTAATTAAATAATATAAATAATATGTGTACAGAAGTACTAACTAGTTGCACCTGTTAAGTATATGAAACACAGAAATAAACCCTTTTATTTATGTAAACCATCCATAAAAAATCATTAAATATATAAATAAAGCTATGATCAAGAATATTATTATTTAAGATAACCGAAATTGGATTTATTAGTTAAATACTATAAAAACTTAACCGATCAACATATTAAAAAAAATAAATAAATAAATAAATAAAAAAAAAAAAAAAAAAAAAAAAAAAAAAAAAAAAAAAAAAAAAAAAAAAAAAAAAATAAATAAATAAATTGCTGCTGAAACTGAATAACAAAAATTAATAACCTCAATCATAGCAGCATCCAGTAAAATGTACAAAAGTCTTATAAAAAACAAAAATCTAACAAAATATTTTCAAGCGAAATAAGTCAGTGCGACAAATTCCAAATTTATATCGTATAACGTCAAAAATTACAAAAAATCAATAGAATTTTTTGTAAGCCGTAAAATAATTATAAATAGAGCACATTTTGTTGTTATACTCCTGCACTATTCGTACTGGCATTAGCAGCATTTGGATTTCCAATTTTTGTCATTCTTGAGAAAATACATTTTGTAATTCAAATAATTTCTAAATTATTTACTGTGGGTATAAGTCCCTTAAGCCAAGAAAACTTTATACGATATATACATATATGTATATGTATATCTATATATATATATGTATAAATAAATGTATATCTTTTCTTTATAGAAACATGAAACATTTACGTATATATTTGCTATAGTTCTTTAAACATTATACTTCATTTGGAATAAATACTTTTCTGGTGCCATTTTTCTTTATGCTCCATAATCTAAAAATCACATTTTAAAATGAAATGAAACTGAAATAAATAAAATGCAAGAGCATGAATATTATAAACGAATATATATGTACTTATACTCATTAAAAATCTGTTATTTATGTCTTATTTAAAGCTGCTTTCAACTGAATTTCGATTCGGTTGTTTAAGTCATTAGCCAAGTCATGTGTTTATTAGCCATTATTCCTAATCAATCCAGATGGCTCTGTGCGTTTAACCAGACTCAAGTTAAGTCGGCCCATGTATGCTCTTTGATGGCGGGCCGCAATTTATCTCAATTAAACTCGGATTACAAATTATGAATATTGATTTATGGCTAATTCAAAAGGCTTTCGGCCTCTCTGCACCAGCCAGCCAGCCAGCCAGCCAGTCGGCTAATTTGATTTGGGACAAAGGTATGTGAGCTGTCGGACCTTATTCAACGGCGCCTCTTGTTGGTCTCTGGAAATTCATTAACAGAACTTTGCACAGCTCGAAAATGTGGCTCAACTCGTATAAACTCGAGTGCAACTTAAATTTCGCCTTGCTGCACTTTTGTCTTTGCGCCAATTATAAACTAACTTCAAAGTTTTGCGACAGTTTGCGCTGTCTTGATTTTTTGCGAGTTGCAGAAATAGAGAGAGATATATAGAGAGAGAGAGTGAGAGAGATGCTGTTGTTGCTGCTCTGCTATCCTTTCAGTTGAACGTTGAGTAGTTGATTTTTAATTTTCGCTGTCAACGAAAGCTAAGTGTGGAACGCTGTCATAAGGACATTTTTATGATTTAGTTGTGCAATCGCTACGCTTGCTTCCTGCTCAGATAACAAGCGGACCACAGCGCACAGCGCACAGAACACAGGACACTTTAACGGCCAACAATAAAAGCAACAGCCAGCGTTGACCTAATGAGGCCACCAGCCGCAGACAGAAAGAAATTGAGATGCCGCAGCGGCATTTCATTTAATTGTGCAAACTGTGTGGCAGACAGTCGGTCCTCTGTCCAGTGCGTCCTGTTTGTCCTGGCTCCTAATGAAGCCGCCTGTTGTCGCTGCTAATGTCGATAAGGTCATGCGGGGCGTGGCATCGTAAAGAGGCGCCATAAAAGCGAAACGCCACTTGCCAAGCAGCCCCACGAATAGGGCCAAGCGGGCTTCTGCTTATCAGCGCCATGTCTCTATATATATTATATGTACATATATATATGTACATATGTCTATGCTGCTAGAAATACGCAGCATATTTCATCAGCTCGACGGCCAAAGTGAGAAACTCTAGAAGTTTGACTTCCACTGACGCTGCTTCGTTGACTTTTGTTTGGTGGTCTCGATTTAATGTTCGCCTAGTTTTTGGCTAACCAGGGCCAGGGCTGGGGTTAATGTGGTTGCTCATTAGTAAAATAATTGCCAACTAATTGGCTCGAGCCGAGCGAGCAGACGACTCGCCTTGTATCCGCCTTGTATTGTTGCCCAGCAACTGCATTAGACTCTGTGTGTTTACAGTACTCGAATTTGGCCACAGCAAATATGGCAGAAGTAAGACTTAACCAAAAAGGGATGAGCACTTCCGATGACACCGAAATGGAAGCCTCAACTGTTGAGGAGTCCAAGTTCATCGATTCTTTAGACATCTGTAATTAGCATTATTATTAATTTTGATAGTTTTATCTTTATTAACACCTTTTCCTTCAGCTCTTATATATTCGTTTAGATTCTTTTTCTCTGCAGCATTAGTACTTTGCTCTGCAATTAACTGAAATTTTTATCTCTCTAGTTTATTGCTTTGGGGCTCACCTTTACAGCTGCTGCCTCACGCTTAAACTGTAAATTTTCGCATAATTTTGCGTTTTATTAACGCCCTTGTCATCTTAATGCTCGCCGCTTTAGCACCGCTTATCTTGATTAAAGGGAAAATGTGAACAAATTATGAATCAATTTTTCACTCAACCAAGGAAAAGGCAAATTCATCAGCTCTATGCTCAAGCAGCAGCTGATTTATAAATGCATTCAAAGGAGGATTGCGACTGGTTTCCATCATATACGAGTATTAATACATTAATTATAAAATTGTAGAAATATTACGAATCAGAAAAATTCTTGGAAACAAATATGAAAACTCTAGCCTCTAGGTACGCGATTAGCAAATATCCTGAGCGATTAATATATTGATATTTACCGTGGCATTGGAGCTCCCAACTACATAATCAAGAAGCATGATAATCATAATAAATTCATAAAAATACTAGAGTCTAGAGTTTTCCTACTATTGCGCAGTGTCTCTACCAATATCGACAGTTTAGTTAGTTTGTATAATAACTCCTATTTAACTTAGCAGATTTTAATTTAATTTTCAGTATATGATATCCATACTCTATTGAATATTTGTGATATTATAATTTACCCCGACTCCTTTTAGTTTTTTGGGGTTTTTTAAAATAAGTAGACCAAAAGATGTAAAATAATAAAATAATAAAAAATAAAAAAAAAATAATAATAATTTTTTTTAATTTTTTTTTTTTTTGGTTTAAAAGGGTTTGTTTGGGGGGTGGGGGGGGGGGGATCGACTCAGCTCATCGCCCTGGTCAAGAATATAAATACTCTATGGTTTCTTCCACTCCTCCTTCTGCCTGTTATAGTCAACCCGTTATACTCTGATTCTGTATTTTCGATGAGAATATCTGACTAGATGGCAATTGAAAAGTTGTTTGTATAAAATTTAGAAAAGTATGCTGTGAGTATGCGAGGAGTGTTGAAACACTCAGTTGAAATCGATTGTGGAATTTTCTAGTGAACTAAGGTTCTGAGTAAGCTATCCATGGCAAAAACCTAGTACCCCATGGAAATTGTTTGATTTTGGTTATTCAGCTTTGTGTGCTTGTCGGTTAGATTATTCAGTAGTTTTTATTCTTTCATAGGGAACGGTTCGTGTTTAGTTCGGCAGTAAAAAATCATTTTTTTTTTTACAGTTTTTATAAACGATGGACTTTGCGACAGTTAATTCGGTGTATGAAAATCTATTTTCAGCTCAAAATTTTTTTGCACTGCACGAGCAGCAAGAATTAGATAAACAAAATTACATTGACATGGTCAATACTGCGGTCGGTGATTTAGATATGTATCGCTTCGAGAATGGTGGCGGTGATGCGCGCGGCTCGCTGCTATTGGGCGATGAATACTGCAGGACCTTCAATGAGGATGCTATCGCTGCCGTGTCAGCGGCGACATCATCGACAACAGCTGAAACAAGTGCTGCTGCAGCAGCAGCAGCAGCAGCAGCAGGAGTGACGGTGGCAGCTGGAGGAGCATTAACACCAGCAACATCCGGAGCAAGCGCTGTCTCTTCTTCAACAACAACAACTGCTGCAACAACTGCATCGGCAACAATAACTGCGACAACAGCAACGACTGCTACAACTGCAACAGCAACAACTGCAACAACAGCAGCTACAACCACTACTACAACAACAAAGACAACATCCTTGTTGCAGCCGAAGGACAAGGACGAGACTACACAACCAATAGATGATTTTGATCTTTTGACAATGTTGGGCTATCGCCCACCAAATGACTGGGCATCACAATTCCGGCGTCCACGCCCAGCGCCAACCATGCAGATCAGCGAAGAGAAGTTCGTGCTACGCTTGGACACGATCTTCGTGCTGGGCATGCGTTTGAATGTGACCAAAAATGACATTATTGAATTCTTTGGCAAGATGGGGCGCATCAAAATGGATGAGCTGACCATGAAGCCAAAAATTTTTGTATATAAAAACAAGCTAACGGGGCGCTCGAAGGGTGAGGCAACCATAACATACACTAGCCCCTATGCCGCCCAAGCGGCCATACATTATCTGGATGGGGCTAAATTTCTGGGCCAAGTGCTTAGCGTGGTGCCCGCTTACCTATCAACACAGCCCGGCAAGGGAGTACGCTTCAGCTACGCCCAGGAGACCGGGATCGAGCAACAGCGCCGTCAGCGTCAAAAGAAGTGGAAGCCCGCATTCGACAATTGGGTCTGTGAGCTATGCAGGAATAGCAATTTTGTTTGGCGTATGAGCTGCAATCGGTGTCAGGTTAGCAAGAGCACGGCCATTGCCATGGCAAATGCCGGACAGAGCAGCACATGGCGTCCACGTAAACATGATTGGACTTGCGGCTACTGCTTCAATGTTAATTTTTGGTATCGTCAGAAATGCAATCGCTGCAGTGCGCCCAAAGCTGAGCTACATTCCAGTTCGGAATCAGATAAAGACAAGTGGGAGCTGGCATTCAGCCAGACCTCGGTAGTTTAGTTTTTCCTAGCTAGCCTCCTAAATTGTTAGTTTTGTTCATGTTTGCAATAAATAAAGAAAAAGTGGCGTCTTCACATGTAAACCAAGTTGATCTTGAACCAGAACTTTGGTTTCCAGCTGCCAGTTGAAATGAATGTGCTCCCCTTAATATTAAGATAAAACATAACCAAAATTTTCATATATTTGTACTCATCAATAGCGAAAAGCACTTTGCATCAAATTAAAGAATTCTGATTTATTGCTTCATATAAATGTGTTTATTTTTCTGAATTTTTATATTTCTACATATCATACATACATACATACATACATACATATTTGTGCCAGTACATATAAATGTGAGCGCTTGAGGCGCACACAAACACTATTATTGAAGTTGAATGTGTGGTATGCGTACAGCTGGCGGGCACTGTCGCAAAAGCAATTTGCTATTAGCAGATGGCGAATGTCAGGACAACAAAGGATTTGAATACAGTCGCAGCCAGAGAACAGACAGACGGCGGCAATGCCAACTGGAAACAACAACATTAACCAGCACTTGGCAATTGTTATTGTTGTAATACCCTAAGTTGAACTGAAATGGGGCATGTTGGGTGAGAGTACAGGAAAATGTCGCACTATGAATTTCTTTATGAAAAGAAAATTCTTTCTGGAATATAAATTGAATAAATTAAATTATAGAGTATCTTCCAGTCATGCTTAACCTACCAGAGCTGTTCTTATTTGTTAGAGTTGTTGCTGTTGTTGGGTGAGGTTTATGTGGCTCTTCTTCTTATTGTAGTTGACTGCCTTGTGCTGCAGCTGATTTTGATGTTGCGCAGTCTGTGTCAACTCTCTCTGTGTGTGTGTGTATGTGGGTGTGTGTTTGTGAGTGTGATACACCCAGAGCGTTGAAATACATGCAATAAAATGTGTACGTGTCTAAATTTTAATATGCCTGCGTGTCTGTTTAGCATTTGATTCAATTCGTTGGGTATTTCTCCCGGGCAGCACTTTCATCTTTGGGTCCTGCCTCCCTGCTCCTGCCCGTATTTTATTTGACTTGCTACTTATTTATTATATACCTAATGAAACTTCACGTTCTACTCATTAGGCCACACACACACACACACACACACACACACACATGAACACATTGACATGGGGTTAAGTGAGGAAATTGCTTTGTTTTCGGTTGATTATACAATCACCTGGAGCTGAGGAATTTTGCATTAAGGCTAAAGAGTTGCTGTAATTAAGGCTTGGGAATTGCTTTAGTTTAGAGTGTGCAATGTTAACGCAAGCCAAATTCATTTAAAAGACAACAAAACATCAGACTGTTCTTAAAAACGCTTTTACATAATTTCAGTTGTTTATGTTTTTCGTCCCATTTCTGACAAAATCAGCAAAAAGTAAAAAACGAAAAAACAAAAAAATGAAAATGAGGCAGACATAAAAATGGGAAAAGTGTTTTCAAAATTATGCAAAACATAATAATAAAATTTAATAAAAAAATGCCAAGTTAGCGGGAGGCAGCGCGTGGAAATGGCCTGGCGATTGCCTCAAAATGTGGGCGGGGCAGCGCCACTGCAACATTTTATGCAAATTCCAGTGTCCGCAGCTTCGAGCGGTTCAATTTGCGACAGAGAATGGCACTGAGACGGGGACTGGGACAGAGATTGAGGCTGGCTGGCATTGAGAGCTCGCGGCAAATGCTGTCGAGATTATGTGCAAAAGGGCTATACATCGCTTAAAGGTAACCAAAGGGTGTATTAGTTTTCAAAAGTAATCTGCCAATGCCTATGCAATATATTTATTTACAAAACATATTTTTATTTAGAAAACATATTGACATTTATAAATGAAATATAAAATAAGTTGGCTATGCCGACCGATGTGTACATTATTTGAGTAAACCAAATTTCAGCTTCAGTTGAGGGTCTAAATTTCGAAAAAAAAAAAACCCAACAAATTTTTCAAAAATGAAAAATGTATATACATATATATGTATATAAATTTAAATTTTGAAAAAGAGAATCCTAAAAAACTTGTTAAAAAAATTATTTAAATTTAAATTAGCTGACTACTAAACTTGTCTTTTTTTTAGTAGAAGCGTGTCTTATACAGTCGTTGACAGCCCACTCTAACCACGCTCTGTCGTCCTAAAATAGTCTAACATTACGTTTATCAGGTAGTTGTTTATACAGCTGCACTTTTGAACTAATTTTATTACATTTCTTAAGAAAGATTTCACCGCCTTTCTCTCCGCTTCTCCTTCACTTATCCTTCATGGACTTTAAGCTAATTCCCATCCTTGTATTACTGTTGGCATTTATGCGAATGGCTTTTCAAATAGGCAAATAAGTACTTTGTAAGTAATTTGGACGCCAGCTGCCAGGAAGGGGGATGGATGGGGTGGCTGGGTGGCGTTCTGTTTAGGGTGCACATCGACAGACAGTCATAAAAATAAGTCAAGAGACAGACTCTGGCATACTGTTCGCAGTCAGATGCTAAACAAAACGCGAGGCAGGAAAAGGCCCACAATACAAAAAGTTGAAAAACTTTTGTTTTGTTTTATTCGGTTTGGGGGGTTATAAAATGAAACGAATGTAGACAAAAAGTTTGCGCCGTTTGAAAAGTCGGCAAATACGCGTACCCGACACGCCCATTGACGTAGCATCCGCCCACTGTGGTAACAGGCAGCCGCGCACAGTGGGACAGTAACGATTTGTTTCTGATGGGTTAAACTGAAAAGATGAGTTCAATAAAATAAATTTGTTTCGTTTCTTAATTGTGAGAAACTAAGGATTATTCCTATAAAATCAATAAAATATGTTTGCATTAATTGGGAATTTTGATCCCACTGTCATCTGGCAATTCGAATGCGGCCGGAAACAATAAAAACGCCAGTCGCACAATGTGCGCTGCATAAAAACTGCTTATTACGCCGTATAGTAGACAACGGAATTTTTTTTATCCAGCTTTTGGGGCTTCAACAACAATTGAAATAAATGAATTTGGCAAAAGGATTGTGGGAGGAGCGCACATAAATTGGCATATTACAATGCCAAGTGGGGTAGAATTTAAAAATCTCAATTGGAGCACCCTCGACATTATACTCAGCATGTTCGGTAGCTAAATTAAAATCAAATTTATTTGAAAGTCAACGAAAATTGTTCAGCTCCAAGCTAAGCCGCAAAGGGCACAGCGCGTTAGCCTAATTAACTTGTACAAAAAAGGTGCGTATGCAGTTAGGCGGAAATCCACTTAGTGTTAGCGGGATTACACACACCCACACACACACACATACACGCACACGTACAACAGCACTTAAAAGTAAGCCAATTTCATGCGTCGGCGTATCCGTGGTAGAATAGTTCCCCAAAAAACTAAAATAACTGGCACCTATTTCAAACTCAATTAAACACGGTCCCAACCAATTTTAGCAGCAGCCCAAGCTCCAGGCTCCAGGCTCGTCCTTGTATAAGTGGCTTACGTGGACACAGATGTTTTTAATACTTGTGAGTGTGTGTTTGTGTGGGTGCATGTCTCTAGTGTTATAGAACCCTTTTCTGCCTTTTCAGATTAGCTTTGTTGTCAGTTTATTTGTGTGCCCTTGTCTCCATTTTGTTGATTTATTCTTTTATTTGGAACCCTACAAAGTCGAATACAGAAATACTTTTTATTAGGATCTTTTACAAATGATTACTAATTTTATTATTATTTATTTATTTATTATTATTATTATTATTATTATTATTTTTTTTTTTTTTTTTTTTTTTTTGTATTAGCAATATGTTTTATAGCATATTTCAAAAAGTAGAAGCTGGTTAGAAAGACTCCGCTAATAGCTTTCGTATTTTATTCCCAGACAAACTTATATGGTAATAGCGTCCTCCGTTTATTACCTGGATTGTATTGTACATAAATCATGGAAATTTTAAATATTTTTGTTGCAACTAAATTTGTTTATGCACTGCTCTTTGCTTTGCTCTTTAAGCTAATTTTGAGGCACTTCATTGGACATGTAGCTCATCTCATCTCATGTAGGATCTATCGCGTCTACCTACAATATCCTAATAGACCTTTGTGACGAGTCTATTAGAGTTGAGCTAAGTTCAACTGGTGGCAACTGGCAACAGAACTAGATGAACGAGCAGCTAACAAAATTAGTTTGCTGATTCACACAACACCGTTCACATATACACGCACTTATCTCACATATACACAGGTACACACACGTGTGTACCTTTATTTTTTTTGGGGCGTGTGGGCGTGCCTGGGTCGTTCGCAAGACTTTACATATTTGCCTTTGAATTGGGCAACTGACCCGCATATGACCACGCATAATTAGACCATTTTTGGGGCTCGTATTAGGGCTACCAAATATTTGTGCCGGCAAATTGATTTAGTTTGGGCCTGTTGTTTTGGGCGCATTTCGGGTTACTTTCGCACAACACTTAAACGTGTTGACCCTGTTTATGTTTCTTAAATGCTAATATTGCTAATGATATGTAAAAAGCAATTTCGGTGCCTTTGAGCATAACAAGTATCTCTCCCCTGAGGGAAATTTCATGCCAACTCCTTCAGCTAAAAATAGAATATATCAATTAATTTCTACATCAATTTGTATAGAGTTGAAGGCAAGGATAGCTCTTAAATGAATTTGTATGGGCAATGCCGTCAATTCGAGTGATCACTGTAGTTACTACTAGCGTTTATGAGTTTTGCCTTGCAATTGCTGCAATTCCACGTATTCGAATGCCTTTGTGCTATATGATTTTTACCTGGACAATTTTCAGTTCGTGTCATCAGACAGTCGACTACTCAACTAATTGCTTATCCATAGCTATGCTTTGGCTGTAAGGCCAACACGCCTACCCGCCCCTTAGTCCCATGGGTGGGAATTTCCTTTGGATATGCTGCGGAATAGTTGTGCCGCTGGCTGAAAGTATTCCACGCACCGAATGCTTTGGTATTTTAAAATTCCAGTGTGCTACGTTCGAGTCACGCAGCAGTTACGCTTGGGGGCGTGGCCAATGCCCTAACGCCCCTAAGCAGCAAACTTGACAGTTCCTGATGGAGAGAGAGAGAGAGAAAGAGGGAGAAAGAGTTGTTCATTTTGCTTCAGCTGTGTGTTGATGAAAGAGCTGTTGTTGTCTTTGTTACAACTATAGCTATTGTTGTTGTTGTTGTTGTTGCTGCTGATTGAGTGCATACTGATATTGTTGTTGTTGTTTCCATTGTTAAGCAACAACAATAGCTATTGCAGTTGTTGCTGCTGTTGCTGCTGCTGCGGCTGTAGATAAAGTTTACTATATGTTGTTGCTGTTGTTACTGTTGCTGATGAAAGCTGTTGTTGCTCGACAGCAACTGCCGAATTTGATAGAGGTAATGTGGTTGTTGTTGCTCTTCTCATTAAAATTTCTATCACTGTTGCTGCCGTTTTTGCTGCTGCTTAAGGATTAAATGTGAGATATGTTGTTGCTCCTGTTGTTGCTGGTGTTAGTGTTTGTTTTTATTGCTGCTTCTGAAGTTGTTGCTAGGATTGGAGATTCTGTTGCTGCTGTTAAATATGTCGTTGTTGCTCTTCATGCTGCTGCCAGTGTTGCTGCTGTTATTGATTGAGCTATTGTTGCTGCTGCTGCTGCCGCTGATGCCGTGCTGAACGCCATTGTCGAGGCCACTACTTATTAATTTTCTCAATGCATAGCGCCTTTTATTAAAAAATTCCTGAGATAACAACGGAAAAGCAGGCAAAGCAGGCACCAATAATAATATGAATAGTTATTGTCTACATCAGCAACAGCAACAGCAACAACTGGAGCAACAATGTCATCAATACCAATCAGGAGCAGCAGCAGCAACAGCAACATCATCTCCATTAACAACAGCAACTGTTGCTGTTGTCAACTACTTCTGCTGAATTGCTGGATAAAAGGCAGGCAGGCATCTGGGGCGCATCCCTTCCGCTACACTTCTAATGAGACGCAGCCTTTGTCAATGTCTTTGGCCCCTTTTTTTTTTGGCCTCTGCTGTTTATGGCTGCGACACACATTAACGAAATTGCGTTAAATAATTTTAACGATGCATTAAACTAAGCGAGGGGCAACAGCAACTGAAGCGGTGTCACGCCTTGTGGGGCGACGGCAGTCGTTCATTTGCAATGATTTGGCAGTCGTGAGTTTCGGCCATATTCCAAACAGGAAGCAGCTCGACGCTTGCCAACATCCGGCTGGCGATGCGAATTTTAACATTTCAACTTGGCACATTTGGCGAATTATTCAAATTCTTGTCACTGCAACACGCCGTAAAAAAATAGGAAGAGCCCCAAAAAAGAGGCATATATACATGTAGATATATATATGTTCGTATATATGTGCGTGCAAAGCAAACAAAATGAAATGAAAATAAGAGCCCAAGCAGCTGGCTGTAGGAATCGCAAAAAGATTTATGCCAGGCAACGGGCAACTGGCAACTGGCAACAAAGTTAAAAGCGCAAATAAAATGTTTGCTCACATTTTTGTAATTTTGAGAAAATTGCACGTTTATTGCCGCATCGCGTGTTTGTCTCAAGATTCAACTTTAAATTCAAGGCACAGGCCAGAGTTGAGATGGAGACAGCTACAGAGCGAGAAAGAGAGAGAGAGAGTGACAGAGAGAAAGATACAGTAAAAGTTTCCCTTTGCTTTGCCTAACTGCACGCCACGCATTGAATAATTAATATTGCGCATACGACGTGTTGCCATCACGTAATGTCGCAACACAGTAGAGCAATGTCTCATTTACAACGCTGACTACTTACTGCTGATGCTGCTGTCTGTCGCTTTATTATGATAATCAGCAGCGACAATGTGCAGGTGCGTTAACTAAGGAACTGTAGCCAACTCACAAACTGCAGGGTTAATTAGACTGGAAACGGCGTCAGCTTCATTGAACTCATCATCAGTTTAAGTTTAAGTAAATGTATATTATTTTTATATAATCTAAATGTGTATAATATATATAATAATATATATGATTTGCAATATTTATTTATATATATATACATATATTAAATAAAGAGCAAATATTTGAAATATAATAAAATATGCTCTAGTCAAGTCTAGGCTAGCTGATAAATCTGATATACAGCCAAATGGAACGACGTCTAGTTTATAGTTAAGGTTTTTCGGATAATCTGAGCTGCATGAAATAGAAGAGCCATAATTCACGCTAAGCTGACAAGCCTAGATACGCGTCTACAAGGAGTTGGCAATCCTGTCAAATGCTTGATTGTAAATTATTTAAAGCCACATAAATCAAAGCACACAAAACCCATTCAAATCTGTGTGTTTGCATTGGCGCGGGGAGATGGCAACATAAGCATGAACTTCAAAACGCCCACTTACGCACACACACAAAACACACGCCAAACACACGACAGGTAGACCAACAATAACAGCTGCGGCGGAGGCAGCGGCAGAGGCAGCGGCAGCGACAGCGACAGCCAATTTGTCAACGCACCGCGCAAATGGCAAACGCTGCGTTCAGGTTGTAACATTTTGTCATTACATCGATGCAACACAATTACCCAGTGGGCCCGGGCTGAGTCTGCGACTGGGAATTACCATGTCATGCATGCAAATTGGCAAGAACGGAAGAAAACTTAACAACGACAGCCGCGGGCTGCGACTGAAGCAGCGGAAATTAACGACGCAGCAGGTGAATCAATTGCGGTAGTTTGGCAGCGAAGCATCGCCTGGGGGTACAAAGTGGGAAGAGCCAAAGTGTGAATCGATAAATAATCGATAGCTATTAATACTAGAAAGTATTCAGCTAAGTGTGACATTGTTATCGAAAAAAGAAATCCATACTTAACGTAATAGAATAATAAAATTGAATTTTCTTTTTCTTTGTTTTATCTAATTTACTGAGTACTAAATTTTTTTAAAATTTAAAATTTGTTAAATGTTAACTGAAACAACTTTAGTTAGTCGAAGTAAAAATAATTAAATTTTGCTATAAATTCAATGGCCAACATCAACATTTATATCTGAAATTCTATGCTGCTAGAATTATATGTAAAAACATTCATTTAATAATATTTTATTTTAGCATGCTTCGCATTTTTATACTCACACATTCAGAATTTAACGATTAAATCTAAAGGAATATATGTGTATATACATACATATATGTACATATATCAAATACCAAATTTTTTAAAATAATTTAATTTTTAGACTACTAAATAATTACACTTATATGGATAACATATAGAAGGGTAATCCATCTCAAACGCACGATTAAACTTCTCATATTCATTAAGAAAATTCCAAATGATTGAGAACGGCATTTATGGGCCATTTGCTGAATGGCAAAAGGAACCGCAACGATTTAATTACGCCCATCGATAAGAGCCGGAGGAAACTACTGCCACTATTCGATGGCTTTTATCGAGCATTTAAGCCCGACTGCTGAGTGCTTAATTAACAACAATTAAGCTTCTGCATTTTGAGCACGGCAATTGTTTATTGAATGCGCCGTTGAGTAGTGCGTGTTCCTGTTCCTGTTCCGGTGCTGGTGCTGGTGCTGGTAGTGCTACTGCTGAGGCTGACACTGCGTCAGCTCATTTGTCAATGTCAAGTTTTAAAGTCAATTTTAAAGGTTGTGCCACAATATTTAACATTGAATCTTGGCCACTTTGTAGCTGCCAGCAATAGTTGTTGTTCCTGCTGGAGTGGTACGTGCTGTTTGCAATGTGCTGTTGTTGTTGTTGTGTGTTGCTGTTGCCCCCGCGCCCTTTGCTCTCTCTTACTCCTTATCTACGGCACTAGTCGCTTTGGCTGTGGTTCAAGAAACTCACAAGTGACACTTGCACGAAAGATAAATGCGAACGTAACTTTTGCCATCAAATGTTGCCAATCTATGCGCACTCCTTCAGAGTCCTACGTCCTGCCTCCTGTGTTCGGCATCCTGCGATTTGTCTCCTCCTCCTCCTCATGCCTGTGCTGCTAAGCCAAGCCACAGTCTCTTGCACAGCAAGAGTCCCCCAACTGGCTGCAATTGGACTTTGGTCCTTTTTACCTTTTGCGCTCATGCAGCACTTAGGTCAGACTAGGCCAGGCCCAGCCAGCAGAGGACCAACGCGTCGTCCTGTGTCCGCCTCCCTGTTGCGCGTCAAGTATTCGACAAAAGTAGGAAGTCACATTTACTAACTGATTTATGTGCGCTTCCGTTTTGCCAGGGTTTTATCTTTTAAGTTTTCGGCACAATCATTTCCACTCAAAATATTTTCCAAAATATCGTCCGACACCAAAAAAAAAAAAAAAAAAGAAGAAGAAAACACAACCTGAACTTCACATAGTGGCTGCTGTGCGGTTATTCCTCCAAGCCATGGCCAGCAATGCTCGACAAGGACTCGTTAATCAATGACAGCACGTTTATCTTTAACGTCTGCCCATAAATTTCACACTACAAAATTGCAAATCTTTGACAGACAACAAACACACATACAGACACACTCACACTGTCGGCCTCTCCTCTCCCGCTCTTTGACAGACCAACCAAAAATTTTGTTAGTGTAAAAGGATTTTCAGCACAGTCAGCTATTTTGGGCAGAGTTGGCATATTTAAAACGTGAGTTTACACTGCCGCAGACTTGTCAGTTAGGTTAGTTAGGCTCAACAGTTCATTGCTGGTACTCGAAATAAACGTAAATTTAAATTTATATTTAAAGTGAAGTCATTTTTCAAATATTTCATATTATACTTGATCACGAACTGAAGGCTTGTGGTGAAGGACTTTTAGTTTGTTTAAGGAATGCAAACAAGCAGGGAAAAAGGTAGAAAGTTTCTCAAAAAATAATTTTTATTGCTATAAAATGGCAAAATGGAAATACTATTGTACTCGAAAAGTAAAAATGTATTATTTATTATTTTATTTATTTATTTTATAAAATTTTTTATTTATTTACTTATTTACTTATGTATTTTTTATTATTTATTTATTTATTTATTTATTTATTTGTTTATTTACTTATTTATTTATTTGTTCATTTATTTATTAATTAATTTATTTTTTTAATTATTTATTTATTTTTTATTTTTGTTTTTTTATTTATATATATATTTATTTATTAATTTTTTTATTTACTTATTTATTCATTTGTTTATTTGTTTATATATTTAATTATTTGTTTAATTATTTATTTATTTTTTTATTTATTTATTTTTATTTATTTATTTACTTATTTCTTTTTTTATTTTTATTTATTTATTTATTTGTTTAATTATTTATTTATTTTATTTTTTATTTATTTATTTACTTCTTTATTTATTTATTTAATTTTTTTTTTTTTTAATTATTTACATTGTTATTTATTAATTTGTTTATTCACTTTTTATTTGTTTATTTATTTATTTATTAATTTATTTAATTATTTATTTATTTATTTAATTATTTATTTATTTATTTATTTACTTCTTTATTCATTTATTTATTTAATTACTTATTTATTTATTTATTTTTTTATTTATATTATTATTTATTAATTTGTTTATTTACTTATTTATTTCTTTATTTATTTATTTGTTTATTTTTTAATTTGTTTATTTGTTTATTTGTTTATTTATTTATTTATTTATTTATTTATTTATTTATTTATTTATTTATTTATTTATTTATCTCAGATAATTTATAGTAATAGTACTTTTATTCCTAAAATGATATGCTCACTAATATTAAGATCGTACAGTTTTATAAAAAGGAACTACAAATTTAATGGCCAAGTTAATGTTAATGTCGTCTGTTGATTTAACAAATACTT